>CM075173.1:47070704-47550325 GCA_037576465.1 Parascaris univalens | reverse complement strand
GTCATATGGAAATACTTCACGGAATTACGGTTTATGGTTTCCAAATACAACGCAGAGAAACAAGGTGCCTTCAGTGTTAGCCACACTATCATTATTGAAAGGAATGCTCGCGCCCATCATAAATGGTCACTGTAAAAAAGGATACCGCATTTTGAGTGGCATTCGGATCTCCGCTTGAGCAGTAAATGACGAAGGCTAGCATATAGAGTTGTTGAGACGAATATTGCTTTAAACTCATTCCGTCTGGAACGAGTCCTCCTTGATGAATTACCTCCACGCTGAAATTACTCTGCATGGAACACCTTCCAAAATACATGGGAAAGACTGATCGTTGAAAAATGTCATAAGAATGGCGGTCGCAACCGCTCCCTTTTAGATCTGATATTATGAAGTGACGACTGCTTTCTTTGCAGTCGAAGATCTGCTCGAGTGTCCTACTGCGTATAATAATCCCTTTCTTTATGACGTTCGCCTTGCACGTTTACACTCTTTCCTCCTTCCTCTGTTGTTAATACCGCACGCATTTTTCGCTCTTCATCAATTCCACGCTAACACATCGTGTAGACGCACTGCTCCTATTTGCTTCCTTCTCACCTCCTCTTTTCCTCCTCTCTCCTCCATCCTACTCGCAGGATGGCAGGTTACTGTAGTTTATATCACATCCCACTCTTGCTCAGCATGTCTCCGCGAACTAAGAGCCCTCACAGTACTCAACTAAGAGCCCTTACAGTGCAGCAAAACGATTTTGCCAATGGGCAAATGCGCCTTCGCGCTTGCGCAAGAGCCACAATAATAACACGACTCTTCAAGGTAAGGCAAAACTAGAAGAAATCCCTAAACGAGTTCAGTGGAGTGGCATTGATTCTTCATATGGATGGTGCCGCTTCGACGACCGCTGGGAGTCGTAACTGATTCATTAACACATGTCGACGCTGCAGCATGTAATCACAAATTCCCGACGTACGCTGAATTTCATAATGATTTGCAAATTCGCTTAGAAATCACTAGAATGACTAAACGCTAGCGGTATGCTAATCTCCATAAAAAGTTCCTCCTCATACCTTAGTAGTGAAGTCAACACTAACAGCAACGAATTCTTGCAGAACTGCCTAGCATTTGATGTTATTATATTTTCCAGCCTCGAAAGGATTTGAGATGTCGCTTGTTCTGGCAGCCAGTGACGGTGATGACAGCGGTTGATGACCAACTTATTCCAATCGAGCGATTCTCTTTGAGGCTTGTCGATCTGACTTTAGGCTACTTTTCAGTTTTTTTTTGGGTCTTATTCGTGATCATTAAGTCGCTTTGGTGTGTCCAGCGATTTTCTTGAAGGAAGGAAAATTTTTTATCCCTATGATGCAGGGATTTCAAAATGCTACTGAATCCTCTTTTTCTTAAAACTCGGACCTCTAGCTGGTTTTCTTTTTTTGCGCATTTGGTTACATGTCGCCCTCAAGCGCAACCAGTTGTATAGACGAGAAGTACCATCGAACTCCTGTACCATTATCGTTCAGGCAGTCTATCGGGGTTTTTATTCTTGGCACCTTGTACTATGAGTTTCCCAAATAATGAGAACTGTTTTGGAGAGGGTGAGACGAATTCCTCATAATGCTACTTCTCGCTTCGAGATTCTTAACTCTAGTGGTTTTTAAAGATCAGTGATCCAGAATCTATGCTTTATCATCATTCGAGATAGTCACTAGGTACAAGACATGGTTTTACACGGTATTTCAGAAGGAAATTGCGAAACTATTCATTCTGTTAAATGCTTTCCTTACACGATCTCACTGGCACCCCTTTTACATTTCTGACCATCTTACTGCATGTCTACTCAACCATACACGTAAGGAGAGCTCTGAATACGTAGCATATCAAGTTTTCAGCATAGAGCATGGCAAATGTCACCAAGTGAACTACACCAAGTTTGTAGAATTACCTTAGATCGTTAGCAACAATTTAGGGTGATGACCGCTGCTAATGAAGCTGGCCGGCTCACATGGATTACTGCTGGCTGCTTTGAGTGCAAATCAACGATCACGAAATGAAGACTGATCAGACCGCGGAAGTTGCCACAGATCGTTTTCATTGTGGCTCTGTACTTTCGATGGCTTTTACGGTAGACTTTTGTGAACGTTCTGCGATCTCAGCAAAGTTCCACTGTCCTTTCCACTGCGCTCTGCGCGATAAATGGGAGTGGAAAAGGCTGTCATCATTCACTCCTTGCCCCACTCTAATTTCTGCGCAGTATCTGAGGCAAACGTTTAGACAGCCTTCTTCAACGCCTTATATAAATTTTGCTGCAGCGGTTCACATTCCGTCCGTTTGGCCTATGGGCGTAAAATTTGTAAGTTTTAAATGAATTTTCGCGGGTACTTCCGATGGATTGAACAGCAGACGAAACGTTCGTATGGGCCATTTAGCGCAACTCGGCCTATGCACGCTAGGCATCGTTCCATTGAAGAACTGCCTCTGTCCACAGTAATAATCACAAAGCAGGGTGGATACTGTACTCAGCTAACTATGGGCGATAGAACCCTCCAACAAACTACAAGAAAAAAGGAGCAAATGCCCATAATGTAGTTGAAGCCGATATAGCCTAACTGGTCGGTCATGAACCATCTCGATAGTTTAAAATATGGATGTTTCTGCAGTAGTTCGGAAATCCCGCGCACCACTTAACTTCACGGTTTCATCTTTCGTGAAAGTGTTCCGTGGGGATCCTACCTGCTTACTCACTTTCTTGGTTTTCTTCTTTATTTGTCATCCGCCTCGTGGGTTTACTGATAGTTGCATCAGTGGACATTAGTTAGCCATCACAATAAAGAGGGCAAAATTTGAACGAGGAATTTATTCAAAAAGATGGTCATTCCCGTCCCCCTCATTTATTATTTTGATGTTTTGCCTCGGTTCCTTTATTTTTTTATTATATGCTTTCATTATTCGTATGTTTGTGATAGTCCTCTTCCTTCTCAACTTTTTTTTTATTTTAGTTTCCGAGATTGCTATGACCTCATTCGACTTTCTTTCTAGCATTTGAGAGTGCAAATGTTTCGAAAGAATCAGTACTTTTCAATGATCATTCATTATTTGACGTCAAATTCTATCGTTTCGTGAAAAGTGAGATAAGCATCGTTTCATCATAGCATGATAATTCCACCATTCTTTGCATAATCACCTTCATGAGGCACCTATTGTGAGGAAGAGGTGGAGCGAAACGTAAGGATCGCTCCGAACAAAGCACAACGTGTTGCATCATAGAAAACGAAAAAAACAACCCATCAACACTCACACAAAATCCACCAGCAACCATAGCTTGAAATATGGCCTTCTTGAATTGCTCATACACGTGGATGTCTGTTGAAGTTAGAGATCAGGTCATGACGTGCTAAATCCGATACCTCCCAATCAAAGCTTATTGCCTAAAAACTCACTTGACAAATTAATGATAACCTAAGAGGCGCAATAACCATAAATGTCGATTCCATGAACTCTATGTTAAAATCGTCACTTATCTTATTTTTTGCCACCGATATGCTTCCAAAAAATCGATATTTTCGTCACCGATATGCTTCCAATTCTTGTTAACACACATTCTGAAGACACTTTTCTGAGGGGGAAGAAGTGCATTGACACATCTGTGCAGACGAACACGGTCGTTCAATCACAGCTGGTCTTGACGAGTTCAGCCTGGACGAGCGGCTTTTGAAAGTAAATATATTTTAAGATAATTTCCTACCTTCACCGCGCAGATAATTTCCTCTACCTTCAAAGAAACATTTTGCGAAAAAAAGCATAGAAAAGGATATTCCCAATGATTCATTTAGATTTTTCTCAAAAAACCTCAAATCGAGCGAATTCGCAAGACCGTCAGCGTACATCAGCAACCACCGACAAGCCCGACTGCACGGACAAAGGAAAGTCTGGCAGCTGGGAACGGTGGTTATAGTGGGTACGCGTCATTTAGATGTGTTAAATCTCTGTCGCTCACGGACGTAACGGAATACTTCGTTAAAATTTATCGCACTAACTCCAAGCGCTCATGATCCGGAGTCGTAGAAACACGCGGCTATACTCAGGAAGCATTATTTCCCAACAACGTACTGTTGCAGGAAATTTACTTAAGGAAAACAGCGAAGACAACAGGAATGCGCATATGCGCCTCACGATAACTGAATTTGCTCGTCTTTTTTATCAGTTTCATTTGCTTCAGTTGCATCGACCTCTGCGCCATGGTACGGGCGGTTCGATGCCTTGTACTCTTGTGTTCAATTCATCGGCTGGTCGGCGGGTCGATGACGGTACAGTCTTGCGATTTCCTCCACACTGTTTCAGAATTCAGGATCCAAGACGAAGATAGTAGTAATCTGAGGCACGAGCTACAGCAGATTTTAATATCTTCATCCATTACGTGGCAGCTCCATTTGTGGGGCAACTGGCAATTTCGGGGTTCCTTGTGTCGTTATATAACCGCAGTATTATAGCGGATTTTATTTACTTTTAATAAAGAAATGAAGATTCACCAGTGCATAATAGTCCTTAGGATATGGTTCAGTCAGGTCTCAGCTCGCCAGGCACAACTCAAATCCTTCATCCTTATATGAGGTTTCAGAACTCCCTTAATTATGACTGTGATGGTAACAAATGAAAGTATTTTTCTTGCCTTTTCTCGACTAAAGTGAAATGAATTATGTTTTGCATTCTTATCTCTCACTCTCGCAACTTATAATCCCAAAGCTAGAAAGCATTGCTTAACTTCAGTAATTCTTTCCTTTAAGCCATCAAACATTCTATCATGATTCCCTTGCCCATGGCCCCCACTGGAGACTCTCTGAGCCATCATCGAAAGCTTCGCAGGTAACTGTTTCGTAAACGAAGTAATCGACCGCACAACTCAGCTATAACAGAACTCCCAATCCAGTACATTTTTCGACTGCAATCAGCCGCAGTTTTCATGCACACCAAGCATAGCGGTTATAGCTTCTAAACAGCTAATATAGTCGTTTGAGAAATTCCGAGGTCTTCGTGAGAGCTAGTGGGTCATACTCACCAAATAATTCTGCTGAGGATGGCAGTCAATTACAAGGAACTTATAGGTGTTGTTTTCAGAAAGTTGGTCATGCTGTTGCAAGTGATTAGAAAGACATCAGATCGCTTAAAACGCACCTAGTCACCTGCGAACTGTTGTCTTCAAAAGCCTCTAATCCCAAAAAAGGACTTTCTTTCTCAACCACACCATTTATGGTGTGTTAGCTGAGGCCTAAAATTCATGAGAGTTAGGTGTAGTGGAAGGAGAAGCTGGTCAGTTGCTCTGTGGATGGTGAAGATAGAACGATTGCACAAGTCTCAAAGAACTACGGATCATTTTTAGAAATGTATCTCCCGTGGAACAGAACATGTAGCATGTCTCGAAAATGGTGGTATGCGCCCTGGTGATTATGTGTGGATTCGTATGCGTGTTGCGAAGAATTGTCGACCTAAAGGGTGAGTGCTACCTACTGTGTGTGGCAGAGCAGATGTATGAGGCATCGCAACTGGAAAGCGGTTGGGCGTGTCGAGGTTTGTTGCCGCGCTGCTTGGCAGTTAAGTTGCAACATGGAATCATTTTATGGCTAGTTGAATGAAAGATTGGCTAACGATGTGCTTAAAAAACGAGTAATGCTCCTAGACGTAATACTCTGCAAGGACATATTATTGTACTCAGAACTCGTCTCGCAGTAAGGGAAAATTGTGCGATCCCTCGAATTTTCACTAAAAGCCGTTAATCACCGATCATCGTGACGGGTTATTTCCGTCACGTTGCGCAAATACAGGATAAAGATTGCTGATTTATCTCGATTTTAAGAGGAAGGACGTGAAGCGCTCTCAAACAAAAGCCATGCAAACAACGATAAAAGCCATTTAGAGGTTGAGGAGAACTTCGAAAACCTTCCACAGCTAAATGTGGCTACTGTGGGTGTGAGAAATTTTTGTGCATACTGACGTCATTCTCCATCGAGGAAAGATGGACAGGACTGCGGTGTCGGTACTCCGGAGGCCTCATATCCGTTTTCATGTCCCCAGCGAACGTAGGAACACGGGGGCGGGGGGGGGGCGAAGGGACGGGATCAAGATGCTTCAAAAATCCTTATTTCCTCGTAACGGTTATGGTCTGTTGTGGCAGTTCTTTTTCAACTTTCTGCTAATTCTAATGGATCCAGTCGCTGTTCCTATGATTACCCTCATGCAGGAATTGTTTTCGAATTTTCGAGCATATAATGATAAAGAGATGAATTGCGGAGCCCTCGTAAGAGCTCCTTATCTATTAGAGGGCGCCTTTGTGAAGGAGGCGCACCACATGTCGAAAGGATTGCTTCAGAAACGAATGACTGATGATATTTATGCCATCACTAAAATATGCGCAATATTTAATATATGCGATAGTGCAGTTAGGTCACAGCATGACTAGTTATGCATCAAGCAGTGCCATCAAGATGACAACTAATGGTAGAAAGCTAAGGCACCACACTGGATCACTCGAGCGGAGTATAGGCCCAGGCTGCAATTACGTATAAGCGAAAGAAACAACATGCTACATTTGAGAGCAATTGACCACGGGCGCCGAAGCAGTGTAAGTGCTTATTGGTTAGGTTAATTTTTGCGAAGTAGACGAACTTTTGTAAATAATTTCTTGATAAGCCTGAATTCTACTGGAAATGAGCAGGTGACTGTGGCACACCTGCCTTCATCCAGTTCCTTTCTTACTGGGAAACTCCACATAGATGCATTGTCCTCCCAGATTTTGCTTCTATTGTCCGCCCAATATTTTTAGCTCACTGATCACAGAGCAGTGGAGGAAAAACCGCCTGTCGGATGCATTTATGTAACGTGTAGGACTATCTAGTTAAAATCAGAGGTCAGGTTTTCTTGCGATTAAGAAAACGAACTCCTAGCTGAAGCTTACGTAGCGTTGGTTGGACTGCTCTTTTTTCAAGCCGATTTATTTGGCAAGGCTTTCATAGTAGCTTCCGCTCTATTGCTCACCGCCCTATTATACCGGTGAAATCTTGCTTAGATCCAACACCTCAGCTTCCCGTAAGCTCAGTTGAAGGAGTGGCATTCACTTGCTTGCTGGGTGAACAAACGTTATAGGTACCCGCTGAAATAAGCCCAACTCGGCAAACTGTTCCACTTAACGATAACCCCACTTTCAGCCGCTTCGACCTGCTGTGTCGAAATCGTGGAGAATGAACTGACGCCGTGAAGCAGAGAGTTTTTTCCCTCTAACCATATTCCCTTGAAAAGTTTCTCCTAAATCCCTGTCGCTTATTTTGTCTTGGCCTGATGTCATGTTTGTGTTCGCCGTGTCCCATTCTCCTTGAAAGAACAACGAGTTCTCTTTTCGATTCTATCGACAGTAGCATAACTATGTGTGTTAAGTTTCTGGCTGTTTGCTGACCTCATCTGTTCGATTTTCTTGTTTCTTTCCTCGCCTCTTCGGATGTAGTAGCAATGGAAGTCTCATGATATTTCATGGAAGTTTTCATAAGTCTGCACTGTTTGTGCCGGCAACATATCCGCCAGTTCATTGCAGTACTTTCTTGAAGCTGTTTTTAAATGCATCAACATTACGCCGCCCAACATACAAAAGCCGCTTCGGCCATTTTATATGACGTTGCGATATCCGCATCAATACGCCATATCCGTGATTCACTGAAGAAAGGTGGGGTCGATCCATACCAAAAAGGCGATCAAATATGAAAGCATAAAGTGTCCTCCTAAGTGCGTATTCTATTGCACAATTCAAAGTTCTCCAAACGCTTATTGCTGCTCTTCGTACGACTACTTAGTGGGACTAAACTGTTTATACAATTTCGCTTTAAGCTTCCAAATACAAAGAGAAAGGTGGCTGTTTTTTGTTTAGGCATCACGGGAAAGTTTGATCCAGCGTAACTACCTAATATATTGCCAGTGAAAACAAAGAATGCTAGAGCTACAGAATTTCCATAGCAACTGTCATAATGGCCTTACTAACGGTGATCGTCAAGTTGCAAACGTCAGTTGTCACATTTGTAACTTGAATTAGCGCAGTAATGTAGTTCTCGAGGTTTAGCTCTTAGTCCCGACCTCATGCACCCTCTCCATGGCTTTAAACACCATTCCATAATCTGTTTTTAACGATCAAAAACGTTTGCCATTGGCGATGTCATTAAGGCCATCTCATTTCCTGGCAATTTTCATCAAATCCTTCACTGCGTTGATATTCAAATTCGACTGTAGAACTAACTTATCGCTGCAGACGAAACAAATGTGATCCGAACAGCCGCAGTGCCCAGTGTCCCTCCTTCTCTTTGTCACTTTGGGAGCCACAATTAACGAGAAATTCGGTCTTCTGAAAGTTATTCGAACACCATAGAAAACCTCTTTTAGCTGTGCGTACCGTCTAAGTTTGCCCGGATCATTTTTCAGCACGTACTTATCATGCAAAATTTCGACAACTGAAACGTGAAATTTGTGTGACTACTAACACGGCACTTATCTTCTTTGCTACTGCTATCAAAAGCTTTCTGGCTTAGAAATTTCCTCGTCAGATCTTTGCATAATCGTTTTTAGGATCTACCGATACGTGCGTTTTATGGCGACAGAAAAACGATGAAGGACATAAAATTTCAGAAATCGTACAAAATGAGTACTACGATATTAAGATTCAGCTACTCAGTAATGGTGTGCTGAGCGTCTACTTTAACGGCGAATTTATCGCAAAGTCAACCCGGTGCGACTCTTTGAAGTTTCTTAGTCAATAATTCTTGTCAGTCACATCCGAAAGGCTGCTGCAAGCTAAACGTATAGAAAACGCCCTGTAATTGCTCGAGTAAAGCAAAGAATTTTATGATTGTGTTCCTACCTTCCATATTAAGTTCCTCTCGTTAGATGGCCTGAAGGAACACTTTTCTCCGCAACTACGTCTTGCCGTCCATCATAGTTTCTCTTTTGAACAATTCGTGGATTCGCTGGCAGTAGTAAACGCCCCGTACTTGCAGTGGAGATGCACTAGAGGTCGTTATTTCAGAGGCCAAGAAATGTTTACTCCCTCTCCGCCTCCAAAAAAATTTTCCTGTCTAGCAAATTCGTCTCTTTAGAAAATGATGTTGGACTCAAACGATCTTGGGTCCTGCAAACACCCATGCAGAGAAAGGCTAAGCCTGCTCAGATTAACAAATAAAAAAGTATTCACTATGCACTGGTGTCTACGTGGCTGAGTAACACTGTTTATGTTAGGACCAGAAGGCCCTTCCAGCTAACCTCTACGACAGTGATGTGTTCAGCTACTGCTTTCAGGAGCCTAAGGGTAAATAAAGGCTGCAATCAGGAGATGCGCGTTGTTTCATGGTGCATGTGTCAGCAGCCCTTCTTGATCGGTCCTCCTTTGCCCCACCTTGCCTAACAAGTTTTGTCGGGCCGGAATTGTTGTAAATGATTTATATTGTTCTAGAAATTGGCAAACGATAATAGGCTGCGATCTTAACAAGGCTTTTTTCCAGATATTCTGGTATAGGGGAGTTTTATAAGCCCAGGTAAGGTTCCGCGGTTGCTTCACTTCCTATAGACTGCAGTTACATCACGAGCTAGTGATCAAAAGCAAGCATACAGCGTTCACGGCACAAAAAGCACAGCATACATACAGTGAGATGAAATTCGTGTTGCGTATATCCCTCATTTTTCACCTATTTCGAGCAAATGAAATATTCGACGTTGTTTAGGGTATAGGAGTACCAAATTCAACTCATCTTCAAGACGTCCTCAACTTATTTGAGTTCTATCGCTCCGACGACCCCGGATATTCGAAGTACGTACTGGATGATGTGGTCAGCCTGGAAAGCAGTGCATATTTGCAACCATTTATCGCAACTCTTAAAAGCGGTGGTCTACCATCGGGTTCGTCTTGTTTTAGTACCGTCTGCGCTACTACCTATTCTTTATTGTGGTTGGTCGCGAGTACTGATAAGAGGAGCATATAGAACAAGCGTCAATAATAAACTGTAATCGTGATTTGTATCCAGAACTTTTGATCTGCGGCAAGAGACTATTCATCTAGACCCTAGGTTAGGCGGCGAGGAAAAAAGAAGCAAAGGCTTTCTGATGCAGCTATTTCCGCTTACTAGAATTCGCTCACAAAAATTCACTGAATAATTTTTTGCAACAACGTTGGTGCACCCGATGACCCTGGTCATCATCACACTACTTACCACAACACATGCGTTATGAGAGATAGAAAAGAGAACGGAACATTTAAGAAATCGGGTTATTCAGATGAATTTGAAGATTTCTGTGATGTTGAAGATTGGGGATTATGGCCAGCCTTTTCTGAGACTTCTGCATCTCATGGCGAGGCTTACTAAAGTGCAGTCGAATTTACTGCCTCAGTATGTACCTACAAGGTTTCAACGATGCTTCACTCCTACCAACCTCGTTCAAACATTTAAAAACGCGCTCGCCTCATCTACCTCCATAGCAAACCCTCGGATAGGCTGCGCCTTTTTGATGAAAGCGGATTGGCTTTTCAGCGCAGAAAAATATTAAGAACAAATAAAGAGCAAGTGCAAATGGAAGTCCCTGGGGAAAACTTCATCACAGGACGGACGCATTCCTGTTTTTATTTCCTTTGTTAGACGAGCAGCTTGTGATTTGTTGGGGTCAACCATGCAGATGAAAATTTCTCGCTCCGCAGGAAGGTTTACGCGGTGCATATGACCGCCGAAATTAGTGAGCCGAAAATGCGCCAATTACTGGCCTCTAATCGGTGATAAACTTGATGCCGTTCTCGCAGAAGAAAGAAAACAATGTCATGTCAAAAAAAATAAAACTCAGAAGAAACAACCTTATCTGTTAATTTCTTCGGAAATGGGCTTCAGCTTTCTCCGGGTTCGGTTACTGGATGGGAGTTTTTATCCTGTTAGTGAACAGTGGACAATGTTTTATTCCTCTCTGGTCTGTCGGAAATTAACGCAGAACCGATTTCCACAGATTGTTTCAGTGACTACATATATTACGTGGGCATTCCTGCTGAGAGGGAAGTATTTATGAAAAATACCTGCATGCTCGTCTAAGAAAGCGGATCAGAGCCGAAGTCCGTCCAGAACGCAAGTTTTCGGAAGGGCTTCTATGTGCCCAGAAAACTAATCCAATTTCATTGAGGAGATGTGGCGTACTTAAGTGCAACTCGTGAAGTCCGTCTGCTGAGAGACATAAAATAAGTGCATTTTCGGAGCAAATCGTTAGCGCTATAGCATCGATGATCACATTGTGAAAGAAATTTAGAAGGAGTCAATTCTAGAGTACGAAGGGATGTCAGTGTCATGTATGACCCTTTCTGTGAATGCCATACTGTACTTCTTCATCCTTCTACCAGCGCATCTAGCTACCAAAACGGCCGATCATGTTTATGTTGTTTATCAATTTCGACTGCTCAATAAACTCAGCGATGCTCGTGCCAAAGTAAGCAGTGTGCGCGGCAATAACGTGAATGTATTCATCCTTCACACTGATCTATCGCCATCTGAACAGTAGACAGTTAGTGACGGGGAAAAGCCTGCATACGTTTTGTACCATTCAGATCATATCAAGAAAGTCTTGTTAAGGATGTTAGAGCACGTGGCTGCGATTGTCAGAATGAAAAGGCAGTTGCTTTGTGAAAGCTGCCGGTCACATGAACAGAAAGGAAAATTGCAAATCGTGCCCATTCCCATTAAAGGTCCTCATCGCTTATGTTGCACCGTCACCAATATTTTCTTTTTTAAGGAGGTCTTATTACGCTGGGACTGCGTACAAGCAAACCTTTCATCATTATTTTCGTAACAAAGGAATGGAGAGAAGCGCGGTCTATGCTTGTCGTCGATGGGAACACCGTAAGAAAATTCCAGTGATTCTTATAGGGGGTCAGATTGTTGTTGCGTTGGGAGATTTTTCGACGAGAGGTGTTCGCAAGTAACTGTGAATAGACGATATTTATTCAGTGAAAGTTCGCTTAATAAAGTAGAATTTTTCAAGTAAAAAACTCAGGTGTAATGTTCGCAGGGAGCGAAAGCTCGGAAATCTCCCCACTTTTGAACGTTTCACGCTTTCGAGGTTTCGATTCTTGAATTTCTACGCAGCATCAATAGAAGCACTCACTTTTGCGTAATACTGTTGAGCACGATCATACTTGACTGAAGATCATTGGATTTCAACTAGCTCTCACTGATGGTAGACATTCTAGAAGAATAGTATTTCACCGAGCAAACTTTTACGTATTAGCTCTAAATGTCCGTTGATTTACAATGTCGAGTTGGTTGCTTTGTAACTTTGTCGGGGCAGTGAAAATCACCTTCTTGAAGAATTTCTGAATTTGAGGCTTCCAACTACTGGATTTGACGTAGCCTTGAAGGGAGCGAGATAGGTGGTTCGAATTAGAATGATTTATGCTATAATGCGAAAGGATTATCTGTTCATTTTGGCTAACTTCGGCAATCGTAGTAATCGCTGCGTGAACAAAAATCTTCATTGACTTGATGTTTTCTCGATTACTTTGTCTTTTTCATCCACATTCAACACTATTGAACTGGAAAATTATGTGTTTCAGATATCGTGGCAGTGTCCTGATATCAATCAGTCGCCATTCAACGAAACGATCGAATACTTTTCAACCGCAGATAACAAGTGGAGCACTATTCATATATCCAATTTTGAAAAAGCACTTCTCGTTAGCATTTCATCCATTTTTCTCCAAACCACTTGTTCAGTCTATTTAGGCGATGGTAACGCCAATTTTCGTGAGATTTGTTTCTATATTTATTCCTTTTGCGTTTTTTTTCAACAACCACTTTGAAAGTCGTTCTTTACTTGCATTTTTAGTCTTCTCTACAGGAGAAATATCACAGGTTTATAGGTCATTTATCATTGCAAATTCACCGTAAGAGTAAAGTAGGTTTCCTCCTGAGGCAGGGGAATCATGATGTGCTTTTATAGGCTAATGGGAAAAACACTTGAATTTGTGATATCAGGAGAGCAACTGCAACGGAGAGGAATCTTTCGGTGATTGACGCTTGCAACGAAATTACAGTTTTGTTACTTAAACAGAATAGAAATTTGGTAAGGAAGACAAAAGCAAAGCCCGATGCAGCCAAACATACCAGAACTAGGGAGAGATTTTGGTGGAATAATCAGAATGTTCGGTGTTACGAAAGAACGCCGGACGTTGTTTTGCAATATCAAGATGGTCCTGTAAGTAGGTGGCATTCATCTGGTAAACTATACACGCTGAACACATCATGCTACACGTAGAGCGCATATTCTTCCCTAACTGGAAGTCACCTAATGGCTTTGAATTGTTGATACCAATTGAGGTACAAGCCCATACTGAACCAGCCGATGATTTCATGCGATGGAAATGAAACAGTAGAAATAGTTTTCCTCTTAAAGGGTCGTGATTGTTTAAACATTACAGGTCTCCCTGAACTTACCATTCGACGTCACCTTGGAGCAGTTCCATGCAAAGGACAGACCGAGTTGGATGGGCAAACTAGTTTACCAATTTCCGGCTAAGTGGGATGGGGAGATCAAAAGAGTGATCGTTCGAGACGGCATCCTCCAGAAATCGGGCACGCTTATCACATATGCTGATGTGACCAACGACGAGAATCCCGACGTGCTGTCTTTCCAGAAGCGTAGTTGAATGTTTTGGAAATACCATGATCACTTTCTACACCTGTGAAGCAGAATAAAATCTATTATTTTCCATTCATTCGTACAAATGTGTAACTTTCTTTGTGAGCACAGAGGACTGCGCTCATTGATGCGTTCGTCAACAAATTGCGCATGCATTAGAGCGAGATCTATCAGAAGAGCCTTTGGCCGCCCTCATGGAAGTAACGTTGTTTGCGGGAGCTCTGCAGGTGTTGATAACACTTGCAGAAGCTTGATGGGACGCCAACTTTGCAGAAGATTTAGATGAAATTCAGCGAGCTGCGAAACAGGAACCTTCCACTTGAGGTGCTTTCGGTTGCTACTGCGCAGCAATGCTAGACATTTACTCGCTTCATCTACTATTCGGAAATTTCTTCGAAAGGAGTTCGATGTTTCACACTGGGAACGTGGATGCGCGCTTGATTTACCATATTTGCTGATGGGTGAGTCGCTAATGGGTAAATAGAATTTACTCGAGCAACAAACGAAACGCTTTTCTGTGGCATACATCACAATATTATACGTGTAAAACGACCGCTTTAATGTGACGAGAAGTAGTAATGAGGAACGAGTAGCAGATTAACTAGTTTAACTTTATTGCTCCCTTCACGTTGCTCTTCTTTTCATCACTTAAATTATGACTGCACGTCTGTCAACTTCGCTCACATTTTCTCACCCATATGCATTACATCCCCTTCCAGTTTTTTTTTTATTTATCGTCATTTTAGAACCATACCTTCGTTCGATCAGTGTAGCCGCTGTAAATGTACGAGTAAAAAATCGAGTCGACATTTTGACCCATAAGCCAACCATCTTCCGTCCGACTCAAGTCCTGCACTCACCAATGAGGTATTCTTCCGAGGATGTTGTGCAAACGGCGGATGTTGTGCTATTAGACAGTATAAGGACAAACAGATGATGGTACAAAATACATTCGTTTGTATATTTCTGATCTTCCGACAATACTGTTGACCTGATCTCGTTCGACTTTCCTTAAACACAATCACACTGACCGGTAGAAAAACTCTCTGCGATTTGACATTCAACGTCAACCGGCGACGATACTTGGGCAAAAACCGTTCCAATAAAGCAACTCGCGTCTTAGGAAACGCCTTGAAGCAGAAATCCACAACGCGTAATGGCATGTTTATTGTTTTCGACCCATACAGAAAACTCACTTCGTAATGCATCTTTGTTCAAATAAGTGGAAATCTGCATCGTTTAATGTTCTCGCCCTAACATACCTATCACTGAAACACTGCTAGGGAAATCTGTTGGCCTTTTCAATTAGCAGTCTATGTAATCCATAGTCACCGGTCATCCTCCTTGCGCACGGACAATTTCAAAAGTAAGTTAGAGCATTTATTTTTGCGCATGTTTCCAGCTAGGAAGTCCGGAGTGCATCCTCCTTCATGCTGCCGCAACAGCTGTGCGCTCGAATGATGTGTAATTAACTTGATGCCAAAATGGAGCTGGAGTACATAAATCTTTGAGGACTTCTCCGTTTTTATTCTGAGCATTGTGCAAAATCCGTTGGCTGTGGCAATCTTCAGGAGCGCGAATATCATTAGCGCGGAATCCTCAAAAAGCCCATCCATCGAAACGCTTCGCGCATTTGCGAAAGCTTTAGCATTTTCGAAGCAGCGTTCACTAGTTGTGGACAGCCGCAATGCACAATTGGCGGCTGCCTTGTAGTATGCACAATACTAAATAGCCATTTTTATTTTTGCGCAATTAAGAACCCGTAAATCGCATCGTTCTGCAGGAGCTCGATTACTGAAAGAATGCTTTTTACTGAAAGAAACAAGTAATGAGCGAAACAATGGAAAAGCTACTCATAGTGCGCCTTACGGAATGGATCACATAGCGAGAAAAGTGCAGAAATCGCACTTTTCCAGCCGCTATGTTGCCAAAAACACCGTCTTCTTCAATCGTCTGAGGAATCTGAAATCTATCGTGATGTATTTTTTTTTTGCTGTTTTCGCCCGAAACCTTCCACTGCTTGTCGCCTTGACGTTTTCTGCTGTATTCAAAATTCTCGCAGTTTCGGCGCAAACAATTGCCTCATTCATTACCCTTCATCACGTTGCTTCATGGCATTATGGCGTTTCCAAAAACGAAACTGCTTATTGCGGTTTTTGAAACAATCGCACATGGATCATTTCGGCACAGCTGCGGGAGCCTGGCCATACATGTAGCCAATAAAGGAGTCGAGCCACGCTTATGCTGACAACGGGATGTACATCACACGGTGGCCAGCACCTTGTACGACCAACGGTGCTATAGCGCATCACAGATGCAGCAAGATTTATAATAATACTGTGAAATTAATTCCACGATTCGCCCCAGAATGTCCGACTATGCCATCCTGCAAAAAGTTGAGGCTAATCAAAGCACTCGAGGTGCTTTTCTGGATATTGCCAGCCGCAGTGCATTCGCTGAAAAGCTCATTAAAGGCGTGATAGAAGAATTGTGAGTTTGTATTGTCGGTTTGGTACATTGCTGCACAGTTGAGCGCTTTGCATAAAGTGCGGGCTACGATACTTCTGTCTACCACCGTATACTGATCAGTGGGTTCTATCTCCCAAAAGTTAGCGGCTAAAACCACTATGAGTATTCTGCAGTATGCGCATTTCTTAGGTAATGACAGCGGAATATACGGTAAAGGAAATCATGGAGCAAAAGAAAAGCACTGAAGGAACATTTGGGGAAAAAATTGCCCTGAATCACGTCTAGCAAAGAGTTATATGGAATATACTGAAAAGAATATTTTAATGATGATCAAGTTGGTATTCTTCGGCTCAAATGTAGTCCGCAAATATTTATCACCGTTCAGCTCGTATTTCGCTGCGTGAATTGCGCGTACTCAACCGCCATATACGACAGGAACGCTAGCTGACACCGCTTTGGTTATTGGTAAGTGATCTTTGAATTTCTCGATGGGCAACAGATTCAGTGGAGCGGTGGTGACCTGTGTCGTTTCACTCTGCAACACTGAAACGAGCGATCATGTGACCAATGTGAAGTGGTGAAATTCGATCCATGAAATTCGATCCTGACAGCCATCTGCAGTAATGCTTTTGATAATTTGCACAGACTAGAGCGTTTGTATCGGAACTTTTGATCCGTTCAAACATCATCAATGAAAATTTGCATGCACTCTTTATTTCCTCTGCATTCTCGTTCATCTGTTTCACTATCAACGAGTAGCCACTGATGAGTTACGAACGCATTCATAGAAACTGTTTCAGTAAGTAAACGATGTAGGCAGGACAGCGATTACAACATGATCATGAACCGATTTTGCTTCTGTTAGCTGGCATGAGCTGCCTCATGCTTTCTCGAACAACTCAGCGCACTCCAACATTTACATAATAATTATTAATCTGCAGAACACGAAGAACCTCTTTCTTTCGGAACTACACTGCAGTGATTCGAAGTTGGAGATTGTGCAAAGAAATATCCTTTTCTGCAGTATTTATGTGCACTATTACCAGTCATATCTCCTCCAAAACGACATATTTTCACAAATTAGCGCCGAATCTTCCCACGGCAATCAAAAATGTTTTGCAAAATAGGAGCACTTTTGCAAAATACGACAAAAAACTTTCTTCAGGTTCCACTGCTCTTTCTTATCCGTTGAATGAACTGTAATATAATTTCGAATAGGTGGGGCATGTGCAACTTCTCCATCCGTTCTGATGGTGATTTCTAAGCTTTGTTGAAAGTAACCTAAAGTTTCGACTAAGACTCACCTTAGCATCAGCTGAACTGTTATTGACATGCCTAAAAGGGGAAGAAATGAAATGAAGGAAACTTGGAACTGCGGAATTTTAGGAATTCTTGACTGGTGCGTATAATAATGCCTGAAAGAAGCGTTCGTGAGTGGACAGAGCGCATTTAGTGCAACTATGAACGACTCAGACTGTCGTGGGTCGTTCCACGTTCTCAATTCTCCGTTAAGAATAATATCATAAACGCAGTGTACGATAAGGAATGCACAAAGGTGACCCCACAAAACTACGTCATAAGCGTTCTTATAGAAACGTTTCTCATCTTCATCTGAGGGCATTAATGATTCTGATAGGGTTTCAAATGCTCTTTAAAATGTGCCTGATCCACCATCCACGAAATATCTGCTTCCCATCATATGCTATATATCGATTTATGTCAACTGTGAGAAGCCGATCCCACAGAAAGGCGCTTGCTTTGGTCTCGATTTACTGAATTTTCGCCTCACTACCTTCAAATGTGTTGCGACTTCTTTCCCCATCTTCATTGCTTTCTCATATTCGTTGAGACGTTTTCATTATTGTATGCGCTCGCCTCACTGGGCACGCGAGCGGTCCCTCTCCGTCTCTCTCGTGCGCCTGGCTTTGTGCCTAAGTGCGTCGACCCTCCGAGATTGACGCTGCAAGAGCACTCAGGATCTTTTAGGCGCGAAGCGTTATAGCTCTGTGATGTTTGGTTTGCTTCTCGCTGACTTTATCACTTGCTCATTCTTCAAACGATTTCTGGGAGAGCAGTTCGTTGTCGTGGTTAACGAGCGTTTTTACTCGTATTGCTTGCTTCACCCATTTGCAAGTAGCCCAATGCGTGAGCGGCTCAATTTCATGTTGAAGGTTCGTATTGGGGTTGTAAATTTGAAGGAGCTGCTCGTTCCTGGCTAGAGAGGTGGGTGGCGCTTGCACACACAAATCTGGCAGATTATGGGGTGCAATGATAGACGTGTTCTTGTCCAGGTATGGCACAAACGGCAGTGATGTGCCTCGAGTCATTCCTCTTCGTGCTTTTCAAGCATTCCACACGGGTTACTTTGACAGCAGCCTGCTTCAACTTGTCTCTCACGCGCCCGTAAAGGAGAGTTGTCCTATACTGACTCTGTGAATGCATAAGTGCTGCCGCATATCCATTTCACTATTACTGCAAAGATACATAATAATATTTTCACTCTCTGCGTGGAAGCCTTGACTGGAGTGAATCGTGCCCGCCGAACCACTCATAGCTCTAATTCCTTCCACGGGCATATCGGCGTTTGTTGCAGGGAAAGCTCTCCTGTCACTCCAAGAACATAGGCACGCATTTTCATGATGCTCGGCACAGCTAGATAATTGGGATGCCTGGCCTACAAAACACTTTTCGTGTTCGAACTTTATATGAGACTGTTCCATGATGTGGATTGCAAGTTATTATTGCGTAATTTTTGACTCGACGCTTTCTTTTCACGATACCACCACTGATGTAGTTGCTGCTTTAATATGCTTAAGTGTTGGTCTCTTGTCTCCGTATTTTCGCCGAACAGCAAGTCTTTGTTTTATGTAATCTGTTTATTTTGCACTCATCGTTAATAATGCAGGCAACCGAATCTCCCAATCGGCAGTTTCTTCAGTCGCTGGGACGATGGCATTATGGGTGGATAAATACAGACCACATGAGTTGTCGAAATTAACTTATCATACTGAACAAGCAAATCACCTCGCAAGTATCATTAAGGTATTCTTTTACTTGTAGTTGACGTATCGTTTTTATTATCAAACCCTCGTTTATTATAGCTTCTGCAGCAGGAATGGAATTCTCATAGAAGTATGAAAGGTGGTCTTTGTGAAAGAAAGGAGATTCTTGCATGCAGTTCCATCAGATCCATTCGGCGTCTGGTAAGGCTGAGTGAATGCTTATGCTTGTTAACATTCTTTTGGCGAGAATTCTGCGTTTATCTCAGAGCATATATTTCAAGATGCTTGGTCAGAATCCTTGCCAGGTTGTTCTGCATTGCTCATCTGAGAGGGGGAAGGGATGGGATCAGCGGCATATAGTAGAAAAGGCGCGGTCAGATGAAGCACTGGAAGTGATACTGGAGAACGGGAACATTTCCTCGAAAGCTCTGATCCCGACCAGCATTCGTCTATGGGGGCCGGAGTTTTTTGACTGCTACCATATTTCGCTTCACTCCTTTTTGGGATATTTCTAGTTTCCTATGCCTTGTTGTCCCCATGTTACCTTATCGTACGTCAGGTGGGAAAATGCAAAAACGGAACGGCATTCGGCAGCAGAAAACATCTTGAAGACGTTGGGAAATTAATGGCGAAACATGCCGATAGGGGAAGCTCTCAATGAAGCAACCAGCTAAATAAAGCGTTAGTAAATAACGAAACATGAGGGATAATGCCTTCAACTTCAACCTAAATGTCTGCTTGCTCAAGTATTTCGGAAAGATTTTAAAGTATTTGTCACTGTAAATGTGCATTTGCAACTAGGGTTATGACAGCGTCATGCCTGAGTGAGTGTATATGTGGGTTCATCTATCTTACCTACAGTTTTAACTTGAGAGTCGCTGAACCTAGGGCTATGAACATTGGTAGGTAAATCTGCTCCATAGATCCACCTCATATAACCTCTTCGGCATTCATCTACCAACTTCGAAGGGAATGTAGTCTTGAAAGTATCTACCAGTGCTCATATATTTACCACCTTATGTAGTTTCCGCCTTACACTTATCTGGTCATAAACAAATAGAAGGGCTCTGCACCACATTTGGTCCTCCATTACATTCACTGGACAGGATGGCTTCAAATAATTACGAATAATCAATGAATCATGAGGATAATGCGTCATATTTTAAGTGATCCGGCTACCTAGCAAGTGTGATGTCACCATTCGTTTTCATTTACCCTTCACGTGTCTGCGTTGCATTTGCAACTCGGAAACGACCAAAATTGAGGTTAAGAAATCTGACTGACGTGATTTGCACCATAAGGTGGATTTATGCGAGTTTAAACTGGTCCATTAAAGTAAGAAAAAGTTAATAACAATAACAAAAGAGTTTTGCTGGCATACCTTAGCCGATTATGTCGCATTCTCAACCATCTAGACCTTAAGGTAACGAATATTTGCATGCGATGTAGCGAACGGTTAGGTCAGTTAAAATATGGGTATTTCAGCGTCAGTTTTTGCTTATTGACGTTTTCTGGAACTCGTTTCACGAGAGAATTACGAACATGCATGATGTGGCAGCTGTTGTGGCACGCGCTCTCATTTGTATATTTGTTTGGCTACTTGTGAAAGAAGTTTCGCCGATGATTAATGCGCTCCAGTATTTAGATTCTTTAAATTCTCATCATGAAAAGATTTAAATTCTATAAATAAAGTTGATAGGCTTGCGTGAAAGAGAAAACCATCTTTTAGTTTGAACTATTTTGAACTCGAGCGTTAATGCTTTTCGAATCGGAGTTACTACGCAGATAGATGGGCACAAGTACGAAACTGCGGAGACAAGATATTCAGGATCATGCGTCAACATCGTAAATCTGGAATGGCACCTAAACCATTGTAAAACATACATAGAGGTTTTTTCATATCGAAGTGCATATGCAAGAAAGTATTCCTTCGTGTATTTGCTTTCCTAAATGAGATCAGCAATATCGATCGCACTAGAAAGTAGGAACGAAGGTAATGGCATGTGGCTGCAATTTTATGATTGCTCATTTGCTGTATTCGAATGCAGTAAAGTATTATTGGGCAATAAATTTGTTTTTGTTGCATCTAAATGCCGGATTCTTTCTGTCAGGTCTTTGGTTATATTTTATGTCGATACGAATAAGTTATTATTTATGTAGAATTTGACAAGGAATGTTGGATTGCATCCGGCGTTGAATGTTTGAAAAGCGGAATAAAATTGGTTTGATAAATGTTTAGTTCTATTTTAAACAGTGCTACTAAGTATGGGTGGCAAGATTGAGTGTGTAGCTATTGAACCAACAGATCCACAGTCAAGTATATTTTCTTGATTGTATACCTGTTATTCATGTTTTTTCACAGCTAAGCCTTTATAATTATACTTTTGTTATCTCTTAGAGTGGCACTTCATACACCAAATTCTTCCCTAGGATATTGCGAGAATTTGGTCATTTTTAGGATGTCGTATCGAGTACTATGTTCATCTCATTTTGAAGGCGGGTGACTTCCCTCATCTGCTCATATATGGGCCAAGTGGGGCGGGCAAGAAAACGCTTATACACTGCATCTTGCGAGAACTGTATGGAAGCGGAGTCGAGCGAATGTCTGCGACTATGAAGACGTTCGAAGCAGCGTCGGGCAAAAAGCTTGAAATTCAAACTGTCAGCAGCAATTATCATATTCAACTCAGTGCTGGGTAAGTACATATATGTCACACTTGCTAGAGTCCGTTTTCTTCCGTCTACATGTTGTTAATATTCTTTGGCGGAGCAGTCGCTTACGCGATCATCCGGATTATCTAGGAAGTACGTGATGCGCTCTGTTTTTATTCAAAATCTGGCTATTCTCAACTGTGAAATAGCTTTGTTGTAACGTTAAAATGCATAAGGCCGAAGTTTTTTAGCCTTGCTTTCTTTGGCTCTACCATAGTGAATACTTGAGATGGATTGCTGTAGTTGCTTGACATTGTACTTAAAAATACGAGTCGTTGTTTGTTTACTTCCTTTCGGAATGGTAGATTCAAAACACTATGGAAATGGCGTGGTTCTTTGCAACTGTATAGTCGAAATGATGCTTCGCTCACCAGTTTGGTTTTCTTTTCTTTCAAATGCGTAGTCTTCAGGGCGATCTAATTTCATTGCTGTTTTCTAGCTTTTTCTTCTTAAATTGCTTCATTTCAACCACACAAAATATTAAAGCACAGGTTGCACTTACGAATAAATCACCAGTTCACTAGACGACGCAATTCCACTGTCGCGGCTGATTTTTAGTAAGTAAATGAGAAGGTGGCGGTTTTTGTTTTGTAGATGCATCGTTAACATCTAAGTGTTCCAATTAAGTTGTAAACCATTCCGGATGCATAATAACCTTCGTTCATGAGTGAAAATATTGTTAGGAGATGGGGACGAAGACGGGGCTTTTCGATTGCTGGGTGAATACGGCATCATTGAACTTTCGTGGAAGCGTTCACTTCTTGTTATTCGTTGTCCATTATTGTCAACAGTAGTATGCACACAGTACAGTGACCTGAACTGCGTATAGAGCCAAGAACTGGCATTAATAAGCCAGGCCGCTTTTGTAGGTACGCGCTTAGCACCTGTTATTATAGCCACTTTTTTAAGCTCTCTGAGACTCAAACGTAGTTGTCGTTTTTACCAACCATTGAAAATATCGTCCACAGAAGGGAACAAACTCTAAACCTTTCGCTTGCCGGGCGAGCACATCAAAGGTTCAACGTATGACGACAGATTTTTCGTTTCCTTGCGAACTGTTCACTCGCTAATTTGCAGCGACGTCGGAATCTATGATAGAGTTGTCGTGCAGAACATTATAAAACAAATGGCGCAGGCACAACAGATCGATACTGCCAAACAAAAACCATTTAAAGGTTAATTTGTTTTCGCGGATTTACTCATTTCTTTTGATCTTTTATAAGTGACATTCCTCTTTCTTTTAAGCGTTGAGCTCTTTCGAAACAGTTAAGTGCTAGCAGATGCATTAGCCCGACTTGATAATGTTACATTGTCTTTTATTCTCATAGGTGGTCTGAATTATTAATGATATTCACAGCCTAGTTAATTTGCGTCACTAAACGGATCCGGGCATTCACGATTTAGCACGACCAGTCGCTTCCTTATATTCAGATCTACTTTATGGGCGTTTGACAAGGTGAACAGATGTCGTCAGAACCGTTGTCTTCCCGGAATTGCATTCATTTCTACGTCATATCCGACTGTATATGGTCTTAACAGCAGTTATCTCCCAATTTCTGTTTTAGTCGTCGTTTAGGATCAATTAACCTTTATTTATTCATGTGGTGAAAGTAAAATTAGGTGATGCATTCAATATTTATTTACAATCAAAAAATAAATGCGTCGGTTATGAAATATCCTACAACGATGCCAGAGGATTGTTTTGCTCCGAGTTTGGTGGACCTGTAAACGAGTATGGGATGCTTTAAAGAAAGGCTATTCAGCTTATTGCAGTTGTTGTGTTGATGGAAGTGGAACAGCTAACACGTGATGCACAGCATGCATTGCGTCGAACGATGGAGAAATATTCGGCAACATGTCGTCTTATATTGTGCTGTGAATCGATTGCCAAGATTATCGATCCTTTACGCAGTCGATGTATGGCGATACGAGTTGCTGCACCCTCCGATCACGATGTTATTACTTCCAATTTTCTTTTAGACAGTGTTTGTTCAATGCTGCTAAAAGAGCTAAGGCCATGTCAAAACATGCTGAACACGATGTCTCTAGACTTTTAATAATAATATTTCGAACAAAATGTCTCCAAATTTTAAACAACAAGTGGTTGAGTCAAGAAGAGTGCGCGTAGTAAGTAGGCGTAATGTACTCGGTGAAAAGTTGCACTTTGAACACCTCGAAGAAGTAGTAAATAAGCAGGCTCGTTTTTTTCATATCTTCAGTGGTCAGAAATAACCGCTGACTTTTATTGTGGCTTTTGAAGCTGTGTGAAATGCCCCGCAGCATCAAACTTATCCAATTATTTTAGAAGAAAATGCCAACACTTCGTTACTGTTGCTGGATATTTAGTTGGATTCACCGAGACTTCAGAAGTTGTCGGCTGCTAGTGCTGCTTGCACAGAGTTTCCGACTTCGTTGTTTTGTTGATCTTATTTCATCACTGAAATGCTGAGGATCCTTCAATAAAAAGTTTCTTCTAGAGAGGCGCCGATCAAGTTATTTCAGGCTGACTTTGAAAAAAAAAACGGAAGCTGTTGGGTTGAAGTTTGAAAGGTCGTGGTCAACCTCTTTTGCCACTGCCCTTATGCACCTGTTCTTTCTCCTTGGCCATAAAAATTCGTTGATTCCCAAGTTATAGGTGATGGAGTCTACTTTTATTGACGCGCAGCATTATTATGGTAACACGTTTCGTTCAGGTATTCTCAGCATTTTATTAGAAGGCAGTTCCAGTATTGGATGTATGAAAACAGTTGCCGATCAAGGCCTTACCTGGAAGCTTGTTTGAGAGCATAATTAACAGGCGGTAGTGGTGGTAGAAGCCATATGCAAGGCTGAAAGTGTTGCAATACCAGACCCTGTGGTGGCATCGGTAGTTAAGAAGGCGTGCGGTAATATGAGAAGAATTCTACTGATGGTCGAGGCGATCAGAGTCCAAAGGTTTTATTTTTTAGTGTTTTTTGTTGACTGGATAATTTTTCAAGAAGCAGTATTTAAGGGAAGGCTTGTAGATGTCAGAGTGAGAAGAAAAATGAAATCATTAAAATGGTATGGACCCGTCCTCCTTCAAAATGTTGCGGGGTGTCGCTATGCCCTCGAGGTGGGCTTTAGCAAAGAAGATATTTCACGCGTCCTTCTTTTCTCTCTCTTTTCAGTCATCATTAGTGAGAAGCCTACAATTGTCAGGGTGGAAAAAATGCTAGTACCTTCGGACTAATATGGCTGCATCTTTTTCAAAATCGTTCTTTCCTCACTAATGGCTGTCTGACCAAATTCTTGCCTCTGGATCTTTTTATTGAAACATTTCGAGGAATGAACTTCGGACCTTACCCGTTTCGTGAGAGCGTGAGCACCTTATCAAAATACAACCACTTCATTTTTTCACAAGATTGATGTGTACGGTCAAAATTGTTCTGTATTCACCTTGTTATTGACACCACATTCGAGCAGTACGTCCTATTGGGCAATGAGTTAGTAATAGGGACTACCGCTATGTAAGAGCACAACCGGAAGTCTATCCTCAGTTAGCGTACATATTATATTATGACGATGAATTAATAGTGGTCGTCATGGGTGATTGATGTTTCATGCCACATTAAACTTCATAGATGTCATGCATTTTTATGAATTTGCTCACTTTCAGCTGTATGTCCGAAGAAAACCAATTTCTTCCTGAGCCGGATTGGGAAGTCTATCTAAAGGAAACGGCTCGCATGATTCTCCAGCAGCAGAGTGCAGAAAAGTAACCGTTTCACTGTGATCATGTTTTCTCGTTCTTTTAAATGAACTTGCCTTAAATGCGTCGTCGATGGGAATCATGCGAGCTATCGTATATGAAGCCGTATGTAGTTGAATATAGTTAGTAATTAAGCGGAACTAGTCGATCCTGAGGTATATTGCGATTAATTTACTTTTTTGTGAAAAATGTGTCTGCAGCAGTTGATTTGGATTAAAATAAAGGTAACTTCTGATGAGTCGAATTCGCTGCTGTTTTTGCGAGATTGATGCGCTGATCAGACTAATTCAGCTCCATAACATGATGCATTTCGCTGTTGCTCATTTTTGGAAGTAATACTAGTTGTTTTTTCTTTTGTGAACGTTTTTTACTTCGAAAAAGTAAGTGATCTTAGTTGCGAAAAAAGAATAAATGAATGAAGATTGCAGGTATGAAGTGTTGATATGTGCATCATGACTAAATGCATCAGTTGATTGCAGTTTGCTGAAAGTGCGCTCGCGGATCTATGAGTGCATCAGTCGATGTATTCCACCAAACGTCATCTTCGTTGTATGTTCTTGTGCATTTTTTACTTGTTTTTCTTCTTCCTGTTGCGCAAATTCTTGTGCTGTTTTAATAGTCCCTTCGTTTATATGTTTTATCTTTTTGAAGCCGAAAGGTTTATATGAGATCATTTTGTCTTTTATATTCCACATAGCAATGAAATGAACCGAAAATATAAGAAGAAATATTTTAGATTTTTGAGGATACTTCATCCGTGCTTCAGTTACTTCGAAATAATACTGCGAAGGTATGCTTAAAAGTAACGTTGCACGAAATTCGTTTTAGTGGAATATTGATTTTTACGTTGTTTTTCGATTATGGCAAAAGTGAATGTTTCGTGTTGCGGTGCATATTCGGTATTGTAAGGAATCACGTAAGCCGCATAGAAATAACCTTCCGTGAAGAAATCTTTCGTATTTATGCGCGCGACTATCAGTGTTTCGTTCAAGTTGGTCCGCTCATTATTTCAGAACTTACTGCGTGAGTTACTTCATTACTGTGACGGTGCAATCAAAGCGGAAGTTGTTGCATGTGCAGCCGAATATGAGCATCGGCTCACTCGCGGCACCAAGGCAGTCTTCCATCTCGAAGCGTTTGTCGCCTCGTTCATGGATATTTATCATCGCCAGCTTACCGAAAATGCATCAAACCATTGAATACAGACGCGTCTAGAATGTTTCCACATCAGAACGTGATTCAACTGCGTATGATGAAGTATTATTACTACTCTTAATTGCGGAATTTGTTGCGATGATCGCAGAGCGCTTGGAATGCGTTGTTTGATATGAATTCCTGCAAAATACAGTGCTATGGGTCCGTGCTTTCCTTCTGTTGCCTTCGCTTATTTCTCTGCATTCTTTTATGATCTGTTGCTTCACTTTTTTGAGTGTCCGAGATTTATCAAATAAATAAGTATCATTCTGCTGAGGTGCGCTACACAGAGCATAATCGACTGGCAAAGAAAGGTGTATTGCGTAATGGAATTGTTCATTCCCATTTAGTTATGGATCTTCGGCAGTTGTTGTGGTAGTCATGCGGTCTCTTTTGCAGTTCCGATATCGTCACTTGAACTTGAAGGCATGGCACGGTAGAGACTTCTTCGCCGTAATGCTGCGTTGAGTAATTGACATATGGATTCGTCTGGATTTCTTGCTAATTGACGTTCTTCTTATCCCGTCCGCCTAGTTCTTTCCATCCCAGACCAAAGCATTGTGGATGGGGTCTTCATTATTTAACTGTTTCTCGGGTTTCATCTCAGTATGTCGAGTTTGTCTGTTTTTGTTCACTTGTTGTCTGAGAATGCCTAGGGTCTGACAGGCATCTGTTGTGAAAAACGCATAAGTGCTGTTCTGTATATAGCAACTGTATATAGCACCTCCAAATAAAGCAGCTGAACTGGTGCAGCTGTGGAGTCGGTAGACTTTAAACGACGGATCTGATGCCTATAAACAATATGTAGGTTATTCGGGAGAGACATAATGTCGAGGGGCTGGCTGATTATTTGCGATTTTATTCAGTATTCAGTCATCAAATTTTTCTCGTTTTGCGAATTCCGATATATTAATATCACGGGCGCAACAGATATTAGTAAATTTTCACCACCGTTTGCGCGTGTTGAAGAAGTTCGGTTAAAGTATGCAGCCTCCTGCTAGAAGTAAGATGGGCAGAGAGCGCTCTAAATAGGTTCTCCTCTAATCCTCTTAGGGAGGGAGAAGTCGACGTCACTGGAATGAGGAGCCCGAACCGTAAATATTTCAACTCTTAAAAGCGTGAGCGACGACACTTGCATCTCAAGACTTACGGACAACTACAGTCTTTTCCACTATGCGTCCTCTTACCTATTCTTGTTCATCGGTTTAGATTACATCTGTAACAAATTGCGGCTGTTTTTTCTGTAGGCGTGAGGTAAAAGTTCGATGTTTTTCCTGCAATATTGGCTTGCAGCTGCCGTCGGTTGTTTGTTGAAGGTCGTTCATAGCATATCGAAATCAACTGTGACTTAGGTAGGTGAGGGATACATGTGCGGAAAGACGTTCAGCGCTGATCTGGATGAAGAACTTGCAAGTGCTAACAGTCCACGCATAAGCTTGCTGGAGTTGTGTGTCAGGTGCAAAAGTGAATGGGGACAAACCTTAATGTAGAGATGCTGGTTGATATGGGATAGTTAATGAGGATGTAGATGGTTTACAACGCAAGTACTATCACACTGAAATGTTTTATAATACCAAAGGCAGTAACGGCGGCTGTCTTTACACACTGTGTCGTTTAAAGATACGAGCTAAGAGATGAGGCACGCTGTAATGAGGGAAGAGAGCAAAATTCAAGTGCACGGTGTCTTCGGCACTACCGAATTTTAGACGGAATAAAAAGACCAAGTTGGTGCCAAGTTGTTTTCAGTCTTTTCCGATCCGAACGTCTTTAGACATTCTGGCCGATCTGCTCTCAGCGATTGCCTCAGTCGAGATCACATATTCAGCTTACGCAGCGCCTTATGGAATGATTACCACTTTTCAAAAACAAAAGCAAGGACAGTTCATGTTATCACGACGAAGCATCGGTCTCCTAATGGGAGCCTTTGTTCTTGTCACCGACAACTTGCGGCAATGGTACCACAGTGGTGGAGTGAGTTGCCCGTATTAAGCCATAAAAGAAACCTTCGGCCTCGATTCCCCCCCCCCCCCCCTTACATCCTCAAGCATCATAACAGTAGACTGATAGAAGAGACGAACTACTTTCTCGTTGAAGCAGCCAATTAAATTATCTGGTTTCCAGCGTTGATCATAGTGAATTTAAATTGATATTTTATGAAGTCAGCCTTAAAAAGTGGGATGGAAGAAGGAAAGCAGTCGTTTCTGGATGTGTTAATTCGAATCCACGAAGAAGCAAAAAGTGCGAGAATACACATGGCAGGTTACTAGTACAGAGCAATAGATCGGACCGCGCATTGACGATTGCACACTGAATACAGACAGATCAAAAAAATATTCGAAACGGCAGTGATGGTTCGTTATCCGTTGTTTATTTCAGCTGTCTTTATAGTCTTCCTCCACGTCGCCTTATCAATCCAGAGCACTGAATGACGCAAACAGTATCCTGCAATTCAAACTTCATATAATACGCTGACTCGGGATAAGATGTTAGACCATCCTAATTTATATGCTCATTAATTTTCAAAACATCGATACCTTAATTTATGTTTCGCAAAGATTCTTATTACTAACTTTTTATAGAAACATACGAACAACTGAATAAACAAACCGAAATGATCTCGCTGAAGATATACTCAGCGAGCAGCGTCTCACATCTATCGATAGTCATCGAATGGCATTCCGGCTGAAATTTGAATTCGATGAAATGATGAAGAACTGAAAAGATTGAGGATGTATAAGGCGGAAAATGAGCATTTTTCTTCTGCGCTTCTACCCGTACACGATAAATGAGCTTTATAGTTGTATGAAATCGATCGTTTCCACCGGATCCCATTGACCGTTATCTATGGATTAATATAGGATTATTGTGCATGCTGTCTATCAGGTTAGCAAATGTGTAGAAAGAAAGTGAATTTTTAACCCCTTCAGTCGTGCATGTACATGTGATGCATGGAGTAATGCGCTTCGTCTTTCCGAGGTTGATCACTCGATGATCCACAACACAAAATTCTGCAAACAGACTTTGAACGCATTTCAAAAATGAAACCTCGTAAGTTTCTTCAAATGTCATCGACATTAAAATCGCTGCTGGACATTAGACCTCAATTTAAAACAAACTGCGTCGAGCGAGGATTTGCTCTCGTAATATAACCTCTTTTCAAGCGATTTTAACCTTTTAGAGCAAAACCTCCTCGACTCTATTTTTTTTAAGGTAAAAGAATTTAACAATATCAGCTTCAGGCCATTTCCAGTCGAGGAATCACATTTATTCGCCAGAGTAACACCAAGCGCTTACGTCTGTCAAGCCACTCGTATAAGTCCATATCGGGCAGTTCTGAACATTTCACTGGAGCGTTTCTGGAAAAAAAAATTCACAAGATGAAGGATTTAGAGCGAATGTGACTGATCACTAGCCCTACAAAGATGGCAATATTTACGTTCCGTATAATTTGATTCCATAAGTACTTTGTGCTTTCACTAGTTTCGTTGTGAGCTGTACCCCAGCATATATGTTGTATATATTTTAATAAAAGTGTAAAACTAAAAAAATGAGAAATGTAAAACTGTGGTCGCGTACGCACACACATGTCATAGACAAACGGGAAAACGGTTATTGCAAGGCAAAACAGCTTCACAGCTTTGGCTGCAGTCAACATGATATCGGAAATTTTCATGGTCTGAAAAGTTACCATCCGTTTTGCAGTCAAGAGATTCTACGTCAGACTTTTAAAGAAGCGAAAAGTTATTTTTTCAAACGGATCCTCGCCTAACGCAGGATAACGTTTTCAGATTAACTGCAACGTCACCTTAATCCGGAGGGGAAATGTGCACCACAGCGTCTAATTACGTGCCTGTCATTTGTAGTTCAGTACATTCGGGACAGAAATATACACGAATGTGGGCTATTTGTGGAAAACTGACACATTTCAGAGACAAATAAATTTTCCGCACTGGCTCCAAATCCAAATTATGTAAGCAAGGAGTAACAACATATACTCGACTTCAACCAAGTGCCTGAACGCTGAATCAAGATATAAGTTGAGACGTATGGAGATTACTAAAATCGCAAAGAAACCGACGTTTTTTTACTTCATTAATTTCTTGGTCCGTTTTCCAACGAAAAATCTCCAGAGTAAGAGTTTACACGCACAAACGTAACAAAAAACCGTGCTGGAAAAAACCCTGAAAGTTATTGAGCAAAAGTTTTTTCCGTACTTAAGGAACGAATGGTCGTAGAATATACGCAGTGCTGAAACGATCTTCCGCCAATGTGGATTACTGAAGGGAAGATTGCGTAATATCGGCGAATAAAGTGAATCACTTTGATGTACAAAATCATTGGAATTTAGTCAAATTCAACGAGAGAAGTCACTGCGACTTAAAATCCGGAATGAAATTGATTTCATAGCACAATAATAGAAAAAAATGCAACAACAAACGTGAGATCGTCAGGCATAAGAAAAGCGTTGGGCTGAATTCGTCGTGCATATTGGCTGTTCAGACAAATCACTTTACTCAATGTTGTTTTGCGAATTTCGGCGAGCTGTCCTGAAATTTTCAAAATTCACTGCAGAAATTCGATGGTTCTTTGTCTGGCAATTCGTTTAGGCATTATCGGGATGCGGTCTGCATTCAGCCAAATTAATGTAAGATAAGCTTTGTTATCTTCACTTCAATTGTATAGTTCGGTATCGTCCCCGCACGTTTCCGGTATCGTTGCAATACCACTATCATTCAGCCATGTATTGCAGTTCACGCGCCCGTAATATCAAATTTCCAAGGACTTTTAAATTCTTCGATATTGCGGTGCTTATCTTCACGGAAGGAATAGTGATTTATCAATAAGTGGAATGAATGATATTTGGTTTCCTGACAAAATTATCGAGATAATCAATGGCAGTATTTTCGCGAAATTAGGCCCGATAATCGATGGTCATCGAAGCAAATCTATCACTGACAGCTATTCTATTTTACTACACGCAGCATAATCTGTGAAGGCGAAAGAAGAACGCGCTGTTTCGCATGTCGCAAATTGCATGCCTATTCGATGAGAAATACTGCTGGTCATTCCTATTTTCCTCCATGTTCCATCCTTTCAAGCAGCGCTTTCCTTGATGGGCACACTTCAGTAAAGATATCTACATTCTCATGAATTCAACGATAAAGAAAAGAACATGACTTTACAGCAGAGGCGAGGAACTGAATAGGTCACTTTACAGGCTTACAGTAAAATGTATACTGCAAAACGCTCTAGAATCATGCGCATTAATTGTTCAAGAGAAAGTCACCTTTCACACTAATTCCGTTAGAAGACTAGGATCGATTAAACAAGATTGGGATTGAAAGGATATTAATAGGGCATCACCTGATGTAAACCTAGTGGCTGGATTATCGTTTTCGTAATAAAATCGATCACATCTCTTGAGCCGCTGAAATTGCTCGGCGATTATGCACGCAGCCATTGGACCAACCAATGCGCCTAAAATGTTAACTCACTTTCAGCAACAACGGAGTCCTTCGGTGAAAAAGACTAGGGATAGCAGTGAACAAGGCTGAAGGTAACGATAGACTATTCAGGAACTGGCCGATTTGCGACATCTAGCAAATTCTGAATTTATTCCTAAAAAATAAGCACATGGATCCTTAAGCGCAGTCTAAATTCAAGGATCGTTTGTGCTGCTGCATCACAATTAATACAATAGTTATGGAACCCTGAGTAACGGAAAAAACTGATGTTCACCTTGCGACTGCTACTGTACAAAATTCTGAATCACCTCGGTCTATGGAACTCTGTCAAAAAATAGCAAAATCTACAATTTATATTCTGCAGCCCATGCCTGGGCACTTAAGTGCCGCAAAATCATGCGACACTTTTATTATTTTCGAAGCACTTGAAGCGCCCATACTTTTCACAGACAATTTTGGAATTTATAAGCACATTCTCTGTGCATGGAAAATTTCTTCACGCTGAAAAAGATGAGTTTCACGGGTTTAGAGGACCAAGGCTGACTCAGCCACTTCTAGACTCAAAGTGCTCACGGCAAGCGACCAATTTTGATCCTTTCGTACTGAAAATGAACGGGTCACGAATCGTAAAAGGAAACGAAGCAAGTATTATACCTTTAAGAGGTTTTTCTGACATCAATCCAGGGAAAAGGTCAATATCATCGACATTTGCATAGACGGTTTTCATCGCTGCAATACTTGGTCCATCCATCACATCACGAAGATCCTCAAAATTTCGAGCGCGCCGCATTCCACACATTTCCCTGAAATCATTGCACGTTTCATCTCTCTGTTTGTATTCCATAGTGGTTGTAGTATTGCATCTCACTGAATATTGATGGCTCAGTGATACAATGATCAACTAAACGAATCGCAGGAAAGTGGTGTGATTTTTTTTGTTTGCTTAGTTTGCCACCATGCTTTCGATTCTTAGGAAATATAATCGGGCGATTTTATGGCAAATCTTTACATCGCTTTCTTAATATATAAGGAGCTTCTTCATTTAAAGAAACGAACTCCTCTGTAAATTACTGAAATACATCGCAATATCTGTGTCTGTAAGTCTAAATATTCCTCTCATTTTATGGCACTGTAATTCGCTCTAAAAGAATTTAATTCGCGACAGATTTCATCGGTTGCAAATTAAATTCTCGTCGAGAATGGAAAAGAGGCAATCAGCAACAGAATAATATAATAAGTCTCTTTAAGAGTCGAATTCGTGTAAAGTAAACTGAAGTGCACGATGGGCAATAAACGCAGTACCGGCAACCATGAATGCTATAATTCGAAAAGAGCCCAAGGTGGACACCTGAAAAAAATGAGTGGCGTAATGCACGAACCGATAAGCATTGTAGGGTGGGATTCCATGATCTCTACCTCGTTGAATGTTCAGAGCAGGTAAATCGAGACCGCTCAGCGGTCCATCAGATCGCTGGAATAGGTGATTACGTAAAGCATCCGATATATGACGGTCAAATGCCATGCTGAAATAAAAAACTCTGCCTCGTTGGAATACAGATATTCAAGATTATCAGTCAACAGTTCAAGCATAGATGGGAACAAATGGATATGTATTGATTCCGTGTGGCAGCAAGGAAACAGCGACATATATCAGCAGTTTCAAAGGTGAACCAACTGATTTCGGAGAGCCACAGTTGGCTGTGTCGAAAAACGATTAACCTCCTCTTATCAACAAAAGTTTAATAATTGGTGAAACAAGTTACCGAAAGCAAAAGAACGCACCTTTCAGCACCCAGAAGGCCCATCAGGACGGATTCGATGTGGCCGGCCGCAGGAAGGTAGTAGAAGGACTCATTATTGAACATTGACTGTAATGAAGAGGACTGATTTATTGCTGAAATATAATCGACGAGGCAACAACTGAATTTTGAGTCAGAATTTCAAATAGCAACTATTTTTGCCTGACGTCGCGAAAGATAAGGAAATGAAGGAATTCGCCACAATCCGTGGTCATTTATGCAGTATTTCTTTCTACGATGACCACTTCCAAGACGAATATTTGATATTCGGGCTCATTAAAAGCATCTAAATTGTTTACCATTAGTAGCTTGCATACGTCACATGGAAAAAGGTAATATGCCAAAACATTCGGATGTGCAGTCGCATTCATTTTTTCTAGTCGCGCACTTCCGCTCAACACTATTTTGGTTGAAGAAGGTGAATAAATACGGGAAAATACGGGATTTGCGATAAGGACTTCTCGGCGATGGAAAATTAATGTATTATGATATCAATAGAGGAAGTTTACAAGATTAGCGCTCTTGCAATTATTTATGCGAGCCAACACTGCTTTGAACTGGTTTGAAACAGTCTTCATTATACAGTAATGACGACTGCTTTCATGAATCCTTCACTAAATAATGGTCTCATAGAGCTGAACATGTTGAAATCATGGTTTAGACGGCTGCAATATTCATGGAAATTTCTTGGCCATTTTAACACTTGTAAGTTTTCTTCAAAAAACACATGAATCTGAAAGCCTTGTCATCGTCATATGTTATGTGTTAAACACAGCAAATTTCTCGACTTCGGCTCCATTAATTCTCTCATTGCAACTACCGAAAGGATACACGAACAAGTAGATTCTCATGCTCACACACCACAACGCGTCATGCAGACGCTAATTCGCAGAAGTGCACAAAAGGGCAAAAAATCCTTGGAGTGAAAAGCACCAACTTTGAGATCGATGGCTTCGCCTTTCTCTTCATATTCGCTGTTCATTCGAGGAAGGAGGTTCCGGATAAGCGTATGGCCAAATCTGAATGCTGCCGTAGCCATCTCTTGGGTCATTGTCGCATCACAACGATCATCATATCCTGTTGAAATCACCACTTTTTACACATAATTTCGATCACGTTCAGTGCCTCCGAGAATGAGTCCTGGAGTAAAGATGAGGAGGGATGGGTAGGACTCCAAACCGCTATATTCTTATATCGCCTGATCGTCTCACTCCACAGAGTAACAACATTTCTATAATGGAAATTGTGGTGTTGCAGTTGGTCATATCTAAGCAGCAAAGATGGATTCGATGAAACTGTGAATGTCCTAGGGACACCAAAACAGCGTAACAGTGAATGTAACACTACGGATACGATTTTCGCTTATCTATTTCGTGTTTCCTTAAAATTTTCCGCATTTGAAGAGTTTTGTATGTGTGCTTTTAATTTTCAACGCCCGTTCATAGTGCTAAAGAATAAATCATCTTCAACAGGACACGTAGCGGAATGAAGGCTATTTCAGGAGCTGGAATTTCGAATTCCGCAGCCTCGCATTCTAGACAAGTGTCCCGATGACTGAGATACAGCGAACCTTAAATCGGGCCCATAGCATTTGCGGCGTGGTAGATCTGAAGGGAGGAAACAACGTCAGAAAATCAGGATTGCCAGTATCCGCAGCGGCCTAGTCAGACTATTGTCTATTCAAGACGCAGAAAGTTGAAGGTTGGGACCCTGCTCGCAAATATTCTTTTACTTGGCGTATATGATCAACATCAGAACCTGAAGCACGCTAAAATGGGGCTTATCGTTAGCATTAATAAGAGATTGTTAACCTGGTAAGAGGTAATGAGAAAATTGGATTATTTTTGAGAAAAAAAAGTTTTCTCTGGAACGTTTGAATGTCAGTCTTTATAGATTAATTGTCCGCTCTAGAGAGGAAGTCGAAGAAGCGAGCTAAAAAACCTCAGGTATGGTGGACAAAGCAAATGAAGAACCTTCACGCTAAGCAGGAGAATGAAGACGGAAATTTCGAAGCTTGGTTAAATTGAGTGAGAATTTTTTAAACTAGAGCAGATGTCGGAAGCTAGCAATTCCTAGACTAGGGTGAGTGAAGAAGGATGACACAAGGCGAGAAAATGAAGTAAGAAATGGGACATTGCGATTTAGACTGAGAGAAACTGAACCTGAAGATTCCTAAATTTGTCTTTAGTAAAACTGGAAAGAATGAGTTGCTTATATCGCCCCTCGTATATGTCGGCGTGCATTTTACATTTCCTAAACGCTCTGTTACCAAACGCTCAAAACTCAGGGTCAAGAAAATAAACACCTTTGAAGTTCATTTTTAGAACAATAATATTATTAGTAACTTTTATGTGCATTTATTCCACCGAGAAAAATGTCTCCTTCTTGTCGGCTGCGGTCTTTGTTGACAATAGCAGAGAGGGATCGGATGGGGAGGCCTATCTAATCTAAAAGATGTGACGATTGCTGATAATGGCATCTGAGATATTATGATGCAAACTTCGCAGATTTCTTAGCACTGTCATTGTAATAACAAAAAATTTCACCGAACAGTCTGACAGCACGAGATGAGTCATTGATGTGAACCAATGGACAAACCACATTTATGTGTTCATTCGCATCAGTGAACATATCACGTCACCACTGTAAAAAAATGAGGAAAACAGACTTCCAGATTCGCTGTCGCTGATAACATGATGAAATTCACAAAGTAACCTGCGTAGAATCCTGTTTTGCGAGGCAACAAGTCGTATCTAGCAGCCGTTTCGCACCCGACAACTATAGGCAACCACTCGCTGTAGACTATATGCTGCACCTTTGCTCCCATTATTCGACGGGTTTCCTAAAGAAGGGACATTAAACAACATTGAACCACGTCCTTGGATGCTGTTCTGCAGAAACGATATTTAAGTAATTACTTGACAATTAAGCAAAAAATGCGACAAGGTTTCCGCAAAAGTGCCTTATTTGATTCGTTTTTCGCTTGGCTTGTTACCTAACTTTACCGTATGCACATTGGGAAGAAACCAAGAATTGCGCTAAGAAAGGACAGCTTCAATTCTTTACCAATTTTTAATAGCCGAATGCATGGATGCTGACTGCATAAAACCGCTACACGAACAGTAATACTCCAGATTAGCATAGTCCATACCTTGTAAGGTAGGCAAGCGTATTCGAAATGAAAAGTCTACCCTGTCAAGAAAAATCCAAAAGGTTGGTAATAAAGTATTAATAAAGTTAAGTGAAGTAACAACCAAGTATATCGTTTCATCTGGCCAGAAATTATTGATACGATTGAGGACTGTCGCAATTCTGTTGTGTTCCCGGAGGAATATTGTATGCATAACTGTAAGACCTGGTTGCTCGTTGTTCCGCTCATCGCCAGCATTGAAACATGGATACTTAGGCCCAGATCTTAAAAGCTCAGTTATGTCTAGGTCTCAGAAGCGTTTATTAGCACATCGACAAATGTCGAAGAGATTTTAGTCAGGTGAAAACATCAGTGGTGAATCTTTGCATAGAAAACCTTTTTTAATCAAGGAATTAAACATAAACACCTCGAAGGCACTCAGGTTGACTAGATCTGTATTTAGAGGATAGACTAAGATTGCTGGAAGTGGCAGTAGTGCAGCTAAGAAAAAAATTCATTGGTATAAGATATAGATGGCATCTGTGAATACTCATACATCAAGGTTAGGAAAATAATTAAGTCAACGGTTAGTTAATGGAACAATAACTACGACGAGCTTTCATATTTTATTCTCTTTTTGATTTTACGTCAGTATTCTGTACAGCAGGCACGAACTGAGACGTTTTCTTCAATTCACTTAAAGCCAGAAATGTGTGCAAGAGAGGTTGGACCTGTTATTTGCCTCTTCGTTCTGCTCTCACCTGCAATCTCTTTCTTGAGCGCCTTGCGGAAGCGCTTCCTTGTTGAAGCCGAGATCTGTGAAATTGAGTCGTCCTTGACTGAATAGTCGCAGAGAATTCGCTTCGCATTCCGTCGATCCGTATATGAAAGACGCGTCGACGTAAGACGTTAGTTGGTCAAGCTATATAGAAGCACATTATAACGGTAAGTAGATCAGATTTTGTAGCGATCTCAACGAGCAAATCAGTTAAAATGCGAATGGGACAGAGAAAACTTCTGCTGTCAATAAATTTCCGATTCTTCGTTATGGTTTTTCCATTGATTCTTTCAATGGCTAAGCGCAAAGGTAACTAACAAAGCCTGCAATGCATTTCATTAAACGTCTATCTGAGCTGCATAAATCACTCGTGACCTTTTCATGTGGCCTCATTGCTGCCTCAGCTAGGAAGAAGTCTGAAAGATCTAACTCAAGCCTATAAAATCGTCAGTGAAAATTTCGTAATTTCCAATTTTTTAAGGTCTTCTAATTTCTGCAGGAGATGACCACCAATAGTGATGAATTGATGCTAGAACCTATAAGAAACAACTCGCACGTAAAGAACTTATTCCACACTCACCTGGTTGAAGTGTCACAAATTTCTCGGTGAAATAATCACTTTTCGTCCATGAGATTTTCAAGAATACTGCTAGATAAGTTCCGGCAAGAAAGACGATGATTAAAAATTCAGGAGGATGAACAAAACTATAATTTTAAATCACTCATTTTTTTCTAACGTTCATCTTCTGATTTCTTTAGCGTACTTTTGCATTTTTAACATCACCCATCCATTCATACATCTATCTTCGTGCGTCCCACAAGTAGTATGGAAACGCCGATGTACTTATTTATCAAATAAAATCTACTGCACTTCGTTGCAGTCGAATTTAATCATAAAAAACTTCAGTGAGAAGATCTCTTCCCAATTCAGATCGCGAAAAAAGCTACCAAGAAACCCAACCATCGAGAAATTCTGTTAGAACAACTGGGTCTCCCCAAGATCAATTTTGCCGACAACACTTTAAATATCAGTCGTAAGATATAAATCTCATAGGATATGGTGAGGTGAAACCGCTGTTCATTTACTGGACCATAAAGTCCATAGAACAGCTTTTCTGGGTTATATCTGATAATGCTCTTATGCTATAATCATATAAAGAGGATGGGATGAAAAGACTTTTTGGAAACGATATTTCACCTGATTTCTGTAGCCGAGAGTAAGTTGACCAAGAAGAGATCTTGCAAATGAAAGACACCTTGGTTCGCCATTGCTGTGCGTGTGCGGAAAATGCGGGTCACCTCTTTCTATTGGAATGGGAAAACAGTGAACGGAAAGAGTTCTTGGAGAATCACATCTGCTGCAGTTTAGAATCGTATTCCCGGGACCTTAAATTAACTATTCGTCAAACGATCTTTCTTATTTCCATCAACGTTCATCATGACACTGATGTCCTTAGAGGCTGTGAATTCCAAAGCGCGACGTGTACTGCTCTGCAGCGCTTCTGCTAAATTCGCACCCATTTCGATGAAATGTCCCACACTTATTCATGTGGGCTGCGAGCATTCTTAAGTGCACAAAAAGTTTCAGTCTCAACTACAACGCTTATTGCTTTCCCACAAATAAATCAACGAAGAGATCTTCCGGAAATATGGCACGCTGAAAAATCACATCGAATGGAATAGTGACTTTCTGACCACAATTACGGCCTCCCCTTTGAAGTTTTAACTGAGGACACAAGTTGCTCTTGAAATCAACCATTTAGAGAGCGTACTCCGCTTTCCCCAACTCAACCTGCTCCTCCTCCATACAACTTCATACAAACATTCTACGCATCACATACACAAATCAGCAGTTGGAGAGGGTGAGAGGTGGAGGGAAAACGCAGTAAACCTCACTCATCAAATGCCTAAGCATTTTCGTAACTAGCCTCGTGAAACGGGCGAATGGGCAAAATCATGGTCGATGATCTGCCCAATTTGCATGAGCATGTGCGTGTACTTTACGTGAAATTCAGGTGCTTCATAATGAATTGCGTTCGAAACCACTCGGGCAGATGGCAGCTTGCGACCACTTCTCGCCAAAGTTCGTGGGCTGTCAAAACCTGGAAAGCCCAAATAAGTAAGATATCATAACACAGTCGTTTCTTCCTTTCTGGATTATATTTCTTCCTCTTTCTTGCTCACAAGTGATACAATTTCACATAAATGACTGGAAAAAGTAATGACTTGAAAGGCACGTTCTGTCATTATGTTATCAATGATATCTCGAAGTATTTCTGTTATTCACGTAGGGATGTGTATCTGCAAAGAAAACACAATTTTCTTCGAACTAAAGACTTACCATCGTCATAAACAGGGTCGAGCAGACGACGCATTGGAGCAAAGGCATTGCCATAGTGCGGGAATTTCAGATTATTGCACCATCCAGAGAACGTGCGATATTTGGTGGTATGATCACATGGCAGTGGTTGCGGTAGACATTCCTCTTTAGCTGGGCTGTCGAGGAAGTCGCTAATATTGCCAACAAATCTCGAAACGTCCACTTCGGGGAGTAAACGCTGCAACGTTGACAGATCGAGCTCAGCTGGCAGACGTTCGTCCTTCTCCAGACCTTCACTGAACCTTTTCTTCACTCATGACATTAAACAGTACGTGGTAAGAGGAATGAATTCAAACAATGTCAAATATCACGGAACGAATAATATCACCAGCACATCACAGCAAAAGCATATTAGCTTCAACAGGGGAATGTTTTATGTCATCTAATAAGCCTTTGAATAGCGCAAGAGCAATAAGACGGACATTCAAATTACACTCAAATTGAGTTGATAGGGTTTTCAAATGATATTTTTCATCTTAGCGCAGAAATATAGATACGAAAAAATGTGCAATATGATTTTGTCACGTTTCTTTGATTACAAATGTCAAACTATTTTTAGAGATCCGGTTAGCATTGCTGGAAGATCATGAATTAATAAATACAACTGTTCACACTCACCCACGGATAAGAACTTTGGTGGTCTCACGAAGGACAGCAGCTTGATGGGACAATCGCAGTGACTCTCTCTTTGGTGCCATTAGGCTCGAATGTGTGAAAATTGCTGACTTTGTATTCTTGTTCGGATCACCACCGCCTGCTGAAAGATCTCCTAACACCAAACAAACAAACTTGTTTTAAACCTTGAAGCAGCTTTAGGTCTGGATTACTAGTGAGATGAACGCTCATTTTCTAAAATTTAGCATGGTCTATCGAAAATAACTGATAAAATAAGTAAGCTGAGCATGTTCCTGGACATTTTAGTCCTGACTATGACAGTACTACTACTGTCGACTTGGACGTCCGGAACAAAGTTCGCTCGTGAGACTCATTGCAAATCGGATACGGGAATCTCATAAACATACATGACGTTATTTTTTTCACCGACAAAGGACAATTATTCATGAGTTAGATTCCTTACATTCTATTCAACACCAAAAAAGGCAAAATTAAGTTCTCAGTTTTCTGCGAAAAGCTACTGGGTTAGTAAAGCGAACTATAAGCAGTTTAAAGCAAAACTTTAAAAAATCCTGAAAGCTCACGAAACATATATCTATAGGATAAACGAATCGCAACCTTGTCTACTGATCCGTTCAGCTTCGGCAGTACTGAGTCGTTTTGCATGTTCAGCCCCCAATCGAATTGCCTTTTCGAGAGTAGCTTTTGTTATGGGCAGTTTCAGTGGAGGTTCCTGGTCGGCCCATTTCGAGAAATCGACACGATCGATTACCGTCGAGTTACACTGCATTGGACAATTTCTGCAAGATACAAAGACATAATTTTTTCCGCATACTGAGGGATTTATTAGACATTTATCAATTCCATAGATATTTTAGTCCTCTTTGAGACTCATGACTTACATTAAAAAAACCACTGTAGCTTCAGACTACTGAAGACTGTGGCAAGATCGCACATGCAGCTTGCTGTGATTTATGGCTCACCGTAGCTTAACTGCGAGAATCTTAGGGACAACACAAATTTAAATGAATGCTGCAAACGGAAGTTTTGTTCTTGGTGGACAAGGATGACCCGGATGCCTGTTGATAGGATCTAGAAATGGTCGAAAAGAGGCATTATGACAGCCTGATACTAATTTGCCAATAGCATTTTTCAAGAAAATCAAGTCGTTGAGACGCATTCAACCAGAACATTTCAGTGTATTTCAGGTGAATAGTTTATAACTACCCAAAATTATCGCCCAAAATGAAGACATTCTGTTGGATTTTATGGATGCTATCCGTGTTATCGCAAAGAATTCGTGCCAGTGAAGTGCGTCGGATCTCGTTCAACTGTTCAGTCGTAAATGCCGATGGTGTGAAAAAGTTTTCGTACCAAAAGCGATCACCGCGACGTGTCTGAAAGGAATCACTTTCACCAAAATATTGCAGTTTAGAAATTCTCAACATTTAACTTCATCAAGTGAGGGAATAATGAATTTAATCGAGGAATATTTCATGTCTAAGCTCAACGAAACTTTATCAAAATTTCGAATGACAACAAACAAGAGATGCTTATGTCCCCTGGGCAACTAACAGCAGCCAACTATCACTATCTAGCATGGGCGGCTAAACAACCATATCTTTAGATGCTTTAAGTGTCCCTTCTATTTGCTACGTCGTCCGTTGTGCCATTTCGCGTACAGCGCAACTTTATAGCACGTTATCTGCGAGCTTCGTCGAATCAATCACCACTGCTTCCTCATCATTTTACCCAACGACTCTGACAGCTCAGCACGTTTTCCACCAATAATGCGCTTACAAAATTTCTGTCTTTTTTAATCGCTCAAAAGCGCTCAGATAGCGATTTTTGCTGACAAGAATTAGATAATAGCATTCAAGCTTCATGAGTTTGTTGCTGCCGTATCTTTGGCCATCTATATTACCTCATTCATCGGCCATGCTGATGTGCTTCATGCATTCGAATCTATCACTGCATTTAACGATATCTCGAAAAATGACGAAGGATGGCCGAGCACTACGTTTTCATCGGAGTCCAAGATACCACTGACGATCCAGAATCAATGCAGCTGAGAATGAGACTTATGACAGGTTTTCCGACCGATCATTTATAGTGTTCACTTCCGTCCCTAACTTTAATAGGCAGAAAAAATAAAGTCTTAACCAGCCTTTCATCTGAGACAAGATTTGGAAGGACTTATTGCGGACCGCGATCTGTGCTTATATGCGGGCACGCTGACCAACCAAGTTTATAGCGTGCGGTCTTCGAATTGCATGTTCAACACTAACCTCTGCTCCGCCTCCTTCCCTCCTTCACTACATTTATCGCTCCGTATATGCTTAGCGAATTCACTTTTAGGAGTACAAACCAACAAAACAAATCATATTTCAGAATTACCCACTCGACGTGACAGCAAAACCTGCGATCTATTACCTCCTGATGATAGATGGCAGTGAATAAATTTTATTGGCCATTATGAACAGTCCATTTGTGTTCCTTGCCCTCAAAAGATACCACTGGTCCAAGAGTTAAAGCAAAGCACAACCTTCTGAAACTGTTTCCCGATAATGCAGGCAAATGTGGGTCCGACGAGCGCGCCTCGTTGTGGTTTCTCGGCAAGTCCAAGAACGAATAAATCCACGTCATCGATATCTGCGTACAGCTGTGATAAGCGACTCACATCGAAAGAACTGAGCACCTCAAATTAGTGTTAATCTTTCTATCATTACATGCTTCTCTTTATGATATTTTTCTTTTGAAAGGTTGAACTGAAGGTTAAATTTAGTCGATAGCAAAGATGAAAATCGCCCACACTCTCCGTATTGCCTTAGACAGCATTTCACGAGGAAAGGTTTTCGCGAGAAGCACTAGCTTTAAACAAAGTTTAACAGTACTGTTGTGAACTGCTGAACTATGCAATACGCTCTCAGGAAGAAGGAATCAGCATGAATACTGGACAAGAAAATTTTTCTACATAATTATCTAAAAATATAAGGAAGCGGTGTGTAAGAAAGCACCTGTTAAATTATAACAATCAGAAGCATTTTATAGGCATAAATTAAGAACGCTGATAGTGTTGCTATCCACTTAGCGTCATCACGAAGTGACCACAGTATTGAGGATGTACAAAGTTTGGTCATATGGACTGCTTCCACGACCTTAAAGCGTTCAGACTAACAATATCTCCCAGATCAGAGAAGTTGCTTGGTCGCCTCAATCCACAGCTGCTTCTAAATGCCGTATATCCAGGGATGCCATGGTCTCGACCCATTTGAATTATAATCGCCGCTAAATCGAGGCCGTACTTCCCACTGTCACGTAAGAACTCATTCTTGAGCTGACTGGTCATATGAAGACCAGGTTTACGAATTGGTTCGTTAAGCAGAAATCTGAAATACTTATGTTTCACAGCGATTGTTCTGATGAATGAAATGACTTCTCAATTTGGATTCAACGTAATGGAGGTAAGCGTTTTCAAAGAGCAATATCGTTCGTAATAAAATGCATTGTAAATACGAAAACGGCAGTCTCTAAAATGACAAAATTTTCCTTTTTGTTCACATAATTAAAACAAAAATAGATTTTTACTTCATAAATTAATCATTTCTTATTGAGAAAGCCATTTTACTAGCAAAGATCTCTTTTCAGATGCGAAGATGCTTCAAAAAGATGCATCAGTGCTCTTCTGCTTATTTTTCTAACATGCTATGACTGATTTCTTCTAACTTATCTATGAATACATCAGATCAATTCGTCGGTCTCCAATAATGTAAACTGCATCTGAGATGGCAGACATTTACTCATAACAACCGCAAACGATGAGAATGAAACACCTGAGAATAGCATCTATATGGCCTCTACCATGAAGAATCGATGGGTCGTTGAAAAATGTGCCAAATGGCATTTCAAAAAATCGTTCATCATTATCTCCGTATAAAGCAAGCCGTTCAGGAAATAACGAAAAGAAGAATAGTCCAACTGCGGAGGCGTATTCATTGAGCACAGTGCTATCGATATTCTGAAAAAAAAAGTACGTTGAGAGATGTTTCACTTTGAAGAAGCGCACAGAACCCATCAGCGGGTTTTTTGCAAAAATAGGCATCAAAAATTAGACGTTCCAAGATGTATTTTCAGCCTATTTTACGGGGTAACAAATCGACAGTTCTTAGATTCGAAGGTCTAAAAAAATATAGTATACTTTATAGCTGATAATATCGCTTGTGAGAAAAAGGGCACTCTAAAATTGTGCAACTTTTCGGGTGCTATTGTTGTAAGAATGCTTTTTTTTTAAACTGGGGCACTCCTCTCACATCGCACGTTAAGTTCACACGAAGGCTGACTGACACGAACCAAATTATAGCCGCTGTCGTAAGCATAGGTTTGCAGATTAATGCCATAATCGCGTAGACGATCTTTGCCAACAATAAGCGGAAGAAATTCATTATATGTAATATGTTGAATCTGAGCAACGACGATACGACGTGCCTCTTGATAAAGCCTCTCGTCCTCCCAATGATTGTTTATGCTCTTAAAGCAACACCGACTCAGACGTGATTTTCCTGATATAAACCTCCAGAAAGCTTACACAGAGCATTATTCTGTCACAAAGCACATGAAACGAATATAGCCGTTTCTCCCGAAACAAGATTTCCGAAACTCTAAGCTTCATCCTATGCCTACCATATTCAAGCAACTTGGATTAGGCAAATTTCGGCTTCCAAAAGAATATGTGTGATATACCTATGGGTTCACTTATTTTTATTTAATATCCTATATAGTAAGCGTATATGAACTAGCATATTTGAGAGCAGCACTGGACAATCACAGAGCAGAAATGAAAGAAACATGAAGAAAAAACACACGTGCAACCTTATGGCGAACGGCACAGATTGTATGGAGAATCGATGCGGAAGTTATAAAAATCAAGCACGAACAGCCATCACAAGGAAATGAACAGTGGGGGCTTCAAAAACGTGAGGTTGATAACAAAGCAAACACTGAGTATCTCAAACTTTCAACACTTTTTGATTTTGCGATAATTTCACCACTGTTTTGCGATATTCCACAAGGGCACGACACGAAGCACTCCTTGTGGCATATATTTTCCAGTTGAGCTGAAATTCGTATTCACGACGCTCACATTCACCGGACTCTTCAAAGATTGTGGAAAAGGTGTTGTTAGAAAAGGATCATCCCAAAGCGCAGAGCAAAATAGAATTTAAGACTGTGAAATCATCTGTGGTTCTAGGTTGAAGATTTTTATCCTCACAACACAAACCAGTTGGTAAGGTCAGAGAAACAGCACAGCGTGCGCAATACGGCTACGGTGCTCTTTGACATTTCCGAGCAGTGAATTATCAAAGCGATGCAGACCACAAGTAGTGCAGTATTCCAGAAAAGGCCAACACCCCACAAAGAAAGCCTCATGGCAATAGCAAAAACAGCTGGGCTGTAAGATCGGAAAATGCAGTTTTTGATTTTGGATGATTTCTGTCAACAGTTGAACAAGATAGCTTTCGGTGAGTTTAAATCAATTATGAAACAACCAAGATCGTGTCCTGTCATCATCGGCAAAGAGAACTTCTCGGCAATTTGCATAATCAGGATGCACTCGTTCTGATAATTAACTGACGCGACGGAAAATGTATCTATCAAGGAAAATGCTAAGCTGCAGCAAATACGAGTGGCTTCTAAAACAATCACGGTTTTTTGCATGATCTGGAAACTACACTTATGTTCTTTTCGTGCTCCATGAATTTCAGAGTCATTGCCAACAAGTTTTGCACAACTCTGCCTCCTGCATGAACCACTCAACTCTTATAAATAACAAAAAACTAAACCTGAACTCAACGCACAACTCAGTGCAATCCGGCAGCAAAATATGAGTTGACAAACCCATTTCTCTTAAACCTTGACACCCACTTGAACTTTTCGTTCTAGAAACAATACCATAACTGAACGATGGAAATTCTATATTCAGTGCTATAACCTAATCGTCTGAGTAAGAAACTGATTGGGAGTGTGGGTGTATCGGGAAGAAGAAAACTGAACCGGGCACAGCTACATACACAGCTGCCAGTGGAACGTACTCACAAAGTATCTCTAACCATTGACTGAAAGACCCTGAGGGCAAGAAAAACCAAACTGCTCCAGTGACATCTTTTGTACAAGGCGGCTGCAGGCTTTTCAAGCAATAATTAAAAATACTCGAGGCAATGACATCCTCATTGGTTGAGTGTCATGTGGAATATGAGAAAGTTCACTGCCAAGTTCATTAATAGCTTCTTAATAGCATTCTACTTCCCAGAACCGAAGTGTTTATTCTACTGGATGTGAAATTCTCGTGCAGCGTTCTTATTTCGGAGGAAAACCGTTGAATGCAAGCCTGAAATTACGCCGCATTTCGTCATAGGCATAGCATTCCTGTTCTCCATGTTTAGGATGTGCATCACCTCACACATCTTTTTAATTTGCTTTCAACTTTTATATCCTTTTCTGCCTTATGTACCTATCGAGTACAACCGAGTGCCTAAAGCACGTGATGCAAAATCGGTATGGTTTGATTTTCTGTAATGACCAATATCGACTTTCTATAATGACCACAATACGACCACAAGGACCAGTACCATATCGACTGCAAGAGTATGCAGTTCAACAATCAACAATGTTTTTTTTTCGACATACCGTTCAAATATGTAAATATGGTTCAAAGCCCTTTTGAGAGACTCAGTGAAGTTTCGCCGTTAACGAACGGCAGCTTGCAGACAGGAGACACCACTGAGTCTCTCCGTCCCTCTGTACTACTTCAGTCTATTTTTTAAAATAAAGCGACCAAGTTTAGCAAAAGCCTCGCTAAGTACTACCTATCCAGCACATACGGGTGTCTTTCTCTTTTCGCACAGCTCACGCAGCACATTCGAGGTGTATGAACGAAGTAAGTACATATTGTTGAATTCATGGGAATTCGCTGCAATTGGTGAACTGCCTTGGCGAGCTGAATACGACTTCTATCTGATAACGTCTACCCAAGCGCACCCGTTTGAAAGATTTCCCTCGGCATATCGTCAGCATCAGATCGCTTGAGGATATCTTTCGTGGCACCTATGCCTCCCGTCGCATTTAGTTGCACCCGTGCCAAGAAAATTACCTCTTCTACAACCAGGAACATCAGTGAGTGAATTCGCTTTTCATCATCCGAATGAAGATAACTGGTAATGCTGGCTTAGGCTATTCTCCATGCCAAAGAGTGATGCTTCTAAATGTTTAATGATGTACTCGGTGGCCACTTTACCGAGTTCTGTGCCATGACCACTGTGTTCATGATCGCATAAGCCCTTTCCAGAAGTATTCAACTCATCGCCTCGCGCACTCCATCACTCTATCATCAACTGTTCGATCATCACCTTTTCGAAGCCGCATCTCTACGACGGGACACTTCCCTGCTTGTTCTCCTATGTTGAGTTTTTGTTCTGTCCTTCACATCTTTGCTCAGCCGCCAATTCGTGAGTACCATGTATATGCCATGAAGCGCAGTCAGAATAGCGAAGAGACCATTGTGCGGAAAATCTCGAAACGAAGTCAAACAGTACTTCTCTAAACTTGGGAGAATAACCCACACAAGTTATTATTTCAATCGAATATTTTCAATGATCTCGAATTCAGCAACTTCCTATCGCAGAAGAATCACTACGCTGTGCTCATAAAAGAACTCTGGGGTCTTAATGGACGTGGAAAGTCCGAATTGTCTTTGCCCTCCTTCTTAACAGCTTATCTTCTGTTCAAATCCACCTATGTCGCGAAAAAAACCTTAAGTTTGTCGGCGACAAAGTTGTGTTGCCTCATCCATATTGTGTGCATTGCTGCGCTTGTTGGGATGAGGTTCACATATTCGCCACCGGCTAGGAAACATGGTTGTGAGTGTGATGACCTCATACATGCGACGTCTTCCCCTCCGTCGGGCAGCAGATCGCCTCCCTTTTTCGTTTGTGGTCTTGATGTGAGACGACCTAAAATTCGGTAGTTTTTCCACTTTGAGAAAAGAAACGATGGCAAATTTTGGCAGTGTTTTGCATAACTTGCATTTTGATTAGACCACTGAAATCATCAAAGCAAGGAGAAAAGAACTTCGTTCGCCGAACTCTTCTCCCGTTCAACAATTCACCCTCCTTCACCTTCGGAACTGAACGCGTTTATAACGAAGCAGCGACCCTTTTTTCGCAAGAATGTGTTACTACGTTTTTTCAAACTTAATCACAAAAGGCATATGAATGTGTTGCGCATTGTTTCTCGAAATTGATCACGGATAAAAATGATTGTGAGCGTTGTAAAAATTCAGTGAAAAAACTACCTGTGAAAATCGTGACAATGACATAAAATTTCCATTGGAAGTACTTAGGGAAAAACTTTCTGCGCGATCCTAGGTGAACTTATATGAGAAGATATTAATGTCTGACGACAACATAAACTACAGATCATCGAAGCTATGAACTGCAAATCGACGGAATAATGAATTTGCAGATCAGCTGAATGATCATGTGAAGCTGCAGCTAAATGAGTACCATTTTTAAAAGATCTCAACTTGCGGGCTTTTCCGGTTGTACTTCCATAAATGTGGCTCCCGTCGAGGTAGGAAGTGACTTGATTGGCTTGTTCTCGATGCCCAAACGAGCAGTTTTCGCGAGGTGCCACCACAGAACGCGCATATGATAGACATCGTGCTGCTTCTAAAAAGAGTGAGACTTCCCAGCACGAGAAACTCGACGAATGCTTCAACCAACTGTGAAAGATATAATTCATTCTCGTATTTGATTAATAGTTGGGGTTTCAGCTAGATTGCTGAAATTGTGTCGACTCAGAAATACATCACCTCGACGAATACTCAAGGTGTCACAATTTCTAATATGAAAAATATCAGTGAGATTTAAAAAAAAACCCAACGTCGACAAAGTCATCAGTAACTGATGCGACCTTTTCGCAGTTAACTTGTAAATATAGATTTCGCAACATTACAAACCGGTAATTCGATAGGTGTTTTTGATGTGATCGAGCAGATTTGCTTTCAAACATACTCTAAGCCTTAAACATCAGCGGTGATCCATAACAAACATATTATATTTTCCAAAAGAAGATGTGGTGTTAAGATGGAATTTCCGAACATATAGGCAACCATTTCCATGACAGAAATTTTAGCGCGCAGAAAAATTGTGTAGCAGTTTCGCTAAATGGACAAGTCGTATTTGGAAATGGACGCAGTACTCATTTATAACTGTTTTTTGACCAATGAAGTCGTAAAGCATAATGGAGATACTGATGAGTTCGAACATCATACGAACCAGCCTTACAAATTGGTAATAAATAACAAAATCTCAATAATGGATTTGCTCGTAGCCCCAACTCCTTTCCCACGTTTGCAAACGCACCTTATCGTGACTTCGTGACGTTTGCAAACACATTTATGTGCGCTCATGTAAGTGCATCCGTTTGTCTATTCAGGTACTCCCAACTCGCCGATCGCTCAAAGGCAGGGCCAGTTACGTGTAGCAGATCATAGACTGACCAAAGTGCGCCTTGACCTACCAACATCGAAAGTTGCTACAAGTTCCCGAGCCTGCCAGAAAAACTTCCTTGCATTTTACGCTGGTTAGCTTTTTCATCTGACATCGATCGTATGTGACTTATAAAGACGAATGTTTTCTACCAGATCCGTTAACGCATTCGAACTATTTATGAAAAAGACGAATGTTTTCTATCTTTTTTCTGCTTTTCAACTCTATGAGGTAAAATGCTAACAGCGAAAACTCAGTGGGAAGTCTGAGGGCTAACTGAGTGGAATGCAAAGCGATATTTGCGCTAGCTTCTCTAGCACATTTTACTTTGTCGAATTCTGCGATATCTTTCAACTTTAGTAATTTTTTCTGATGCGAGTTAGTCAATTTGAAAGTTGGCACAAGAGGTCATCTTCTGGCCTGCATTGCACTTTTTGCGAGCTCTAACTTCAGTGATTGTATAGCAGAAACAGCCGAATAGAGCGATATAAGCAGATACATGCGCATACATACGATGCCAAACCCCGCTTTGTGGATGCAAATTAGCAAAAGAGTACGTAGACACGGTATCATCAACAAGCAGATGGATGAAAACGACAGAAGAGTTGTACGCTATGAGACGCGATCTTGCAGTCATGGTTATGGGAAGGGCCGAAATCGCAAATTGCCAAAAAATGAAAATTGCTCAGTAGTGAGTCCATATTTTAGGCAAACCGATCATTCGAACAAATCTTCAGTCGAAGATCCACCTTCCAAACCGACTTCCTGTAGAATACGGACTCGATCAAATTGAAAAGGGGTCAACCGATCGCTGATAAATTATAATATCCAGATACATTTGAGTGCATATTACATCCAGATAGAAATGAGACTACTGTGCTATGTGAGTCTAGTCAACTAAATTCTTAAGGCTGATTTCAGTGGATCTCGAATTGAAACTATCGAATAGAAAGACGAGCATATCCACGCGTTCGCACGGGCGCAATGTGCGTATACATGAATGGACGAGGTCTCACAAGGACGCTTAGAGCTTAAGAACACAATTATCTGGAAGCTATCGAGGATCGCAAAGGAATTGAAAACAGTGAATAATGTAGAAACTGCGGAAGGAGGAGATAAATCATTTTCTTGCTATTTCCAACTCTGACGTTTCAAGACGTATTGCATATTATCGTTTCTTGTTGGATTTGTAACATCGTTTTGCTGCGCGTCGTGAAAACGAACTCGAAATGTGCACTGCAAGAAATGGAAAATTTGAAATTCTTCGAACGTAACATTAGAAAAAGTCAGGATGGTATAATTAAAAATATTTACTTCCAAAGAAGACGTCATCATCATCAGTTTTTATAGGATAGCATTCGGGATGATACTTCTTGGGATTACAGCAAGGTAGAGGTCGCGATTGATCACCTGAAAATTAATTATTAGTATACGGACTCGATTAGTGAAAAGCTGTCATCAAATTTTAACGATCCATCAATGTACGAGCAAACAACACCTTTAATTATACAAATATATTACTTCTGTGAGTGAGCATCATTCGATTTGCATTTTCTTTTTTAGGTTGTGATTCCTCGCTCACGTCCAACGCCTAATGTGTTCGGAATTGATCGTTCCTGAGTCCAAAAGGCTTGCAGCATTGCCATTTCGGCAGAACCTCGGTACACTGGTGCTTCTGCACGATTAAAGGCGTTTCCATGTGCTCGTGCGCATTTCATAATTGCTGTGTTCCTAACGTAAAATTTCGTTCAGTATCAACAAGGCTTAAGCAATCTTCCGGAGCTACTTCACTTCCAGTCAACACCGGAGCAGCTAGTTGGAGGAGACGAAGATATTATTGTGAAGGCTTGAGGATCAGAAACTGTGCTCCAATTATTCTTTGCTTTTAAACCTTTTTCGTTATTTATTGTTATTTTTCAAATCAAATTGCATTTCCTGGCGACAAATCGCCAAATTTCACATCGAAGTCCTATTACGACTTACTGCGAAACTTTTCAGTGTCACTGTGGGATGGGGGGTTGCGAGGGATATTCATTATTGTGCTATGATATTTCATCACTTGACGACGACAATAAATACCCATCAACGTCGTTTCCATTCTATTTTAATTACTAAATTCTGCAAACATTTGAACGCTCTCACCATTCTCACCATCCATTACTCTGCATCCGCGTTCCTTTACGCTAGTGAAGCACACTGATGTAAACGGTTACTTTTTTCCCCGGAAACCTTCGAACCGGAAGAATTCGCAAGATTTCGAAAGACTGACCAAATATTGTAGTTTGATGGAATAAGGAGACAATATTAAGCAGTAGGATTTAATTTAGCGATATGCAGAAACTTAACAGCATAGCTTAACAAAAGCGAGAAGCTACACGACTGTTTGCCTTCAGCCACGAGGAGCATATGTGAAACCTGCGATAGAGGGAGGCATCACTGCTTAGGCAAATTTTTGTCATAACTTGCTCCCTCTCAAAAGATCCTCTAAGGAGTTGATGATTAGCGCACAGAGCGTCTCCAGTACTCTTTGACTGTTTCAGCGCAACAGTTCACTTTTCAATTTCTACGTTGGCTTTTTTCTTTTGCAGTCAATCTACGTGAACATTTTGAAAATGTCGTATTCATCGACGATGGTGAACGAACTTACCCTTGAAAATTCGATATGCGCCAATCTGAGCAATATCCTCATATATGAACATGCCCCATTGAGCGGCCATCATCGCGCAGGCGTTGTGCACATCTTGGGGTTCGTTAATGAGTTCTCTTGAGATTCGTCTAGCGTTCGGCAGCGATGCCCCGATAGTGGAAGCACGGGGTGCACTTACCTCTGCAGTCACATTTTCATCACTAATTCCTTCAGACGCTGCGTATAACTCTTACCATAAGCCTCATTCACCTCTCTAATTCCTAACTTAGTTGATAATTTCCATCTTATTGTTTTTAATTTTTTTACAGGACATGAGAGGAACTGAAGATGCATCCTAGCGGGACTGGCAGAGTTGACTGACTTCAATTCTATTCATTCATCGAGCAGTTTAATGCAATACCATTAAAAACAAAACATCCGAAAAAAGTGTGAATGTTTCAAATGGTCTAACACTTCAAAAAAAAAATCTATAAGTCGCTTGTTTCTTTATTGCTTAAGCATTGTGAAATGCAAACCGAGTGGTTACATAATGTATGCAGCTTTTTCGACGCTTTTCTAGAATTATAAGTTATTTTGGACACGATGCATCAATTCGGAATTTGATTAAGTCGATCAGTCTTCTTGCATACTGCACCGACTAAACTTCTGACCACCTACTTCTGTGGTCACCAAGCTGATAATACTTAATTAGCAAACATAGACCGTACGTGCACGCATATGCGGCATCCTCGCAGTTCATTTAGGAATAAAAAACCCTTCCCATTAAGTCATAAAACAGCCCATCTACCTTCTCGCAATTTTCTCGTCCAAAAAGACAAATGTGATTTTTTGGCCCTACCTGACATGTTATTATTCCTCATCAATTTCTGCAACAAGGGAGTATATGTACTTATTAGTAATTGCTTTGAAAGTCAGCATATCATGGCATCTACGTATATGTGTGTGTCTACCTTTCCGCGCGATGGCTGACCGCGATAGCCAATGAAGCTCTAGAGTTGCATTTGAATATGTTGCTCTCTATAGGGCCACTTTCCAGATCAACATTCAAATTGATCCACTGAATTTAAAAAAGTTTCAGGTCAAATTATAACCATTTAAAGATGCCCAAGAAGCAATCATTAGATTTGCAATGGCCGATTTTTGATGTTACCATCGGCTGAGAGAAGCGAAATTTCGTAGAAGGCTTGTTTAAAGAACTTCATTTATGTAAAAGAAATGAAGAAAACTAAAATGCAAATTGTGAAACTACTACTTGCTTTTTCAGTGAAGCACTTTTCCGACACATTTAACATGGTGATGCAAACACTCTCTATTTATTAATGAATAATGCTATTTGCATTTGAATATAATGCTTGCTTCTTAATTTAATGATTGATTGAATTGCTTAATATAATGCTTAATAGATCTTAAGGATTGGTAATAGCTCGTTTATGTGCTATATAGCCTCGTTGCAACTGCTCTTGGATGAAATCCAAGAGGGACGTATGACGTAAGTCGTGGACTGTGAATCTATGCATCCTATCCTTTTAATCTGAACAAAAAAAAAATTTTTTTTGAGCATCCCCATAACTATTTTAGAAGCGAAATATGTATTCAGCTCACCGTCAGCATAATCGGGCTTAAGGAATCTTTGCATGGGCTCATAAACGGCACCTCGAAGAGGGTGATTTACGTTATTGCAGTGCCCCGATAGAGTCCTATATTTGCTTGCTACACATTCGACAATCGAGTTCACGGGACAAATTCCACTCAGGGCAGTCCCATCGATTTCCATTGTTGGCAAACTGAGCGCAACCTGAGCGGTACTCAGGCCAAGCCTAAAATGTCGGTGCTTCTGCATAAGCGCTCAGGATAACAATGAATTTGTTACAAATGAAGAGTTGCAGTAATTGACTACAAATAGTGGGGCCATCAGACTTAAAACTGCACTTAATATTTAACAACTCATATGGTCGCCATACAGTAAATTTTCAATCGCATACAACAAACAATACTGCATTATAGCACTCAAGAAGTCCTTATGATCTCGGCCAATTCCTTCTTGAATAATACTCCAATGAGATCATTTCACCTAATCGTTTAAAGCTTATTTGCTTTTTGCAATGCATCCAGGATGATCTCAAATGCTTTCTCTGCAATTAGCAACATCCTTCTTGAGCACTTCGAAGAGTTTCCAGCGTTGACACTTCTTCTTTCTCATAAAGCACATTTCTGCATTTATGTTTCCAAGCTGCGGCATTTCTTTTCAAGCATCGAAACAGTATGGAATGTTCGGAACTTTCCACCAAGATACACAATTTAAAATTCTCATACAAATTTCAGCTCCTTTATCAACCGAAACTATAAGGCAGGTAGAGGAAATTGAGTTCGTTACCTCCACTCACCCCTCCCTCCAAAAACACGAAGAGACTCTCGGGGAATTCGGGTGTTCCATGTTTTTGCTAGCAAAATGTTTTCAACGATCCACCGAATTCAACTACAGAGCTAAACCCATCATTTCACGCAGAAACTGTCTAATATTTTGCTGCGAACTTCATGTGTGCTGCATAACTTGGTGAGATATAAGCTCGGATAATTCTCCGTGAGTTAGTTTAATAATGTGAAGAGTTACACTATGAAATAGTTGCGATGAAATATTTACGCTTTCTCGCTCTTTACTTACCATTCGTCCCATCATTAACTTTGAAGGCAAATGTTTCCTACTTCCACCTCCCATATCTTTATTATTTTTGGAAATGAAAAACGAAAAAAAAATCGAAATCTAGCTCGGTATTCGTTGAAAAAAGCAATGTTTGTTATCATCTGTGGTTGCTTTCAGTTGCCTTTTTTAGAAGTCGCCAAGTGTGGCTTAGGCTGAAACAATGAATTCATAATTGATTCCTCTCTGAGTCATTTCTTCTATTAGATATCAACGTTTTTTGAAAAGCGCTCCCACCTATCGTCTGCAGTTCTCGCCCATGGGCTTCTGGAAACTATGTGATTGACAGCCATAACCTACAAGAGTAAGGTCACCGAAATATCTGCTCCTCAAATTGTCTAACCCGCGAAGGCGTTGTGTGGTAGCGACTGAGGTGAGAGCCGAATATGAGAGATCTTTGGCGTGGCGACTAATACGGTGCATATTTGACCAGATGATCTCCGCTGCCGTTGAGTCACTCTCTGTAACAAAAATTTTGTTAACGCACACTCTATCCAGAGAATTTCCTTGATGTAATAAATGTGATCGAATATTGTTGGGGATGCGGATAGAACTTCCTTAAAGCCACTTGTTTAAAGTGCTTTCGGAACAACGTAATGCCATTCTTATGTAATTGTTTAGGAAAGCAGGGATCTTTTCTACAATCCTCCAATTTGGAGATTTGCGTTTCAAAATATGCCTGCTGAAGAATTAGCAGAATTGACTGAACATGCATTGACTGAACACCCAGAGAGAACTGCGCATCACTTCTTAGCCAAGAGCGGAACTGATAATATTCTTAATCGTTAGACAATTAACCTACAATGTTACAGGCAGTTTAAATGGCGCGGGCTTTCGCAAACAGCTTATCAGCTTTCTTTATCCGAATAACAGCTAGCAAAGAATCGCATTACAAATGTAACAGCCACCTGAACTCCATCATGAAGTTATGTTATCTTAGAAACTCAAATTAAGCTGAGGAATTGCTGCCGTCGAATTAGGACGATTCCTCCTAATGTTCTCGTGAGGGGAAGGTTCAAATTCGTGGAATTGCTTGCTCATCTGTCATTCACGAAGATATCAAGAAAACCATTTTTCAATAAAAACTTGCCCCGAAAACCTTTGAAAATTGCCTTCTCAGTATCATTGAGCATTTTGTCGACGTCCCGTTTCGCTTCCTTTGCCGCAGTTACTACATTGGCGTGCGTAACAGCTCTGCTGAATTTCTTACTTTGGCCTTCCACTTGTGCGAGAACGTTCGTCGACAATAAGTCATCATCGTTTTCTTCTGTATAAAATCTTCTTTTTTGTTACCATTTAATGCTCCTATTAAAAAATCTAACACCAACTATCAGGAAACCAAGAGAGCGTGAATTTTATATACTAGTGATGCGACTTCTTGAGCCGAAACGCGTCAGTGCTTACGGCAGACCGCTGCATTAATTTTGTAATGATCGCAATAATTAGTTTTTCAGCCTTAGCCATTCCTCCCTTCCAGGAAACATTAGCTTAAATCAAGGATTATAGAGTAGTGACCGACTTGGTTCTACGCGTTTTTGCTATATCACAAGGATGTACTGTATTTTGAGATAAAAATAAATGTGTACTTGTCTGGATTTAATTTTTCTAGTTCCAGCTCGCAAATCATGAGACCTCTTAAATGTGAATACGAATATGAAGATTAATAGTGCCGAACCTGAAAAGAAATATGTCATCTAGGGCATTCTTCTGCAATAAAATCTGCCTTGATTAATTGCATTCTAATGAGCTGTGTTGTTTAAACCCTTCATAAGATTTCTAGATCAAGTTAATCGTGCTCAGACCGTGCACTGCCCATGAATAAAATTAAGTTGGCTAAGGATTTGGAAAAATGCGTCGCTTTATGCACAGTAAAACGCACTGTTATGTTTTTTCACTATCTTTGCGAACAAGTTTAGATAAGCGATTCCACCTTTTGTACTGAAATTCCAGAAGCACAACTTATTTAAAGAGCTTTCCAGCGCGCATTTCCATTTGTCTTCATATGCATAGAACAATAAGTGAAGGGTGCACTCCGCTTTCTGGAGCTATTGATTTGATAGGAAGAAAGTCGTGGTACAAACAACGTCGGTTTTTGTGCGCTTTGGCAGATTTTAATAACTATCAGACCATCTGTTCGTTTCTTTCGACTGATGAAGAAAGGATGAAAAAATTTTTGTTGCTTGATGCAAACTGGCGTCTTAACCAATTTTCATGGCTTAAATTCAGTCATGAAGGATATGTGAAAAGTCTATCTTTATAGCCATGAGATTAAGGCTACCAAGAGTACGGCAAACTGTTTGAGCTGCGGTCCGAAGACTCAAAAAAATGGAGAAAGTTTGGCTGTTAAAGCGATTTATCATGCCACGGCTGAAAATCAATGCCTCTTGTAGGGCGTAAATGACCAGAAACATATAGCGCAAGTTCCCGAATTGCAACAACCATTGATCTGTGGTCGACACAGAAGAAAAAACAGTTAAAAACTACTAATCAAAGTTTGTCTGTATTGAGACAAAGTGTAAAAAGTACGGGCTCTATTAGCCTCTACAACGCTTACATATTACAGATCATATATATATCGCTATTCAGCACATTTTCCTCGATGGTTTTCACACAAGGTTCTACAAGCAAGCTGTGGGAACGTACCGAATGCAGCATAACAAAGTTCCAACGCACTAATTGTCCACTGTGCTCTAAATAGCAGTTCAGATGTTTGGGAATAATGTGGGGAATTTTGGTGAAGTTAGATTAAATTTTTCGCAACATCGGCATATCCTATAGCAACTTTGAACATTTATGCCGTTCATTAAAGAATAAATGAACAATTATCGATGCTAACGTCAGTTTAATGAACCAAATATTGCATATCGAAAACCGTCCAAAGCAATTAATACGCAGAATTTCTTTATAGACACTGCAAGAACGTCATGCTAGTTTTCTAGCCATGATAAAGGTAATTGTAAAGGAAATTACCGACAACACTATTGGAGGTACCAAATTCAAGAGGACCTCGGGAACACGGCGTAAAACTTGTCCCACATGGGATGTTGCTTCTTCGTTGCCTTGCGTGCAAATCCACTTCCGTTAAGCAAGCAGTATCCGGCAAAAGCGAGAGTAACGAAAACAGCCACAATGTGTTCATGGCTGTCTTAACTCCTGTATTTCTTTAATGGTTAACTATTCAGAAAATATAAAGCAAACAATGCGCGCAAGGGATTGCTGACGAATCCTACATAATCCGACACAACGCTTTATTGTTGTCAGGTATGCTCTGGTTAACAGATAAAATACTGCATGAACACGGTGATAATTCGGTATCATTCGCATTGTTTGTGACAGTATAAAACTTGTCCCATATGGGATGTTGCTTCTTCGTTGCCGTGCGTGCAAATCCCATTTCCGTTAAGCATGCAGTATCCAGCAAAAGCGAAAGCAACGAAAACAGCCATAATGTGTTCATGGTTGTCAAAACACGAACAAAACACCAGGTGACTTGAATGTTTGCAAGTGACGTTTGGAAAATCTCGTCATCAGATGCTACGCGACATTCTAGGAAACAACGAACGCTGATAGCATACAATTGCTTTTTTTCGCACTTTAAAGCAGTGGCAGGCTCATGAGAGCGGCAAATAGTTTCCTTCGATTTTCTCCTGTTCCTCTTCTAATATATGGAAAACACTCTTCATGGCGTTGTAAAAAATTGAAAAGAAAGCAAAGATCACCAACCTGCCTCATGTGCTTGCACACAAATTACCGTGAACAATTAAAATATGTCAGATAGATATCTGCAAGTTCAAGCATTTCAAGGTCATCCGAATCCTACTCAGTCTACATTAATATATAGATTCGGGTCACATAAGCGTTCTTTCCAGTACATCTAAAGGCATGTTAAAGTTTTCTTCCGTAGAGGGAAAAAGTAACTGTCGTAGAAGTAGAAACGCGAATATCATGAAGAATAGTATCGCATTTCATATACCAACTGACGGGTCAATGAAATGAGGAGAGCTCTTAACAGAACGTTTATTACTCTTGGAGTTATTTCTAGGGAACTTCGCCAACGGCCGGGTCGATTACCTCCTTTAGCTTCACTAGGTAATACAACAGAAAAAAGGAACAACAAATTGTCAAACACAAGTAGCCAGCTGGAAAGAACTCCTTGCAACGGCGGCTTGATGCGCCCACTGCCATTACGCCCAATGGCTAAGTGGGCAGAACGCCGACGCGATCTTTTTCCGACATCACTTCAGCGGAAGGCCTATCGTGAAGAACCTTGAATGAAAGAGACCGCATAAAGTTGAGGATATGTTTCCAGCACATATTTATGCTCTTTATTTGTAGGATAAATCAAAAATTAAAAGCACGTTTTTTCGCAAAGAACTGTAATGAAGTTTCGCAAGGAACTGCTGCAGTTCCAAGCTTGTAAAGCATTTACATGTAGAGTCACACTATTCAGCACAAACGTTCGAGAGAGAAACCTATCCTACTATCGATTACAAGCAATGTGCGACTTTCTAGGCCACTGAGCTCAGAGTGCCACGTGTACAGTTTAACTGCAAGATCGACTTTTCAGATATAATAAAGATACTCCTTTACACAAAATCGATACTGCAAACGACCTTAAATTTCCATACCATTCCCACTGCTCAGCATCAACTCCTAAGTGGAAAAATTTACGTTTGTACATGGTTGATTAGAATAGAAATCGATGCTCTAACTCTCGGGGATTCGACGCTGTGATTTGCAGATTCTATGAGATGATTCTTATAGTGAACGTAAAGTACAGCCTTGTGACTCGACAGACTTAAAAATATATTATGTATGGTTGCATTTGTCTCATCAAGCTTAGCTGCATGACGTCAAGCAAAAACATTCGCGACAGGCCACAACAGAAGTGTTGACAGCATTGAAGAGTCTGCCTAGGCCGATTAAACATCAGGAAAAGTAATAATGTGAGAAAAGTTGCACTTGCAAATTGATATCGCCGTATCCGTCCCTATACTCGCCAAGTTTCATTCCGATCTATTAGGGCAAAAAGGCAATGGCACCACACGAAGGCAAGCCGACTTAACATCGCATGTCTTTTACGGATCACTTCAAATAACATATAATTCAATTAGAAAATGTCCCAAGGTAGAAAAAAAGAAAAAAACAGTTAGAAAAAAAACACGACTGCAAACATGTCGAATAAAACTTAACTCCATCGATGGACACATGAAGGATATATATACAAATATATACAAACTGCAGAAGATCGATGCAATTCAGAGGCAATGACGTAGACCTAATACATGGCGCTATATTACCTTGTATTGTCTGCATCAATTTGGAAAAAAAATCTATAAAGCAAATCAAGGTATGAGCAGGTGAACGAAAATTCGACAAGCTGGCGTTTTTCCCTACTCATCGCTTTTCGATTTAAGTGGTCAGGGAAAGATCGCGAGAGCATGAGCTCACACACGATGGCAAAAAAGGTGAGTCAATAGTTACTGTCAACGAAGCTTTCATGATTACGCACTTTTGAGTTTTCTACAGTATATACGATTTTTCTATCAAACGGCCACAACGCAGAAATAATGTGAAGTGAATATTTCACAGCCGCTATTTTTCATCATCCGCATCACTGAAATCATTTGAAACACCACCAAAGTGGAACACCATATCCACAACAACTATTGTCGATGATCATCCGTTCATGCACACCCGGTCCGGTTCATTCCAAGATGAATTAACATTCAAATGTTGGCATCTGTTTCGTCAGGTGAATTAGCAGGTTACGCACTCTCGCAATCTTTCATTTGCAAGACTCATTATGGCAACGTCTTTTCTACGCGCACATCTATGAATATGTTCTCTTGTTCGTCAGTCTGCATCTCTGATGCTTTGGATTCCCGAACTAGCTGCAGCTACAGCTAGCTACGGAATTTGGTCACGCAATTTGCATAGGAAAATAATAATCTATAAAAAACTTCAAACTGATCCATAAAACTCGAACGGCATGCTAAAATACTGACGCATTTTCGAACGCTCGGGCTTTTATTCTCTAGCTCTTAGGGCCCAGACCGATTGGTTTCTTGGAAAAGCACATGTAAACCGTTTTGCGAAGTCTTTACCATTTGCTAGCAATTCATGAGAGAACATGGTTGGGTGAGTAAGCGCATGTCATGCCAATACCTCGTGCTTTTCATCTTTGCTATGACTTCATCCAACTATTGCAGATTTAACCGCTGGATGTCAAAGAAAGTTGCAAATTTCTGAAGCTCTCATCGAAAAGTCGTTTAACGAAAACTAAGTCATTAATTTTCATACATGAAAATACTACTATCAAATCCCATTACTAAAAAGAGTCGAAAAGTGAAGTGAATCATAAATAAAAGTGACATAAAAAATGACGACCACTGACCGCAGAGAGAGGATGCGAACTGCGCACGGAAGCGATCAAGAAATAATGAAGAACAAGAGATTTCTGAAAAGGAAGTGGGTGGGCGGGGGCAAGGAAGGTGGAGGAGTTACTAAGAGTAACATCTTTACTGCCACTCAACAAAGTTTGCCTTCCCACCTTTCCTTTGCACCTCAGTCCTCTCTTAATCTTCTCTTTTATCCCCTCCATTTGTGGGTGTCATTTCCTTGAAATTTTTCTAAAATAAGCAAGAAGGTGGCAACTACTTCCTTCGTCTCTGTTAGAAGTTTTCATAACAACGAAAAGCTATCGTTTTGGAAAGAAAAGACATTTTAATATCACTGAAAAACAAACATATAGCAGCTGGTGATGGGCTGCATAGAGCAGCCTTCGTGTAATTATTTGTTATATAAATAGGGGTTTATATATATAAATAGGGAGAAAGGGGTTTCCAGTGAGCGTTCTTAAACGAACCAGCCAGCGGGCAGTTAATCCAAATCAACGCCATTAATGGTCACTCGCAGCGCAGCAGTCTTTTAGTCGGTCACGAGATGCATTGTTTCGCTTCTTGTCAGCCACTTAATAGATATCGGTTCACGATCTCGCTCTCAGCTCGCTCTGTATGACGTGAACCGATCGCATTCATCACAGAAAAAAGGTGCACCAGCATTCTTACTTCAGTCGACAGTGACTTCCCTCATTTTAAAAGGGAAAGCTGTGTTCAACATTCACAGATTTGGATGGCGCAAGGCGCAGTATAACTGAATTTCAAAAAAAAGGTATGATGCGTAGGAGATGCTGATCCCGGGACACAAATGTTAGAGGCTAATATATTCAACGAAATTAAGCGAATGCATTGCAGACTACTTCTGGTAATTTATGTAGGAAGACTTCATTACTTACTTTATATCACTTATATTTTGCTTAACTGAAGGATATTCAGCACAGAAACGTAAACTTTATAAAACAGCAATCCTCATACGAGGATGTTCTCCAATATTTCATCGAAACAAGCAGCAACCCAAGGCTGCGCAATCGGCTATTCCACTAACATTTAACTGAATATACAAGTTTACTCGGTGGCAGGAGGACTGAACTGAGGTCGCCAGATCCTCCTCATTCTTCTCATTCTTTTTTTTTTTTGAGGACTTGTTGACATTCTTCGCAGTTAGATAACTTCCGGAGTATTCTGAAACTTTTTTAAAGGGAAGAGCATACAGTAGTCATATTCAAGCACTTACCAGTTCTTTTCATATCAAGGTTGTGAAGGGTCACGACGAAAGCACTATTTCAATTCCTTACTCTGAAATTCTACACAAGAGATCCTAATCTTTGAAATGGATTAATTATGCACTCTCCATTGGTGGGCCCTTTAGCCAACTGGCTAATCATTCAAATATTGCCAACTTATTCCACTCAAAATCCTACGCTTTTTTAAATGAAAAATATGCTTTTAACCGCAATGTTTTCTCCTATTTACTGTGCTGTGGCTGACGACGATATGAAACAGTATGTGAGACTGCCAAGAGAACAGCATGATTTGCGAATGTAGCTCAAATTATAAGTCTAAAATGTGCCACTTTTTCCCATCTAGAACCTACCGAACCGTGCCTTTCGAATTTTTTCGGAATATTTTGGGAAGAACTCAGTAATTAGGCATGCGGCTAGCAGTACACGTTGCTCTAAATGACGACTGCGCGTTGAGTTCATGAGGACGCCATGGTTTAGACTGCGATTTCCTTTACCGCGTCTGCACTGGTGAGGTGCTAGATAAGCCAACCAATAATTCCGATTCTGATGATATGTTTATCTCGCATCTGAAAATATTCTCTAGAGAACACAGCTAATGATAGCAACGTGAACAACTGTTATTGTGACCAAGTATGGTTTTTGCGAGCCTTTACGTGAGCGCAGAAAGTGGACACAAGTTGGAGGCAGTAATTTCAGGCGTCAAATCACAACGAAAGGGAATTATTCCTGTGTATCGGGAACCTCGTTGTACTCATCTCTGGTTATATATATCCTCATATCGCCTACTGGGTGACAATAAAAATGTGCCGTGTTCGACAATGAAAAGTTCTGTTCGAAACGGAGAGGCATATAAGGGTAAGCTGATATCACACATGCATATCTATTGGGGAAGCCTACAATGACATCATTTTGCAAATCATTTCGGGAGCCGATTTCAGAAATATTGAATATTAACACACGATGGACCGTCTGACAACACATTTCACGCATTCACTGAGCTGAAAGTTTCGATGCAATAAACACAGATAGCGGCTTTGACATGAATTAAAAATTTAGAGCAATGATTGGATGGACGCGCTTGTAATCAGTTCTTTCCGGTGGCGATGGAGTCCATTCCCAAGCCAAAGTGGACTCTATTCCCAAGCCGTCGTGGCTTGATTTAACTCTAGCAGATAGGCTTGGATGGGATCAGCTGTGAATTTGTAGAAATTCTATACATCTCATCAAAAGTGATGTCATAGTTTTCCGTAGATTATGCCGCATGAAGATGTTCTTATCGTCCAAGTTCTGTCGCAGCTTTTAGACAATTAAATTGCAAAAATCGTGTGATGAGACTGTTGATGGAATCGTGCCATTTTGAACAGCGCTTTTCATCTCCCTCGCTGCAACTTTTCCTACTGTGATACAGATCCATTAGAGCCCTTGGGACCGTGAAATCTTGTCGATTTTACATAAAAAATGAATATTTGGAAAGTACTGGAATGCTGTAGAATTTCAAATGTAACAGACAAATCTTCCGATGTCACTAGGAATTTGTGTGTTGTCCTTGGAACATCGTGATGAGTTTAGTTTTATTATTACACGTTGCGCTAATTCATTTATTGAAAAGATAGTTGGTCATTTGAGGTTCAGAAATTTTGCATGGGACAACGGTAGCAAATTATTTGCGCTTGGATAAGCCTCCTCTGATTCCATTGAGTTGAAACCTCCAAGGAGTGGAACTCTTGCAAGCACTGTTGTATAGAATGCACAAATGTGCAATTATAATCGAATAACTCTGGATAACATTCCTGAAGCATAATTTGTGTAAGTTTTTTTTGGTGACAGAGGTGGATTTGTTCGGATAATTTTGAAAACGCGCCATATACAGATAATTCGTTTCTCAGGATAAAAGAGGGCGTAGAAAAATTCCAAAGAAGTTGGGAAGGAGGGATCGTTTGAGTGATACAGTAAATAAAAATAAAACGACTCAAGGGAATTCAACTGGAGAAGAACCGGTGCTTCGAAATCATTTCGCCCCTATCTCATTATGATTTCCCATCTATCCAGTTTCTTGTTGTTCGTCTTTCTTTTCAATGGAGCAATCTGTGGAAACATTGTGAGGCAATTAGAAGGCGAAAAAAGAGAACGACTCAACCTCCCGATCCCATTCGAAAAGTGTCAAGCTGTGAATTGTTTCACCTCTACCGCTCATGCGCTATGGGAGGAGACTTTTTTGTCTGGCCAACCACTGCACAGATATACTTATTTAATGGAAACTTGATGGTTTCATTCTTGATTGATTTTGAACAAGCAGGCTTTCTTAAACGAGAGAGCAGTTTCTGTTTTCGGAAGGTTACATTCAAGCAAGAACGATGTACTGCATTCATTAAAAGCAAATTCATCATCAGTTTATAACAGATTCTTAACTATGAGCAAATAACAGTCCTCGAAATCCACGGCGAATTTCAACAGGATAACTTAGAACTACTCTTATGAAAAAAATCTAAGCATTGCTATATTTCTCATTTTTATCCGCTAACTCTTGACTTTTCCCTATATTAAAAACTTATAGAAGTGTCGTCTGAGTTTGATTTATAATCTCAGACTGTTTCACTGAATTGCAGTGTGAAATATTGATGCAATTAAATCAGTCTCGAGGACGTGCATACACACAATGAAGTGTTAATTATTTCAAAATGAACATCGTCTGTGGAAGTTCCAATCAAAATGCTATCAAACTTGCTTTCGTCGTGCATGTGCCCAAGCCCACAAGTGCGAAGTTAAATCTGCATAAGCTGCTTGCCAGCAATTTCAAAACTGGACCATCGAAGCTAAAAATTATGGAATTAGATTGCTATAAGACAAGGCACAAAACAACTCTCGCTTCATCATAGACTCCATTGTAGGTCTGATCTATATGGCTTTCACGCTGAATTGATCAACCGTCGGTTATGCTGCTCAAAAATCAAACTGGCAGTAAAAACTGTGAGGAGATTGCTACCCACCAGAGTACATTTTATACTTTTAAGTTCGCAACAATAGTAAAGCGCGTGACGGACCTGACAAGCAAACAGTGCGCTTACGAAGTTTCCCTCACACATTACCCGCTGTCACACTCATGAGTAAATACTGGAAAGTGTATACAATCAATGTATCTAACATTTCGAGTAATTTGGTCTACTTCTAAACATCTTTCACAAAAGATTACTTTTCAGCCGTGGAGTACGTTACGTCTGCTTGTTCAGTAGTTTCACTTCGACAGCTGCTAAAGCTGAATCTGCGTAATTTGCAGGATCTCACATTCACCAAGGTTGGTCTCTTGCACAACTTTGAAAATGAAACACTCAGCTTAAAAGAAGCTCTAGGTTACCGGAATATGCAAAGGCATTTTCATACACTTGGAAATAGGTACCGCAGAAAGCAACTGTGGAAAAATTGAAGAACTGAATTAGTTGAAAAATGGATTTGTTAATCTTTGTCTTCTATCATTTCTAGGACACAAATAAAATTCCCCAGCTGATCGGAATAGAAAAAAAGCAAATTGCACACACGTTTTTGCTGCGATCATAGCAAAACGAAAGGTTGAGCGGTCGTAAAATGTGTGCGAAATTTTCAGCGTCTTTCGTCTATTGCTACTCCCATCGGTCTTTATAGATAAATTTGAGCGTTGATAGAGAATGCTGTTGTATGGTAACACTATGTCCACCAATTTGAGAAATCTACTCCAGACGATTCCGAGCTGAAATCACTTCGCAGTTGTTCCGTTCCAGGGTCCGAGGTACTACAGGCGCTGACATACGCAAGTGCACGATATCGTAGTGAATGTAGATCTGCAGATACGAACCTGCAAAAAGTGGACGAAAAAGTAACATTTTATGGATGATTTGTGCAAGTGATGGGATCGTTTAAATTATGAGGTAATTAGTGTGCATGTCTCACCAATTACTGGCAGTTTATGAGCTCACTGGGCTGGTGGGGATCATCGCAAAAGCGGAGCATATCGTGCACAATCCTTCAACACACTTTTCAGGTGATTCTGTTCATTGTGCAGGTGAACGAAAATAGAAAATTGAATGATCTGCTCATGGGCGTCCCAGTGTTCGATGTGACGATCGATATAACAATAAGAGAAAATTTTCCAAAAGCAAAACCGGTTGTGAAGAACGAAATCATCCACGCCGGACTTACACTGATTTTTTTCGTGATTTGATGTTTTCTCCTCTATTCGTTGTCTCATTCTTCAGCTGTGTTCAAAACCGTTGATATGAGAACTTCCAAACACGACGTTTGATAATGACGGAATTAAAAAAGTGATTTGTGAATAAAAGAAATCGCCTATGCGTAGAGGATTTGCCTTTGAGTGTTTAGCGCGTCGGTGACGACAGAGTAAAGATGGAATGCTTAAAAAGAGCGAATTCTTAAACAAAAAGAAAAAATTTTCTTGCTTCTACCTGCAAAGAACGTTTGTTACTTCAAATTGTAAAGGCTGGGGAATATTAAACTAGAACAGTACGTGTATGACGGGTGATCAAGACCCTCACATGAATATAGCTTTTGAGTAATTTGCTGCCCACACTGAGGACCATATGTATCACCATACTTGAACATAGTGGATATAGATGTCATCAACCAGTCTCACTTCTGAGTTAATTTCAGTCGCTTTTTCATTCAGTGTGTCGTGCTGTCCTTGGGCGAAAACGAACACAACGTAGCAACAGAACAGAGTTTTCAAAATCTATTGTAACGTAGGTGTTTTAGGGAACCCTCATATAACCGACTGTCTCCTTATCGTCTTCGTAGATGTGCGCCGGTCTCCAGTAGAAGGATTCAGTGACTTTCCTTATGTTTTTCGCATATTTTCTATCTCGTTTCGTCATAGCTTGACTTGGTATACACCCTCATATAGCTACATCTTGTAGGTGTCTCCGTTAAGCACATTCGCAGTTCGGGTGTATTAGCAACTCTGAAAACTGCTAAACTTGCAGAGTCTAAGTGAATATAATGTTGAGTAAGGAACTTCAGAAACTTCGCGGAAACATTCTTCTTCAAACACATATCTCAAGAAACGGCACACGATGCCGTAAAAGCAGTTTCATATGACCAAGAAAGACTGTTTTGTTGTCGAGCATTTCGCCAATTTATGGTTGGGTGTGTGTTACGAGTGAACGAACCAATGGATCTTGTGAAACGCGTGCACATATATCACCAAAAATGTAAAATTATAGATTCTTTGTGGTAAAACAGCAAAGAGCAGTCTGTACTGATGGGAGAGCAAAATGCGTTTCTTTTATGAAACAGCTGGGAGCTTGAAGAAAAGCTGCATGCTGCCTCCAATCGAAACAGGATTTGTTTAAAATGGAGAGGTCTCCGATCGAGAAGGCCTTATTGGAAGCGAAGTATGGGAATAAGGACGTCGAGAAGAGAATGGAGAAAAAGGACTTGAGAGCTGTCATCCTACCAGGCTGTCGACCGCTAAGCACATTAGTTGTGGTAAAATTCTTTGAACTTCTACTAAAAGGCGTGTTATTAAGCCAAAGGTTCGTTGAGATCCAGGCGCCATTAATGGTATCCGCAAATCATTAAAAAATTTAGATTTGTGCCCAGAAATAACCAAATTCAGAATGAAGAGGAGATTTTTACCGGTTTTCTACGTATCGATCAGTTCTGTTCCAGTGACCTCAATGTTTATTAAACATCTGAGATGATCGTTGGGAGCGAAGTAGGCTACATCTGAATGGAATTTTTTCCACACTTCGATGATGTCAGCACTAATTACCCGATGTTAGGTGTTTTATCGCTGATGCTGCTTCTGCAACGAAAAAATTCACAAATACGATTCAGAGCTGATATCCAGTGAAGCTTTTTTACAGGAGGAAGTTCATGAATATTGTGGTAAATACCGGTCCATCTACAGGGATGCATCTGTTGGACCTACCTATGGTTTTCTAAATCCATCAAACTTGTTATGGAAACAAAAGACGAAGAAGAACCACAGAAGAGCTGGCTTTTATAATCAACTAGCAGGTTAGAAGCATATATATATATATATATATATATATATATATATATATATATATATATATATATATATATATAACTAAGGACCGTTTGACGGACTGTTATACGTCGCCTTACACGGAAAGCTGCTTTAAAATTTTGAAATCTGTGATTATTTGTAATAGCTAAAGATAGCTAAGTGTTTGCACATGTGCATGAAGGGTAATCCGGTGAAGACCTGGTTTATTTACCCTCGACATGCGCCTATCCTGAAATGCCTCGCGATAACGCTGATGCTCTTACTGAGCTCTGTGTCGAACAGATAAATGAAAATTTCACTGTGCAGCAAGTGTAACGGTGTATCACTCGTTGCATCATAGTAGCCGCCCGAACAAATTTCCTTAACACTTACAATTTTCAAGCATTGCTACAACGAACTCAGTTGGCAACTTACACTAATTCTTTTCAAACTATTGTGTGCAGCCTACGCGGGCTCAGAGAATGCTCCGGTTTATGCGAATGCCATCTCTTTGGAATCCTAGTCATCTACAGATACTTATTTCAATTGAGAGCAACGGTAATAGATCATTTTCGTTTCGAGGCGTTACGCGCACTGTTACCGATAGCAGACTCTCTCTTCGACTGCAGCAAGAACGGCTGACATCATACTATGAATGTGATCCTGCGCGAGAAAGGTCTCGTGGAAGACTACTATTTCCCGAATATGATAACTGATGCTTCAGTGGAATGTTGACGTCACAGCTTGAAAATATTCTCCCGAATGCGGCAGCCCGTTCATATCCTCTTCTGTGTTTATTTTGAGCTCGAGTTCTGGTCATCCCACTCACCAAAAATATTTTATCGGCTCGAAAATTTTCTCCTCAAACATCAGCGGAAATTTATCTGCAATACTGTTCCGCAATCGATTCCTAAAGGACGCTGTGCCTCATTTGGGGGAAGCAAAATATTACCTCTACGATTTCAATAACAAATCGACTTTCTTGCCACTTAAATCCACTTCTCGTACACCGATTAAATACTCGAAGTGCAACAATTTGATGATACACTACATTAGCACTATTATGGTAAAATACAAATTGATCCCTCAGCTCTGAAATGTGCCATATTTGTTGAATGGCGGAAAACATTTGCGCATATTTGACTGCGATATAAGGAACGAACTTGCGCATTGATAATTCTTACGTAAAGACAGATCAACTGAAACAAAAGACATGATTATCCCACATACATTAATCTCCATCCTCAATTTGTAAAACTGTTTAGTCACTTCCGCTGAATGCAAAAATTGTGACTGATGCTGCTCTTCTAATACGCCTGTTCAGCTGAACATGAGATCTCACTTCGACTTAAAGGCGACGATATATCAACGTGATCAGAAAACGGACCGAATGATTTTAGGGGATATGCAATGTCCAAAATTGATTTTTGGGGAAGGAATCGGCTTTGCCCGATGTCTTGACCGTTCCGTTACTCGACTGTGGCGTTCTTCTTGCTAGTCCATGTGAAAACGTTCACAGCACAACTGCACCGGTTGTATTACAACGTAATGAATACACATTTTTTCACTCCGTGAAAGCGTTAATCACCCAAGCTTCCTTTCTAACCTTCTAAGCGACAGGTGACGCACATAGAGCCTGTTGAAAAAAATATTTGCAATATTTTTAATTATACAATATATATATACGTAGAATTATGCGGGCTTCATACGAATAAATTGCAACAAACAAGGTCGCAAAGTCACGGTTTGAGATTTTCAAATGGCATCTACGAACTGAAAGACAGTGAGCAACGTCAAAGTGGACATATTTTCTACAGAAACTGCCGCGTAGTAAGTGTACCGAAATACACGTTCCTTTACTGCAACAAGAGAAAGCGCCCGATGCTTTCCGATGTCGAACAAAGCGGCACTCTCCAAAATGCCACAGCAGGACACATTCACTCTGTTAAGACCAGTAACCCTGTGAACGATATACGGGAAATAGTGCGTCGTCTTTGCTCGTTTGTAATGCTGGGCTCAACGTGACATCCTGCAGTGAAAATGAAACGTCTGCATTCTTACGATCTTCACGATATATGTTGAAAATCTAAGAAATTGTGCTTTCTTTTATTACCAGATTCCGTCTGCCTTCAAAAATTACTGCGTTACTGAAGACGATTTACATAAAAGTCACTGAATAAGTCTTTACTTATTGACAGTTCCGCAGACCATGACATGAAACTCATTTGCATCACTTTCTTTCGCAAATAACAGATGACTTTCCTCGAGAAATCTCTTTTCCCCACATAGCATCTGTTATGAAAAATCTTTAGTTAGTACTTCCCCAGTGACTTTTTGACTTGCGAATTTGCGACCGGAATGCAAACGCTGATAATTCTAATGTATTTTCCAATTTATTGATGCTCAATTTTGCTCCAATTTTCACCTATTCACCACTTCAATGATCATTCGTTTTTATTACATTAATGGAAGAGTGCTCTGGTGTCTAATTCAGAGCTTTGATTGAATATGTGTAGTATTTACATGAACTTATCTGACCTATACGCAACAAGGCTTCATTCGGTGTGCCATTCATGCTAATGATCTGTACAAAAACTGACGATTATAAAAAAGTGTTCCAAAAGACACGGCGATTGCAATGTCACCCCGAAGTTTGAAATTCCATCATATTAGCCTTAACGAAATCCTCTTCCTTACCACGTTGAATTTATTCAATAAATTTCAAGCTACTGGTATTATTCTACCCTTACAGTTGACTTAAATGCTCTCCTCTCACAGTTAATATCTACTGTAAATGCTCTTTTTTTCCCAATTTCAAATGCATCAGCCGCGATTCTTCTTGCTACTATGTATTGCCTCTGACTTTATTTTTCATATTAAATCAGTCTGTCCTCTCGACCATTACGGTGACAAAGCATCACTCCTGGCCTCGCATACTTCCTGACTTCTGTTCTACCGGCATCTCCTATATTAGAAGAAATGAACGTAGTATCGTCCCACAGAGTCCCACCCAAAAGCAATAAAAAGAACTGCAGCATTTAGAGAAGAACGGCCTTCATGCGTTCTCTATGTGGACATCCTCACATTTACCTTCCTTTGGAAGTCCGTTGCTGCATTGGCCTACAATCTATTTTTCCACTGCATTCAACGCACTTTATCGGCTTAAAGGTGACGAGCTGTAGTGCTTGACGGAAAGTGTAATGTAAATAAATAAACACAAAGTATCGGTAAGTAACATTTTCAACTCTATCAATTGAAAGCTGTTATGAATTGCTTCTGCAAAACATTCGCATCTTCCAAATTTCACCTTACACAGCTTCTCCATGTGTCCAAAACGGAGGCTAAATCTAGCGATGCATATGAAACTCAGCAAAAATTAGCCAAAGTTAGCAAACTTCAGCTAACTGAATCTCGAATCTGTTCATAACAACAAAATCAATTAAACAGAATTCAGATTAACGCATGGAAAACTTTCCAAATATTACTTCGATCTCAGACGAAAAAAAAATTGCAGTTACCTTGCAGGTTCGACTGTTGATCAATGAGTACACTTGCATAACATCACCGCTGAAATTTTTCGACCGCGGACCGACTGTCCCGTACGCATCGATGGGTTGTCTTCAAATGTGGAAAAATTAATCTATGGATGAACATACAAAAATGAGTAGTGATATAACTTCAGGAAGTGCTAGTAATGAAATATATAATTTCTAAATAAGCAATAAAAATTAATATTCATACATAATAACAACGATGCACTGGATTATCCAGGCAGAGCGGCCATTCACGTTTGACATTCACTATTAAATGGGACGACAAATATGGCCTTTCACAATACCAACAGTCAAATTATTTCTTCCTGCCTCCAGCACTGGCTGTCTTCTTGCTAAACGCAAGATCGGATCCGTTATGCTTGTAAATGGTCATCTAAAAACTTGAATGAAGCAACATAGAAAAATAAATGTGATTGAAAGAACTATCACATTTGTAAGTTTCTCACTTGATTAAAAAACAGTTTAAGCAGCTTTCGGTAATGTCACAACAAACAACGACGACTTTGGAAAGAATAACGACTCATTACATCCTTGTCAAAACATGGACTACGAGCCATTCCCCAAAGCAAGTCGAGCCTTTAAACATAGTATCGACTTCTGGTTCGGGAAAGTTTAAGAAGTATGTTAATACAGTTACATTACTAAAACTTTTAAATAGTTTCAAATACCATACAGCATCGTTAAAGGCTCACTTTGCGTCGGCAAACACACTTGAGGATCGCCCAGAAGTATGTCGTAAATCCGGGGAGGAAATATCGTTGATCGGTGGAGATGCGTGCAGACTGATGCTAGAATATTATATGAAGAGCATTCTTAATGGCACTTTATACGTCGCGTGATCTCTTCACAGCCCACGCTCAATCAAGGTCATGCTACCTATTATCTCATTTGCTAAACTGGGTGTTCAACGCTTTACCACATCCAACACTTCAACTTCAACCGATAGCTGGGGACGTGTGAAATCTTAAAAAGGGCTGGTTCGCTAAAAGAAAAATTGCCTTTAACCACGGGGCATTCCATATACTAAACTATCAGATGCATTTTCTCAAGGACTGAATAATCGAAAAGAACAGTTCTTTGACACATTACATCTGCGAGGACTGTATCCATTCAATCATAAAGGCAAAATGGAATCATGTTTTTGTGTTATGTATTCAAGGAACGTTTGCTATTACGAACTCCAAAAGGCAGGCAGTTCTCTCTGCACCCAGTGATGTCACGACATACAACGTCCGCGATCTAGTTACTAACCAAGGTACTAAAAAGTCATCGCAAGTTAGAGTCCACACAATATGCAAAGAAATCTCTGATCTGCCTATCATCATCCAGTGGTTCGCAGACACAGCCTTAGCAGTTAAAAGTTATCTCATATTTTCCCTCCTAACATTTTCCAGAACTAGTGGAGAAGACACTTGAAAAAAAGAAGAGAAAAAATTACGAAAGCAATAGTAACGTTCAACCGATATATGAGATTGACTCACACGAGGTATCCTTTTCGTTACGAAAAAAAGGCAAAGAATTATTTCGAGCAGCGAGGGGGAGAGCTATTTATTTGAATAGTTGCCGTTGCAGGCTGAATCGTGTTTCGAGCAACACAAAGAGCTCCCACTCAAATGCAATTTTATCTCCTAAAAAGGTTCTTTCCATTCAAGCATCATCAATTCATACGATATAAATAATTGCAAATTCTTTTCCAGATGCAACAGCTGCTTGAAAACAGACTTTTCGCAGATATAAATAATTGCAAATTCTTTTCCAGATGCAACAGCTGCTTGAAAACAGACTTTTCGCACTTCCTCACATAATCGCATTGCTTAGCTGGGAAAGTTTTCTCGATTCACATTGACAACTAATGGCTCATCTCTAAAGTTAACCAAAGGACAAGAATCCTCGTCAGTAATTCTCCCTAATTTAAATACTTTCGCCGAAAACATCAACCACTTGAGACCGAACAAAAGCCTCTTCCTCCTGAAAAGCACATAGGTAAACTCACTCATAGGTTTCCTTCATTTCGGGCGGATATAACGGTGGTCGAGAAGAAAGTAAAGTTTGCGCGGTTTTCCGATCGATTTGCTCCACATCGTACGGACGCGGACCTGCTGTCTGACTGTCTGCCATATACTCACCATTGAATCGTTCTTCAGCCTTCCTATAAATTGATTCATTCAGTGGAAACAGATCGTAAACATATCAGTTATATTGCCATGCAAATTTATTGTTAAGCATTTTACTGGCCGAAGATTCATTAAGAATATTTCTAAAGGTCCATATTATTTTTTCATCAACGAATATTTGTTGACTAAAGAACACGATCAAAAACAGGCTCAAGCTGATGTTACAACGATGCAAGCAAAACAGTCCAGTTTTTAAGGATATCATCTTGCAAGCCTCCTGCTCCTTTAGCGAAAGAAGTAATTAACTTAGGCGGTTGTATGCTACAAAAACGAACATAAGCAAAAACAACCACTCAGAAATTTAGATAATCGAAAAAAACAGCTACATATTCGGAGCAGACATAGTACTTATTCAATCGAAGTTAACTAGATGAACGTAAAACGAACCGCTTGCAATATCTGGCGAGATATAAAAGCATGCAACACGCAATGAAGAGTAGAATAACGCAGATAATAATGAGCATAAGTTCGGCGAGTGAGAGACGCCCTGTCGAGTCTACAGCTGGCAATGCGATCGCCAATTTGGGTAGATCATCATCTAGTTCGCTGCGACTTTGTTCCAGTATCCTGCAACGCACAATCCGCTATGCTGAAACTGCTATCACCACCACAGGAATGAGAAAAAACACTGAATCAACCGCATGAAAAGGAATCACAACGAGCACGTAAAGGTTAAAACGTCCTAATTTCATTCCATTCCTGTAAAGATTAACGCAAAGCTATAATTTTTTGGGTATTACCAATGAACTGCGCTAAGTATGTCTTCCGTAAACTGCAACTCCGGTAGTAATGCTCACATCAGTTTGTTCCCATTGCATACTAACATTATGTTATCGTGTTTGCATGATCTAAAGCCACTAATGAACATAATCTGAACTGTGCTCGTACGCTGCGCCAATCAATTTGTTCAGCTTCGAGCTTTGGAAATCGTGAACCCCTAAATCCTCAATCCTAATGAACACTGCAGGATGAACACAGGTTAACGACACGTAGCTCAAGTTCAAATTCTCTTACCAAGTTCCAGTTTCTTTGAGATCATATAAGAAAATGAAAGACATAAGGTTCTATAGCACACTGTTAGCAGGATAAACATTACGGATCACTGATGTGCAATAATCGACATTTGGTTAACGTACTGGAATGATCAGTAAAATTCTTAGTTTCAAAAGTTCTTGTTGAAAACTACAAAATAAATACGCTTTTAGCTGGTCTCGAGCGATTGGCACATGAGTCTTCTTGTCGAGCGCATAAACGAAAAGATGCGACCTGAAAGATCAATAAGTACTTATGAAATTTAGGGCTTATGAATTTCATAGCCACAAAGAAAGAATGAACTGCCTACTTCCTTGAACCCTTTATAACTAAAAAACGTAACGTCGTTCAAAATGCCCTTCTTTTAATGCACTAGTGTTGTAAATGATCATCAGTATTATCACCTATCCGCTACAGCGAGTGAAATCTCATTTATTCACTACGATTCCTCAAGGACACATCGCGCAAGTGAACATCCTATCGGAGTATCGGGTCCGAATATCTCAATAAGTGAACTTGTCGGAACACTACAACAAAGGGATTTATCTTAAATGAGAGAAAGCTGTTTATCGGAGAACATACCTTTGAGGATTAACTTGCCCATCCTCATTAACATAGGCTTGTTTGACAAGTACACGAACATCCTCATCAATTAGGTCGCTCATTTTTCTCTCAACAACCCACTCCTCGACATCTTGCTGCGGTATGTCAGCTGATAAGAGAACAATATTCGACTCCGGAGCCAAACGATAAATCTTAACGAAAGTGCTTTAATAACAAAACCAGATGGACTGTTCTGATGTGACAGCTGCGCTATCATCAAATACGTTTAAAAAATTATTACAGTATGAACAATAAGATAGTTTACGGTTACCGTTCAATACAAAATGAGGGTGTACAAATTTTACACTTTCCAGACCCCACTTACCGAGCTCATAAAAGAAACCACCAAGAACAAGGAGCTTGCTTTAGGAAATTGCTTGCACGGTCTGCGGCACGTCTCCAGTCCAAATTATTCGAAGGCAGTAGACCTGCTACTTAGAGAGTGTCAAAATTAACCGTCGACTATGTTGACAGCTCTGCCTTCTCCTCCTCCCATCGATAATTGGTGGATTCTCACTAGGTGATCTTATTAGTGAATGGAAGGAGTTAATTCCTGACGGGCTAAGCAGAGAGCTTAAAAACATCAGACGACGCCTGAAAACTTCGGCCATCATGAGCTCAGCGGCTCGTCAGTTCAACCTAGTCAACAAGAAGGCGAGCTGGCAAGCATTGACACCCATACTCACAAAAAAATGTGAACGCAATGCGCCGATGATGAAATTAAAAGACAAAATGCAGAAGCCCGTAAAGGTGAACACTGCAAGACGTATAAAGTCACGAACAGACGGCTACAACACAACATTAAACAACATTTCCAAAGTACTAGTAAGCAATATTGCTGCTCTTCCATTAGAAATATTCTGATAGAAAAAAGTATAAAAAAGAAAGACACAATTTCCGTAAGGATGGAGCGGAAATTACTCTTTGAACAAAACCTTTCAAAGTTTCAGTGGGCGTGTAACTGTTTAAAAATAGGATAACTCAAAGATACCTTCACGAGAGTGCTGACATTATGTATGCCATCGCTAACGACCACATCGAATTCGTATATATCATTGCGATCGTTGACCAATGATTTTGACAGTGATATCACACCGCTAGTGTTATTTAGTCTGAAGTGATCCGCCGATGAGGCGCTTGATTCCGAGATCCAATAAGTCAGTGGTGAACGACCATCTGCATCTTCGGCCTAGAACAACGCTTGCTAAAGAAATGTAAAGCAACGAGAATTTAGCTTGAAATTGAAGATTATAAAAAAGGAAGGTTTCTCGTGCTCATTCCATGTATAACGTCATCAGTTAGAGCCATATTCCCGGAAGTAAAACAGAAAGAAGCCAAGATTTTCTGACGTTCGGGAAGTTTTTTTCGCTGCTCTTCTTCTCCTCCATCCTCCCAGTCTCATAATGACTTTGGTCGAAATCTGAATAGACCGAAGGTTCACTTCAAAAACTTTCCCCACTTTCAACCTCACTCGATTCCATGTCCATTTTTTAGGTCCTCTCACGACAAAATATCCGCTTATACTGAATCACAAAAGAAATTATGATGTTTAAGATGCACAGGTTTCACTCGTTAACACATCCAGTGCCTTGTTCTTTTATTGCATTACAACTTCAAGATGAATTTTCAAGGATTCTGAAATCTTGGTTAGGCAGAAAACGAGGAAACCCATTCGGACGACTGTCCACTTCAACTGTGCTGAAGCTGAAGGTGACTTATTGCTCTATGCAAAGAATTTGGAAGTACCAACGTGTACACGACCAACTGGCGTGAGTACTGGCGCTTGCCAATCCACTGAAAATACATAAATGCCCTCCGAGTTGAGCTTAACGAAATGTGGCTCGTTGTCATTTTCATCGAGGACATGCACAGCCACCAAAGTCTGCCAAGGATCGAGTTTCGATTTTATATCTGTAAACGATGATCTTGCCTTTCATCCAGTCGTTTAGCTGGATGGTTTTGTCATACAAGACAGTTTCGCACAAAAGTAGCGATTCAGTCCTCTGTTGCATCCCCCATCTGATTTTTTATTCAGCAAATAGTTTGAAGTTTGCCATTATATAAGATGCCAATTAGAATCCAAACGACCCTTGAAGTGATAAGTAGGAATTTTACAGCACAGCGAAATGTGGTTTCATTTTTTCGATGTCACCTTACTCATTTTCTGAAGCCAGCAAATACTCATAGTTCGTAACAAAGAGCGAACGCCGCTGGACAAAAAATTGAAACAAAGGTTCTAAGCATGAATTCACTGGAGAAAAGCCAGCGAAAAAATCAACGGTCAGCTATTTTCCTCATTTCGACGTGAATGTGCTTAATATACAATGCACCTAAAAGTGGCAACACGTTTTTTCCGTGATCGATACCTTGTTATGCTTTCGTGTTCACGTCAGTTTTTTTCCTTTTCAGTCTAGTAGCCCAAAGAATTCCCAACTCTCGGGACAAGAAGAGCTTTATCGTATTTACCCTCACTGTAATAACATAGTTTGATACTCTCGGTTTTTTTTCATCAGTGGTCTTGCAGACTTTTTTACTGCAATTATCTTTATTGCAACCATGTATACGAGTAGACTTTTATTTAATTTTATTCAGTTACACTTCTCTGTAATTATCTCTTGGTAACAATACTTCATGTTCAGTTCTATTGCGTTAATCATATTATGACTGTGCCAGAACAAATTTTTTTGAATTTTCCATAAAGAATCGAAATCAGAGAGTTACATGTCTATAACGACATATTTCTAAATCTGGACCACTCTGCGCATACTAAGGTCTGCCGTGAACAACATGCATTTCAAAAGAAGCGAATTCTATCGCAAGGGAAAGAAATGAAAACCTGATAAAATCCCCGCCAAACAACAGGATTACTGGCAGGATTAAAAATAAACCTGAAAGAGTGCATCGTAAAGACGTGAAGATATCAGCCAAAACTCCCTTTAACGGAATAAAGGCATAAAGTTGTGCAATAAACGTTGGAAAACGAAAGGACTCCGTATTATGAGTTGCGAACTTAACTGCCGATTGTGGCGTCTTCCATAGCGGTGAAGTCCTCGATCTATTTATGAGGAGCGCAATTTTCTAGGAGACTCTACCTTATTCTGCGTCTCCAGCTTCGGATAGCTGAATTTGGAAGGCTTCGCGTTTTTACGCCTTGAATGCCGCAAATGGTGAAGAGGAAACTAAACGTACGTTCAATGACGGGGTTCGTTTGTCGAGTTGGACGAATAGCATCGCTGTTATGATCAATCTCCGTAACATTCACTATAATAAAGTGTAGACTTCTCTTTTCGCGATCCAATGGACCCACAACGAAGAGCTCGCCGGTTTTTGGATTCACTTCGAATTCCACTGAAATGACAAAAGGATTAGTGAACTCCGAATCTGCATCTTAATATGCCAAAAGAATAAATTTTCTTCGGTTACTAATCATCATGACGTTTGTCGCTCAATTGCCCTTCTGTGACGAAGAAAAAAAAGAGACTCGGGCACTCAACAGTCCTCTTTACTCAACAATTTGCCACACTAGAAGGCTACGACAAAATCACTTCAAACGTCCCCCATAAACTAATAAATCGCCTGCTGCCCTACAGTTCTATCGGAGAAAATGTTTGAAGCATTCATAGTGTCATGCACAGAAAAGCACACTTCTTTCAATATTAAATTAGTGCATACTAATTTATTAGCCATGAATCATTGAAGATTTCAACTCTGTTGATGATGGGCATGCCGATTTCGTTAAACGAAAATCCAGCGGTTTGTTAAAGTGGACTTTCCAATTCTAACATTAGCCTGTTCAACTTGTAGAAAATGATAAATCGCAATCTCGAATTCGCCTAACGCTAACATGCTCTTTGTCCGTAGTGAATGATACCTCTGCAAAGCGCTTGATAGGTTTCGGAGGAGTATTTTACATTTTTCTAAAGCGGTTATCGTTGTAGACAGAATCATTTCTTATCTTTATATGGACGGAAATATTCCTGTCTCCGAAACGACTGAACTATTATTCGGCATTTGTGCTCTTCATTTAATGAATGAGTTGTCAAATTGCTCCAATTTGCTACAGTGAAGGAAAATGACCTTCACGGAGTGCGAAAATGATGAAAAATTAAACCACTTTGCACAACGAAATCGACTGTTCATGATTTTCGGCTTGCATCAGATTTCCCAGCTATATGCTCATATCTACTCAGTAGCCTCTTAGATCTTTTCATTTTCATTTGCGACTCTTTAAGTTCTCTTATTATTTTCATCGTTCTGGCCTACTGTGCCAATAATAGTTTCATTTGCACGGAACTTTTCTCGAGGTAGCCGATGTATTAGTAATCCCTGCAAAAGCATTCGGTCACCAATCGATTACAGGGATCTGTCAATATCCTATTTAGTTACGGCCATGTATTTGTTATTTCTCTTCGTCTGCACCTACACAAACTATGTTTGATTGGTTATCAACGGGTTCTTTTTGCTGAAAAAAGTCACCTGCAGTGTAATTATTCTATCCAACAAATCTCCGCGGCACATTTGTGACAAAAATCGAAAGCGCTAGCGGGCATTTTTTTGGCTTCTAACTAACTCCTATGATCGATAGCAAATCGATATGTCGAAAAAACACTGCATTTTTGGCTGCCTTCCAATGATAAATCAACCCCTTCGATTAGATACCGAAGAAATGATCGATTGATCAGCATTACTTACACCGTCTACCGCTCACGATCCTGATCTTAATATTGCAAAACGAGGCATCTCATAGAGACTCTGCCGCATGACGCGTCAAACAAATCACTGCAGTTTGCCTGTATCCATCTCTCGCAATGTCGAAACACAAAGAATACGAGCCCTCAGAACGACCCACCCAAGTTTCAAATTTTCAGAATCAGCCTTTTGCAATTCAGTAATAAAGTGGCTGAATTCTCAGTTGGGAAAATATTCGGCCACTAAGGCTCTTAAATTCTTATGGATCGACAGTGTGAAATACTATCAATGAAAACATCGATTTCTGCTAATGCTATACTGAGCTACTGCTTTTCAGTGCACCACATGTGACACAAGGAAACGAAATCATATTTCGACTTACTTGACCCTTGGGCAATGACGTACTCGACAGGTCGGCGTTCCTTCTCGCAGTTCGAAACCACTTTGATCAATTTGTGTCTGCCTAGCAGATTCTCATGTATTTCAGCATTGTAGAGTTTCGACACGAACTGACATCGAATGGGTTGCCCGTTTTGAGGTGCTAACGTGGTCGCTATGGCAACAATCTTGTCGCCTTCCAAGAAGATACTCAACTAAATTTTACTCGAATAATTTCAAATACTGGTGCGGAAATAGACAAAGAAAGAAACCACAAACTGCACACGTCAAAAAATACGAAGTAAGGAAATGACTCGGACGATGATTTCGATCTCTTCTACTTAAATCAACACCATCTGTGAATAATTTACCATTATAATACAACGTACCGTTGTTGTTGCACTTTCCCCCTCATCATTTCGAGCCGAAACGTTCAAGAAGTGATATCGATTCTGCTCCGATTTTATTGGCGTCCTCCCAAGACTGATAACGCCCTCGTTCGAAATTTCAAAAAGGCCCGAGAACGAATCTAAATTCATCATTCCACATTGAGCTTCTTCGGAGTCCATCTTGTGAGAGCAGAAATGAAGTTGTCAAAGCAAAAAAAAGTGAATTCGGCAGTATTCCAGTTTACGAGAGATAGATACAGTACCTATCACCTACTGACGTATCTTTGTTGCTATGTCAGTCAGAATATGGTCACCTGAATCACAGAGGGGTTCTCTATCATCCGGTTATGAGTCTGCTTCCACCAAACCGAAGGAGTGCCCAAGATCTTTCGGGACTTTTCCAGCTAAATTAGAACTGGTCGTTAGCGCTCCAATGAAATAAGATCAGTTCTAGCGATATCACTGTTCTGGTTTCAATTTCGCTATGCAGTAAGCAATCTTTCAAAGTCTGCCAATTACTGAGCCATAAATATGTGCGAAAACTAGTGCTCTATATATTGAGAATAAATGAGCTGACTCCAAATTATTAACGACAAGAGTGCGGTGGATAAATTCTCCGTAAACCGGGGTGCAGGGTTGCGAGTGGCTTCATTTTCACACGAGCGGATATCCAAACGTCCTATTCTCATTCTTTTTACTTCGAAAAAGTAAAAGGAATTGATTTCTGAAAAATTCTGCCTAGGCCACATTTGAATGAAACTTGCCGGAACCAGTTTGGGCAGTAATTTGGACAGGTCGAATTTTTCTCGCTCTTGGAATCATGTTTTGGCGAAATTAATAGAATTAAAAAGACAAATTTGCATGGAATTTGCGGAAATGAGTCACCTATTCTTGAAGTCCTCAATTTGTGCCATTCGCACTAAAATTTACATCGTCTGAGGTCATGCATGGCCTCGAGTAGTCAAATCTGGAACTTTCCGTGCCTACTTCCTCCCATCTTCCCCAGATACGCAGCGAATCTCTGAGCCTACAGCTAATGCAGATGACTTGATGCAAAATATATCATACCGTGTTCTTCATTTTAGATATTACGCATACAACATGTCCTAACGGGAAAAGAGGTATGACCAGTCGAACAGATGAAATGCATTGATATTGTTCACTCAGTCCTCACACACAACACGAGCATAGTGAGAGGGAGAGGGATGAGTGAATTGGCAAAAGTGAACATTAACCATCCAGTGAGTAGGTGAGACCGCTGGGACCGGCTATCACCTGTGTGATCTTCTGCCCGGCTGTAGCATGACTTGCAACATTCGCCGAATATGTACTTCGTCTAAACTGAGGCACTCTATTCGTACTTGAGAATATCTCGACTCTCATCTGAAAATATTTCTGCTCAACGATTATTCTTTCTCATTCCACTGGGGACATGAAATTCGCGAGAAAGACGTGCTCGCGTGAGTGAAAGCAGAAACTTGATGACTGTTATGCATTAAAGTGTGATGAATTATGTTGTATTACATAATTGTTCAACCAGGAAACATTCTATATCTCGGCAATAAGGTATGACCTACAATAAAGTATTGTTTATCCCAAAAAATGCTTACGCTAGAAAACATAATCGCTGCCTCAATAAAAACTTAGTTTATCATTCTCTAATATACAGTGTTTCCTTAAAATTGAAAAAATTCACTTGTAAAATCTCAAGTTTCATGCTGTCACATGTATGGCTGAAGTATTTGAAGACACTGGTAGCCTGAAGAAAAATTCAAGGAATAGACGCTTTGTTAAACAGGTACGAAATGTATAAATTCACCTCATGCGTGGTTTTGAGTGCAGGCCTGCCAAGATCGCTGGCCGCGATTAGTAAATCATAGGTATCGTTTTCTGTCATTGAAAGTTGAATTTTCGTTGTGATGACGCCACCTAGAACGCACTCCTCCGAGCTTACAAGTGGAATTCATTACAACTCATCATGCAAAGCAATGAAAGGTTGTTTCAAGTTTAATCGAATTAACATGCTCAAATGTTCAAAGAATGAGAACCTGCGGTATTTAAAACGGATTAGATAGCTATTCACAAATAACACAGCGAAGTAAGGATCCGTATGGAGCTATTCCAGGAATGCTCGGATTTTCTCACATGTAATGAGGGCAGGTCTAGAAATTCTGTTAGCGAACAGCTTGCTTAAAATTCTGCATGCAAACAAATTAGGCAAGCCAGAGAGGCTCGCATGATAAGCGTTCCTTATTAATTCGATGAATGAACCCGCCGCTTGCATTTATATTTTAAAAAATTGAATAATATCCTACAGTTCTCACCGAGGTTGCTGATGGACTCTATAAATCGTCGACAAAATTTGCTTTCGTCGCGTGTTCGACTTTGCTGCGAGAGAGTAAGCTGCATGGCTAAGTTAGCCGCCATTTTAATATATCAGTAGCGCACGCGAAGATGTTCTAGAGAAATGAAAATTCATTTGAGGATCTTTCCCAAAGCGTCTACTGTCCTAACCAGGCTTTTTCTCCGCGATCTATGCGCCTCGCGGATTTTAGCTAATACATGCAACTTATTGCCGTCATATGCACAGCATAAGAAATTCGCAAAAGCAATGACAAAAAAATTATTCAGTCTGAAGGCTGGACAAAAAAATGCCAACTCTCACTTTTTGAATCTATAGCAAACGTGCCCTCGTGATCAAGCAACGAGTATTGCACCTCTCCAAATCGACCGTCATCTGCATCTGTGGCGTGAACGGTTGCAACCACCGTACCAGGAGGACTATTTTCCAAGAGTGAAACCACAGTCGGTGAATCAATAAATTCCGGATAATTGTCGTTAACGTCCAAAATCTTCACACTCACATGTGTGCGTCCATACAAAGGGGGATTACCGTGATCACTAGCCTGAAGCAATATCTTGAGTACAAATTTCATTTCGGTCGCTGTTTTTATTTGTTGCAATGAATTCAACCAAGACTCAGCGTGACATCATAATGGACGGTCATATTTATGACAGAAATAATTCAATTACAAAATGAAGTTTCAGCTCAGAGCACAAGGTGTAGCGAAAGATAAGTTTGGTAAAACCTTCAAAATTATCCGCACTATGAACTATGGCACCTGAATATAGATGGACCTTGTTTTCCTGATTTCTGATCATCTGGCCTTTGATTACTGAACATGAATTAGAGCCTCACCACGACGTCAAATATGTATTCGCTGGTTTCCTCGCGATCGATATTCCCAAAGATTATCAACTCTCCGGTAGTGTTCTTAATAAAAAATGGAATGTTGGGACGTTCGCTCTCGATCTGATAGGTAACGAATCCCTCTTCACCCTGAAATTGATGCCCTGTTCATTTCAGAGTAAATTTTGTGGTACAGCTACAATTATTCACATTCTTTTGTTACCTTGCTCACATTCCACAAACTTGAAAGTCTTGCAGAAGTTGACCGCTAAATTTATCTGATAACTGTTACTACTTTCGACGTAGAATTCTTTAAAACAGTCTCGCCGTTCGCAACTGCGCTTATTTGAAGCCGTCTCTTGCCCATACAGTACATACATGGAAGGAATAACTGTAACATATCCCGAAAAATTGCACCTCATTGCTCTTTAGGAATTCGCTCACTTTAATCAATCATTTCCATAAGTTAGGAACGGATGGCGAAAGACACACTCATTTTTAACAATTCGACATCCCGCACAACTCTGCAGAACGCTTGCTTTTTTTCTCCAGCTTGACAGCTCCAAGCAAAAACCGCTTCTGGAGTTGAAGGGGAACTCCATATAATCATTATTTATTAATGCTTCCTTCCAGGTTTGATCAGTAAACCACAGTTATGAACTCTAGGCCCACCAATATCTTAAGCTGGCTTTACTGATTACTGAACTGAAACTGGTAAGCGTGAGCTCGCGAACATTTACATTTGCTGCCGCAGAGATTTTATCATCGTGTGTGCAAATGCAAAGACGTTTACAAATGTTTTGGCACAGTTCAAGCATGAAGTTCATCACATTACACCCGTTTAACTGATAGGTGTAATGCGAAAATCAGGACACAATTGATGCGGCTTTTTCAGAACTTTTGAGTAATATACAGGATGTTAAATCCCCAAGGATTATCACTCAAATGGGATATACAGGACGGTAAATGGGAAGGTTTTCATGCCAGGAACTGATGCAACATCGTTTATTCGCACATGCGCGCACTACTCCTCTCCATCTTTCCCTTCATGCAATGGTGCAGACTCATTTTTCCGAGCAGTTTTTACATCACACAGGTCATTCAAAAGGTCTATAAACGTCTGTAACATATGACCCAATAGCTTTCCGTTGGTGAATGTCAAATTCTTAACACATCTTTTGCATCGGCATTCTTCGTTTGTAAGAATATCATCAAAGTCGCGCATGCAACAAAAAAGAGAGAAGGCTACGACAGGAACTAGCTGAACCTGCGCTGCTGCATTATCCTCGATATGCATTCGACCAACCAGTCGTTCAGGACTACTGGCAATTGGTATCACTGACTCGCCATTTCCTAAGTCTCTTTATCCGCAAAAATCTATAATCGTCGAAAAACTCACCTCATCAACATCTTCGGCTCTGATTTCAGTTGGCTTCAGAGAAAGGACAGCTCCATTTCCATAACGGCCTTCAGGCATTAGTGAAGTATAAAGTTTATAAGGGAAAGTTGGCTGATGATTCACGGACTCGTTGGAAATTAATGCTGTTGGTACTAGCACAGCATACGCTGGACTCCCTTTGACGTCCAGCGCATTTGTCTCCGTACTGCCTGTAAGCTCTGCACTTCTAATGACGCAGCAAGTGTAAGGGTCATCATCTTCTGCTCTATATGCATTAAGTGGATCATCACTCAAATGGCACCCTAGAAACCACGAAAACGTTTGCTAGAACAGATCGTTTTAAATGGGCAATATCAGTTGACAAGACCGCTGAGAACAATTTGGCTATGGCTACCAATTAAAAGCCGTTTCAGTACATGAACAAATAAACGTGGAGATCACATGCTCACACAGTCGAACATAAGCAAACTGTGATAGAAATATTCGAATATTTCATACGAATATTTCTCTGAGGCATTTGGGATTACCTCGGTAGAACAAAGAAACTCTATGAGAGAACGATGGAATTCCCATTACTCGGATTACAAATTAGAAGTCGGGTAAAAACATTTAAAATTCCGTGCATACGCTGAATATATCCTGCTTGAACTCAAGTTTTTTTTTGCTGCATTCAGCACTGAAGTGACGATCTATTTCACATTTATGTGCAATCAGACTGGACTTCTCTTTGAAGGAAATAAAGCTCAGGCTCGAACAGTTACTAGCAAGAAGTACTCACAAATTACGACGTGATTTGTGGATATTCGTTATTATCAACTGTTAGAGAACTTCTCTTTTCCATTACTGCTGAATATCACAGTATTATAGCTGGTAACATTTTGTAGAAAATAAAAAAGACTTAGGACGAATAATTGGCTGCAAAAGATTGCTTTAACACTAAGTGCGTTTGATTCGTCGGCTTTGACAGTTTGAAGAGCGACCGACATTTGCGAGACGCGTGCTGATGCGTATCGGTTTAGAAAAGACCAAGCAAAAATGGAATAAACTCATACTGGAAATGGCATCGACATCGATAGGGATCTCCACAGAATCCGCCGAAGTGTCGCCTTTGGACAACCGACTAATGTGATCTTTCGTTACAGACATCTTGCTCCAATCACTTGCAACGTCTACGGTTGTGGGGTATTTATTGTCTGGTGATATTTCTTCTCGAAGCAACATGACCAGTTTCATCTCCGAAGAACTACCTTCGGCTGTCTTTACTTCGATAGGGATAGTCAGTTCGCTGAAGTTGCCCAGCAGATGTTCTGACTTCAGTTCAGAAATGTTCAGCTTTTTGATCAACTTTATTTGACCATTCGGCAGAACTGTGAAATATTTTTGAAGTGTAGGACTGAGGACAGAGAACAGTGGCCTGCACAGTCGCTCACAATCACATTTTGTTTCCAATGTGTAGATCGGTTCCTCTAATCGTCTATCCAGTTGTAGCGTCACTTCATCTGTTGAGTGAAGAAGCGTTACCATGCAAATCTAAAATCGAAAGAATCCTCAGTAATAGCTGTCATCATATGGCCTCATTCTTTCTCAATGGACAAAGCAATGCGTTAGGGTATAATTTTAAAAAAATCTCTCAAGAAGCGACTCAAGAAAAAAAGCTATTTCAAAAACGTCAGTCTAAGGCATTGTCATTTAAATGAACGTATTGTGCGGTTTGTTTTAGAAGATGATACTTGGATTTTTGAACGGAAGCCTGCCGATGTTGGCAGAACATCTGTGGGTGGCAGCTCAGATTATAAGGTTTCAAGGTACCGAAATAAAAGACTGTATGCACCAGCCTTCAATCCATCGACGTCCAAGCCCTTTAATAAGAAAACTAATTCTTTCTGAAGAATTATCACGTGCCAAACGGTTGTAAATTTACGAAAATTTGCTGTAACTTAGCACATTTCTGGGAATAAGCAAAAATAACCCACAATCTTTGAAAATCTCCGCTCAAAGAGAATTCTCTCGAAAATAAGTACTAAACACATTTGCATGCAGTGGTGCCTCAAAATTTCGCTTCGCTGAAAACAAGAATAACATATCCTTTTCATCAAATGAATGGAGAAACGACAAATTAAAAAAAAAACGAGTATTTGGCCCCTGCACCACGAACCTCGTCCACAAATGAGCCTACTTCTGTATGATTTGTGTCGATTTCAAGAGAAGAATTTGGAGCCGTTGCAAGCGTCGAGGGTTGGGGGATAAAAACTGACACATCTGCTTCGCGCGATAGCCCTTCTCCATCGCGATCCATCGTTGCAACTACCTATAACTCTTCGTTTTGACATCAATGAAACAAATTTCCGATTACACTTTCTCTCGAAATATTGCTTTGATCATGACCTAGGTAAAAAGACTGGCAGATATGTTAAGATAAGCTATTTCTGCCCATCTTGCATATTTGGTCCTCTCACCTCCTTCATCTCCCAAGTTTGAACAGCAGACGTGAGTTGTGCCGCCGTTTTGCCGACAACATGTCTGCGCACTGCCAAAATATAACAGAAACTGCATTTGATTGATGATTCGTGTGAGTGATTTTAGGACTTTTTACATTTTTGTTCAAGGCTTGTAAACTGAGAAAGTATAAACGGGCAATACTCAAATAACTCGAGCTAGATTTATCAAAATGATATCAATGAATACAAAATATCCTTTCAAAGAAGTACACTTTAATGGTGACTTTAGACATCCGCAAGCTCAATCACTTATATGCTATTCGCATTTGCGTCAAATTATGTGCCAAGATAACATCATCTGCTTTATTATGCTAGATATAATTTCAACAACACAACAATATGTAAGTGAAATAAATTTTAAGCAATATGAAAGATCAACTTGCGAAAGTCAAATTTCATTTTCAAACTGAAACTAAACACTTTTCAACAGTGCGCTCTTCCAAATTCTATGGAACGACGTTGAAACATCATTGAACCTTCAGCGTATAGTTAGCCTTCATAGTGTAGCATAATAAGTCAGTTAGACACGTCAACGTCAATGATCGAAGCGATGCATTCATAGAAAAGCAATTTGCATCTGCCTCCTTCAACGAGAGACAGAATTTAGCATTTTGCCCAAAGTCAATGTTTTCAACGACTATGTCTTTCAAACTGAGAAGGATTCAATGAATGAGTGCGGACAACTGGTCCTTGAGATTATTCCGAGATAATCAGAGAACGAAGAAGCTGGTCGCGAAATGTCTCATTCGTTCATTTTTCCACTATACCAGAAATTGCTCAGCCAACACTCCAAGAGGAATTTTTTCATTTGATGACAATAGCATGTGCTCAAGTCCATTTACGCTCAATCCGCATAATTATCAGAAAACATTTCACTTCGAGACTAATTGGGGATCACCTTGAAAGTGCCCGATTATTGCATGGATGCCTGTCAAGTATGTTTCTTTTGTATTTTGGTTCGTCAAACATGCACCAGCCAATGGTCGAAAATGTTCATTTTTTTATTCATTGCTACGATACTTTCGTAAGCTAGTTCTAACGATCTACCATGCTGATCTTTAAACTACATATGCGAATCAATTTGTTCATACTTTCTGTATACAGCAAGAGGACCGCACTCTGTCAGCTACCATTCCGTAAATGCATTCGCAACTCAGGAAGAATATGACGACTTCATGAGTAAAAATATCTCCTCCTCCCTCTCTTTCCCCCAAACAGACACACAATATAGCGAACTACTGGCCCTACAGAAGATACTATATATGGATGTGTGGAAGAAAAGCGAAAAAGATGACGAAATCACCTTAAAATGAACCAGTAACGTACTACTCCATTCATAATCAGCGCAGCCGCCAAAAATAAAAGCTTTTGGAAATATTTTCTAGTAGAACTCACTAAAGGGATGGCGTGTGGTGCTGATATAGATGACGGAACAACTGCCGAGTAATTGTTTCGGTCGGGTTGCGGCGCATGATCACTCACATCCACGACTGTGACAATGACATTTGCGAATGCAGTAGACGATGGTATGCCTGTATCGGTGGCCAGTACCAAGAACGCATAGAGTTCACGTTCCATCGAATAATTTAACGCCTTTACAACCTCTAAGGTCCCGTTCTGAACCTCATACGAATCATTCAGATCTTCAGATAAATATTTCAGAAAAATGGGAAACAGAGTATGGAATTTTTATGTAAATGTGGTCAATATGAAAAAGAAAAGACGATAAAAGGTAAGGTACAACAATAAAATCGATATCAACGAATGCAAAAAAAGAACCTCGAATTCAGCGTATGCAATAAATTGGCAATAGGCTTTCAGTGAATGCAAATTACCGCAATGGTATTCACTACACAAAACAGTTCGTGCAAACTCCACTAAGATACCGGTCGAAATAATTATGTTCTACTGATTAAAACTGATAGCGTCAATTTTTGGATGGCAAATGACAAATGCAATCCATCGATAATCTAATGCTATCGCTTCTCATTGCATGGACTTACAACTATTAGTAAATGCGGAGAACTGATCATCCTATAAAACGCTGACGCGATCTTCTACATTGAGCTCCGTTTCACACGGTTGAAATTGTATGGACTGTGCAAAACGTTGGTGTGTCCATAGAAACAGTCCAGCAGACTGCCGTAATTCTCACATAACAAATGAGAGATGATTAAACAGGATGGTTCAGTTAGCAAAACAATTCAAAGGAGATTATAAAAACCAATAAAGCAAACATCTCACTCACCTAGCTTTTGTTCTCAAAAATAACTTGAACGGCTCGTCTAACTTCTGAACGAGCTTTCGGTGGTAGGTTTTTTTCAGTGAACAGAAGCCGACAACGAGGTCTGCATAGATATAAAACCCTCCCTAAATTCACTCATGAATTTGGCGACAATCCCAAAATCTCTGTGATGACCTCAGGCATTTTCGACTTGCCTTTCGTACCCTCCAGTGGCGCAATATACCGCTAGGCAGCATCCACTTGGAAATAAAGTGAACACACAAAAATCTACACAAATCTCATCTACATAAAAATGGAACAAGCCAAGAAAATGCCTTCTGCATGTGACAAAAATGGATGGTCGGATCATTAATCAGGTGTACAGTGCGCGAACATGATCTTGAATAATTCTTTAGAGGAGAGGGAGGGGGAGTGGAAAAGGGAAACGGAAACCGAGAAACAGTCAATGAATTCCATTTCGATCTGACCTTCGGATTCAACACTTATGGCAAACACTTCTACTGAAAAAAAATGACGATTATGCAGCGCATCTTTGTATTAGCAAAGCCGGACTCACGTACGGAAAAGTGATATTCCTTCCAAAGGTTCGGGATCCTTATGCTCATAATGGTCAATGAGGATGCTCTAATCTGGTTGCTGGAAATCAACATGCATATTACATAATAACGGTAAAAAAAAGCGCAAGTTTGTCACTGAAATTAAAATACTCAAGAAAGAAAACTGAACCTTTGAGTCAATCGCGAAAAAACTTCGATATGATTTTGGTTCCACAGTGAGAATCACATCATCATCATCTGGATCCCAGAATTTCACCTCGCCAATTGGACCGATGGCACCTTCGTTGACAGAAAATTTGTATGAGTCGTTTAGGAAAATTGGTGCTCGATTCAATATTGTTGGTGCCCTTGAATCACGGAATTTTAGCAATAATTTTCCGCACATAATAAGCAGTTTAAGATCTGGGTGGGATTATCCGTGAAATTCTATGCCTTACGGTGGTCACACGAACTAGTCGGCATTAAAAAAACGCTCACAAAAAAAGCTACATGATCGTAATCCTGCAATCTTTAACATTCTACGTTGACCACATCTGTGAAACCAACATAAAAGTATAGTACCACTAAGCACTGAACGAAATGCAGCACTTATTGAACTTACAGAAGAAAATATTCGCAGTTTTTTAATGCGCCACTGCAAAATCCCATTTGCGTAACGTATTCTGCCGATATCCTCTGTCTGTATGTTTATATGCATACATCTTCATGAGCACTAAGCACAGAAGCGATTGATGAAATTTTTGAATGCAGTGAACTCTGCTTCCAAAAGAATTGTAGTCAAGAAATATGTCGAAAACTTATGTGTATCTTGCTAATAACCGAACTAATTTCATATCAACTGAGTCGAAAAAAAGAAATGAATGTCTCGTGGCGTTTGATAAGCAGACAGGTCAGGTGGGGTATATGTATGCGTGCATATATGTGCATCTTTGTGTATGTGTATGTGTGCGTATATGCATATGTATATATGTATCTTTACATAAGTATGTGCGTACACGTGTGTGCACATATCTGCTGGAAAACCTAAATCATTTCCGTGTAATTGAACTGTTCGGTAAAAGTGAGTGGATTCAAGAAAGCAAATGGTATCAAGCATCTGCGGCAAGTTTCTCCGCAGGTTATCAGCTTTTTAGATATCTGCTCTGCAAACAGATCATAAATGTGCCCTTTGCCCATATCTGCCCCTTCTCACTAGTTTCAATTTAAAGAATCACTGACGACAAATTACTGGTAACTATGACTATAACGTGTTGCTTGGCAATCTCTTACAAGCGCAAGTTGTGAACAAATCGTTGCGGTCATTTGGTACGCGCCTGTCTATAAACTTGTACCTGTGCATACATTCTTCAATCTGTGTGTGGATATTCGTTTACGCGCATATGCATATTTGTGTGTGTGAATGTGCATATGTATGTATGTATACGAGGATTTTTGTGCATATATGTGAGTGGGTGTATTAATCTGCTGAGACAGTGCAACTACAGCGACGCTTAAAATGGAAATACTTCCCGAATAATTGAATTCTAGGCGATACCTCAACTTCTCAGCGCGCTTTTCGAAAATGTGCTTTGTCGAAGCGCATTAAGGCGATTTCTTGCACATGTGTACGCATATATGTTTATGGCTATTTATCTACCTGGCAATTACAACGCTTTTCAATTTTGCAGCCGCTGAGACTAAATTTACCGAGTTTATGAGCACGACAACGCATCTGTGTACCACATGACAAGCTCCCTATCCCTATTTCGAGCTAACAGATCAGTTTGGAGACCACATGGAGGCATCAAAATATGGCAGAAGTTCATGAATAATTTCACATCCGCTGGTGATGGAAGAACAATTCTGGAAAAATGATTTGCGCTTTTCGTAAATTTAAAACGATACTTTATTTAGCATATTTCTCTTTCGTTAGCTATCTTCTAAAGTGGTTGACGAGAAAGCGGAATAAAGACTGCATATCGTAGCCAGTTTAACGCGTTTTTCAGTTTTGGAATAAGAACCGTATGGCAGCGAATGAGAGTATTTATAAACTCAATGTAACGCAGCTTTGAATTTTGTTCTAAACAATATGGCATCGAGTTGTTTAATAAACGATGAAAAAAAAGAAAACGCTGCACTTTACTGCTGAAAATTCAAACGACGCTATACAACGATATCTCATGACTCAGTGCTGGCAATTTCGAAGCCAAACAATGAAATCAATAAAAATTTATGCAAACTTACATAGCGGAAGCAATCGGACTACCTTCACCTTTCGTATCGTAAACTCCTATGACAACGATAACGGTCGATACGTGTACACCGTCACTAACATCAACTGTAATCTCATAACGCCCAGCTATGCGGTCAGCAACAGGCGATGAAATTGAGATCACCCCGGTATCTTTGTTGATTGCGAACATATTTGAAGGGTCCGATCTGATACTGTATGTTAGATTGGAATTCAGGTCCTCATCCGCGGCTTGAACTGTCAACAGCGGAAAATACATCGGCAAATTCAGTGGCACCTGTAACTGATGGCTGCTTTTGATGGTCGTCCACAATTAACTAATAGTTGCTCACCAGAGAAGACCAAGAGAGGGTAGATTAGAAATAAAATCCTAATGCAAGAAAATTCAACACATAAGTTAGTTCGTTCACAGATATTCACATTTCTTTAAACAGTGAATGAGTTGGGTTAGACAGATAGGATTAGTCGTTGCTCACGGAAATTGAAGGCACAAAAAAGAAACTAAACTGGATACTATTCCCACGTCAACATACAGTAACAGCGATACTTCAAGTTTCGGTTGCGTTCTACCGTCAGCGTTTTTCATCGCGGCCAACATTTTAAAATATTTTTAAAGATTATAGCACTTCAAAGAGAGAGATACCTGCGAAGCAAGCTTCCAAAAAAAGAAAGTAGAGAGGATCGACTGCTTCAATTTTCGAGGCTAGCTTTAGTATCATTTCCTCGATATCCGTTTAATCCTTCTATGCAACTCAAGCGGACCTTAGGAGGAGCTAAAAATAAAAGGAGAAAATTACAGTTTACTCGCTTACATCTTGTTTGTAATCATCTTGAATGAAGAATGGCGGGCTGTCGTTTTCATCCAGAACATTGACGACAACGGTTGCCACAGAGAAAAGAGGTGGTGAACCACGGTCACGTGCTTCAATGGTCAGAAGATGACGCGGGGATGCTTCACGATCCAATTCTTTGATCACACTCAGTTCAGCCTTCAATATCTTATTGCATTCATTGCATTTCCCGTCTTAAGCATAAGTGGCTTTGAAATGTGCAACGAATAATACACCAACTTTCTCATAATTATTTGACTTCGCTTAATTTCAACGAGCTAACCTTAGCTTATGCTAAACGAAAGCGTTTGGTTCATATTTTTGCACAGCTAAGAACTCATGTGGCCACCCACCTACACCGTATGCAGTGCACTAGCAAACGAATGAGAGAAATTTGCTAGGAAGAAATATAATGTGGGGCTTAGATTGTGGAAACGTATTGCATCAGCTCTAAACGTTACATCATAAGCTAGTCAATCCAATCAGGAAAATATGCAGGATGAAATATAATTTATTGCTTAATTTTGTAATCCTCCGGAACATTTTGGTCTTTTCCTCACATTCTTTTACTGCAGCATATTTTTCATGTAATTTTAAATAATGCTAATTATCTTAACATGTTAATTTCGAGTATCACTGCTGTTTGCTCTGATTGAGCGAGAAGTGGAAATTCGAGATCACTGCTCCGTTCGTGGAAGAATCTTTCGCAAATTTCTTTGGAGCTATAATAAACCATGTAAGCAAAGCATATCACAGCAAAGAATAAAACAAAACCCTATTTCCAGACAACGATGTTAGATTGAACGAAGAGTTCCCGTTGCCTTGAATAATGCTGAACGAAACTGCGCCATTCTGGCCGGTGTCTGCATCTTTAGCCGATATAACAAACTTCGATTCAACTCCTTTAGGTCCTGAAGCGTGATATTTTGAAAAAGAAAATTTACATTAGCCTGATGGATCTCCTGAGTTCCGGCAAAATTCATTTTCCGAGGGGCTTCATAGCAACTTCGAATCTATGTATATGCGGACGCACGTGTCTGCCAGAACGGCGGTTTCAACGCAGGAACCGTTTCGGTTGACATATACGGACCATTAACATCGCATTTCGAACTGTTCAATTAATTTCAAAGGAAGTCTGAAGCATTTCAAAGATGAAAAAAGAGGTACAGATCTTGTGCCACTTTAAATATCACTTTGTACCAACTGAGTCGAACAAAATCAGAACATTTCTGGAAGGTTCGCATGGGTGATCGATTTGGCATAAACATGAACGCAGTAATTTTACAATCTACTCTTTACGGGGTAACAAGGATTGCTGATTCAGATCGGAGGAATAAAAAAATGCTCATGTATGCACATACTCGTATGTATACCTACGCATATGCATGTAAAATATGTGAAAATTATTTATTACCTTCGATATATATAACTTCTCTGAACAGAACACCTCTCTTGCTAGAAAAATTTTTTCTCATGATGTGAGAAAAAAACTTCTACATAGAAAGGCTGAAAGTGGGAGCTGAGAGTAAGCAGAAGACCTTTAATGGATATATCACAGCTTCATACTAAAGATTTTCCTCAGAAAGAACCGAAAAACAAAAAAAATGTCCAGCTCTTTGTTTAGTAGAAAAAGATAATAAAGGTCTGCTGTGCTCTTGCATGCATACCCTCTGTAACATTCCAGATAAGAGGACCGTCGATTTTGGGCTCGTTGTCATTAACGTCTTTCACATGAATTCGCACAGTTGTCTCGGCCTGGAAATATCAATATATTCACCTTCTTATGAGGCACTGCCACTGACCTAACGGGCTCATGCAGAAGAGAGAACAGAAAACAGTTCATTCCTGCAGTCTCAGTGACTTACTCCATTGACGAACAATAGATGCAGCCTGGCAGTCTGTCAACAGACGACAAAAAAACCCATGATCTATCTCTGTGGAACTATTCTCCTACTGCAACTTTCCAGAGGTTGTCAGCGAACGATGAAGCGAGGGGTGAAAATGGTAAACTTGAGAAATGAGCAATCAAAGATGCAACGTCCTGCAACTTGTTTTGACTAGTCGTGCCGCTCGTAAAAATTGTCCGAAGTTTTTTTCTTTGACGCGCTGCTGGTCAAAGCAAAATGAGCAGCCTGTTGCAGTAAGGTGGAGGTGAATTTTTTGCACCCTCAAACTTCCATCGAAGTCTATGGACTAACATTAAATCTGATTTTGGAATACTCATTACGCCATTCGTTTCATGCACTAAATCTCTTAAATCGCCTCTGAAGCGGAACCATCGCAACGATCTACTCATGAATAAACACACTGGAAAACAATCCAGGAACGCATGCGTGCATAGATGCTCATAAAGAAATTATCAAAATACACCTTCCTCAGTGAATAACGATAGTAAAAGAATGTGGGAATAAAATGAAAATGATACCGAGTTGCCATCGTTGTCGATAGCAACAACTGTTATGTTGAGCAGTTCTGTTGCCTCGCGATCAAAATACCCCGAATCGGATTTCAATATGGAGCCATTTTTAGCGATCGACATAAGCGACTGATTATCACCTTTACACGCTACTCGCAGTTAACACTTGCAATGCACATAAAATATACATGGATACAGTTTAATAGTAGAATCACTAATATCGCTATTCCCAATCAATGGTAAATAAATGGTCTAAACCTTTTCAGGTAAAGAATGGTTTTTTCTCTTCAATGCTCAGATATCAAAGAATTATAGTTATCAAGAGAGTTCTAAGAATTGTTAAGAACAGATGCATATCTAACAATCATGCTAGCCTCTATGGTCTTGGATAGAAGTGTTTGGAAAAGAACCTTGCTGAATCTTGTAAGTAAGCCGATCTTGTTCAGAAATATCCCTGTCGAAAGCATGCACCTGAACGATCATCTGACCTGCCTCGATATCTTCTGGCACCTCGACATCGTAGAGAAGACTGTCAAACTTTGGGGCATACTCATTCACATCCTCGATTTTTATTTGCACTTTGGCCTTCGCTTCTTCTTCACCGCTGCTGGCGATAACCTTCGAATTAAATAAGAAAATGCCGCCCAATGCAAGGATATTGCAATAATTCGTTAGTAATGCAATGGCGATCGAAAACGCAAACAATTCACTTCACATATATCGATCTCTATGAAAGTAACAACATGGACAGGAGCTTAAGAACCTATCAAGAATATGTTAAAAGATTTCAGCTGATATGTCAGGGAGTAACTTTGCTGAATAATACTGTCATAAACCGCAACAACATATATAAAATGAAAAGTGGGATGGTCTTAAAGATCTCAGCAACCACCGGCCTTGCATGCGTCGGTCGCAAGACAGGAATCAATTCGGTCGAAATTAACGCCGTACCGGGCGTGCTAGGCATAGCCTTTACCAACCCAAAATACATGGGACTCGCTAAACCGACCGATCGATCGTAGCATAGTGACCAAATTTCTGGACGGCTCTTGAAGTTTCCCGGACAGCATCGGCTATGAATTCTCATCTTGTTCAAACTGAACAATTTTCTGTTCTCGCATACTGCTCCCGCTCTTTACCGCTGAAATTCCTTCCATTTCCTGTGCAGGTATAGTTTTCGACTTCTCAATACAGTGGTCGCAAAATCCGCAAAGGCAGTACTCTAAAGAGACACAATTTCACTAAATTTTCCTGCAGTAACCTTGGCGGCTTTCTTCAACAACCTTGACTGAGAGCACCGCATCGGTCTGTAAAGATGATAAGTAAATAATATAAACGCTTCTACAAAAAAAGCATTTTCTATGCGCCAAAAAGAGAAAAGAAGACAATTATATGCTCCAGTGATCAAACTATTGAGAGCAGCGAAGTCTGCATAGGACATAAACGGAATTTCAGCGATAAGTTCGAAGACGAGAACGGTGTACGCGGAAAAACAATACGAATTTTTTTCATTAAGAAATAAACTCCTTAGTGACAACATACCGGTGGGAAGGTCGACGTGCTTCATTTCATACAGTCTTACCTAAAACGCTGAAGCGGAGTGTTGGCCGACATCAAGAAGAAGGAAAAAACTGCTTGTAGCGCTAAATGCAATGGAATGCTGAATACCTAGAGTATACTTCCACGACCAGATCACCTCCGAAGATCCGCCGTATACAATCTGCTGACGTGATTCGGGAATTCTGCATTCGTAAATGTAAACGGGCAGGGAAATGTAGCGAGCAGCTGAGAACATGCTGCTCAAGCGACTGGAAACTTGAGCACCTCTCGACAGTAACTACGCATATGGTCGAACAATCAGTGAAAACATTTAGCCCATCGATAGTAATTGTATGCTTGGAAGCAGATTTATTTATCTGCCTATTTATTTGTTAATCTACTCCACTTTGCATTTATATTGATATTTATTTCATATTCTCTTATTTATGTTTACTTATTTATTCACTGACTTACAATTACTTTCATATCTGTTTTCGCTTCTTTTTTCCGTTCCTATCCACATTTTCTGATTTATTCATTCATTATCCATTTATTTATATTCATATTTGTATTTATATTCATATCACTCATTTTTATATTCATTTATTTCTTTATTCATACGACAACAAAGATCTTTTCAGGTATGCAGCTGGGTAGTTTTCAGTGCAATGTAGACCTACAGACTATACAATATAGGATAGAAACAGTGCAAAGAGCATCATTTCATAAATTACCCTACACGCGAGAACTGATTGATGTTCAATGCAGGCACCAAGAAACAACTTATGGAGAATTTTAACATACGGCCATTTCGATTATCCCTTTTGAGCCCGGCGACAATTTCTCGGCGTCGATCGACTGACGACTCCTAACGACGCCATCGCCGTCAATCCAGAACAGATCTGACGGCCGCAGCTCATATTTCACACCATCGTAGGCAGCATGATTGCCAACGGTAATCGCAGGGATCAGGACCGTACCTGCGGGTGAATTTTCCCTGAGAACGAGTCGATATAGCTTGACTGGAAATGATAAACCTCCTTTGTCGCTTGCGACGCTCAGTGCTACCTGAAAATTTCCCGTTTCTGGCTAGGTCAAATTAAACTCGGAGGCAAGTGAGGAAATATAACGTTTTAGTTCAGAGGCAGATCGAAACCACTTTATTGAAGCCGATCGAACTGAACTCTTTTAGCCAATAGTAAACTCTAAATAAAAACTAAATATTGCAGAAAATGTTTTCCAACTTAAAGTGTTGTAAACAATCGAAGAAATAACTCATCGCGCAAAAACTTTTAATGAAGTTTATGAAGCACGGGGTATCTCGCCCGGCTTTTTCATACACAACTTCTTACGATAAATGCGGAGGTTGCCGACAAGCTACCGAATCTTTTCACATTTTTACTTAAATTAAAAACCGTCGGAACCGTTGGGGCCATATATGATATCATAACTGGCTAAAGGAACCTCAAAATTCACTGTTCTTCTGCCGCTAGTCTTTCTGCCTCAACATTATACTCTTCTTTACAGTACTCATTCATATGTGGCAAGACCACTCAAAACTAGTCTTGCATCATCATATAGATCGACGTGTGATGAATCAGTGAAAACTAAAGAGTTCAAATGCATAGAAATCCAAAAATTCGAGCGCTACATTTGAACAGTAAGCGGGCTTCACTTCACCATTCACGACCTTACATTTTCAAATGCAAATAGTTGTGATCAATTCTGCACCTTTCGTCTCTTTCAGCTCCTTCTAGTTTCTACGCTCTTCGCCTTTAGAGAATTCATTGCATGCTCTGAACATGTTTCTATCTTTTTCATTAATCATCCTCACTTCTTTCGTACTGATTGCTTAATACATTTACATTACTTAATTAACCGGCTTTGATAGTCGTGGTCCTTTTTTGCTTCTTTTTAGTCGTCAGTTTGAACTACGATTATTCTTGATTCTGCTGACGAATCAAAGACTTCACGACAATAACATGGAACATCTTTCTATTGACCATGCCGATCTCTTTGACGATGACCATTTATATTTGCGCATATCACACCTTACTGATATTCCTATAATTCCGTTTTCTGTATCTAAGGAAAAAATCATTACTAGATTTTCTTGGTTGCGCTTCCATTTCTTTCTTATAAGCTTATCACCAGTTTTAACTGAAAAGGTCAACTTTTTTACTCTGTGTACCATATAGTACTCTGCTCAGGACAGCGGTATTTCGTAACTGCTGAAAGAGAATGGAACGATCCAACACAGACTTACACCAACATCCGAATAGTACTGTGGATCCTCAGCATTTCTTGCGCGTATTATAGTGAACACGGTTGGTTTACCGTAGAAGGCGTCGACGAATTCTTTGAATGCGTACAGGTCACCCTACAATACAACGAGACCAAGACAATAATTAGGAAATGGTTTCAAGTTGCAGCTCAACCATCAATTCCCTATTCAAGTCAACGCTACTTTAATGCTCAAAAAAGAAGCATGAAGTAATACCGTTGCTTCGTCGAGCCTGAGACCGATCGGTAAAGAATCTGGAGGATACGTGCCGTAGACAACTGTACCTCGTGTTAGACCTGCACCAAACTGATGAACGATAAGGGGGAACGTCGCATTCAAAGGCACCTCCAACAAATAACACCGTCATGCAACAGATTCAGCGGAAATTTTATTGAACCGGAATGGAAGAGTTCGCATGATGATGCTTCCATTTTTATATAATTTGTTACTCAGCTTGCTCCACTATTCACTGCACCACTTAGAAGGTTTCTTCGCTGAACGACAGAGACATAGGTGCAAGACTGTTGCATACATGAATGTTCAAGATGAAGGCTTCGTAGAAATCTCCCACCTCGTGTAGCTCCTTTTTGCGTTCACTTCAATGAATATCATAAAAAACGAGCACAAAAATTATGAAACTTTTGCATCTTCACTGCGCGAAATACGTCGAGTAGAGAAGGAAATCGAATGCACCTGAATATTGTAAGTGAGGTGTGGGAAGACAGGATATTTATCTCTCTCGGCCATGACGACCACGTTGAGGAGATGTTCAGCGAAGGATGAGCCTGCATCGACTCGTATCGTCACATTGAAGCTCCCTTCCGTCAAATTACGATGGATTCTCAGCTCATCGCCAACCATTTCGAAGTAATCCAAATTATCCTCCTCTTTCATAGAGAAAACTGGAGGTGCCACTGTGCGCGTCGCCGATGCCCTAGTGGTCATTTGAACTTGGTTTTTGGATGTTTTACATATCTTTTGATAAAAGTCTCAATAGTTGCAGTCCTGGAGGACAATCCACCGCAATTATTTTATAGGTTGTAGCTCCAAAAAACGTTCAAATGTATTCCGGAGTACCCGACGAAAAAGAACTGAGTAGAGTGGCTGATCAGTCTGCCGCTTAACGGCAGTCTCAGTAAGTACTTCCTAGGTCCATTCTTTGGAAAAAAAATTGGAAATCATTTTCAGCACACTACTATGGCCATTATAAGAAGTATATTCTGAACACGGAAATGCCCAAACTCAAAGTGAAATAAGCTCAGGCTAAAGAAACGAGGGGCACAATTGATTGTGAGCATGGAAATCATTGCAAAAATTGGTTGTAATGATAAGCGGACTTTCATAGTGCTTCTCGACATCCTAGCTTCCTGAACTGGCATCAATGAAAAACGCCATTTTAAATAAGTTTATTTTCTCCTTTGAGCATGACCTCGCTCTCAAACGTTTCCGCTTTTCACCTTCCTTAACTTAAAATATTATTCCTCTTTAAGGGGAATTCAGAGTTTCATTGTGTTATATTACCCAATATAAAATGATGAAATTCGGAAGTTGGCTTACTTCAGGATCACAGAACTAGGCGCTTTCGATTTCGATATGTAGACGCGCTTTGGCAGTGGCAGAAAGGACACTTGCTCGACGGTACTCGAAAGAATATTTATCCGAACGACTGTCTGCGTTTTGCGTGGGAACGTCGGGGATTGATCAGCGGCCTCGACAACAAAATGCAGGGAACTGCTGTCTTCAGATGTCAGACGAACCTTTGTTGATAACTGCCCTGTCTGAAATTTAAAACGTCAGAACTTACAAATGTATACCTGTTGACGAGAAATAAGAGACGCATCATTTGTTCCAAAGCAAATTATAGACAAAACATCTCCTTTTACCTTTGGATTAATAATAAACTTGGATAGGTCGGTAGCTGCTCTCAGATCGACGGGTGCTGCAAATCGGTACTCAATTTGCCCCGCAGGACCCGGGTCAGGATCCTCAGCGTGCACCGTGACCAGAATAGATCCAGCCGGCACCGGTGATATCTTTACGACGTCATAGCGGAACTGGAAATTTTTTACACATATCTTTGAATGGTACACTCTTCATGCGATTCTCATTCCAAAAGCAATACGAATTTACCTTTCTTATCGAATAAGACAAAGTTAAAATATTATATAGTGTTACCAAGCATGTAAAAATTTCCGAGGTTTCTGATATGGATAGAAAACACCAACCGAGTGATCTTAGTCAATTTCAAGATCCAGCACATAACGACCATCGAATAAAACCACCACCACTCATCTTTTCTGAATGGCTGAGTCCAGTAACGCGTTTAAACTGAATCTTATGAATGATCGCAACACCTGCCTCTCCATTCTTCAGGAATGAAAGTAATGAACTGCTAAAGAAACAGCAAAGGATTTCAAAAATGATGGAATGGATCCGGAAACAGTAATATAAAAAAGGCAGGAAGCACCAAACTAATACCAGTGAAGCCAAATGAAAATGCCAATAATCGCATGAGCTCTACAGGAACATAAGGTTACTTAGCCTCTATGGCAGCCATTATATAGGAAACAATCATCATATTACGAGACAAAATGTATCCTCGCTTTAAATCACAATTCGAAAATTGCTAGCAACAAAAAGAGCCAGCGAGGATTTTTCCATGGACGTTTTTCTACAAGGTAATTGGTAGACACATTTTAACAGAGTTTTTAGTACTTTCTGACAGAAGAATTCTCAAGCCATTCTATCAAACCGCTTTCAGTGACATTAGAATTGGCCATGCAAATTTTTATCCGAATAAACTGGTCTAACCGATGCAGTTTGAAGTAACTGTATAATAGCGCTTAAATGGCCAAACAGATTTGTATAATAGGAAATGCGGCGTACCTGATCAAATTCGGGCGCTGATGGATTGCTGTCATGTACACTAATAAAAACATCCACAGTTTGCCGATTTGTCGGATAACCATGATCGAATGCTTCCACAACCAAATGGAACTTCCTTGCTTCTGATAATGGAATCACCGTAGTCAATATTCCACTCTGATCGTCCAACGAGAATATTCCTATAAATGAAAAGTTGGAAAGTGCTCTCGGAAACAGCACTATTTGCAGCATTATTTGAAGTTTCAGAAGACTATCCATGCGGATTGACAACCATGTGGATTTGACGTTGAAAAATGTGCAAACAGATCTATTTTAAAAATGAGGAAGCACATCAAGAGAAACTGCACGTCAAGAGCTAATTTATTTCGTCCGATATAGCTACCACTTTCATAAATTACCGGTGAATAATGCAAAACGCTGAGCAACATGAAAACCATCTATAGACGAATTTTTTTGGACTGGGTCGTTTAAAGTGCATACTGACATTTGTGGAAGGAAAAGTTAACAAGCTCAACTGATGAACTCATTTGAGTGTCATTTATCTTTCTCAAGCTCGACGGATCAACGGAAGTCTGATACAGAGGCGTACGGTTTTCATCAGATATCGATGCTCTAGCTTCATTGGTTTCCGAGTTAAAAATACGATGAAGAAAGAAAAATCACACAAATGCCCGGATGCATTTTTCATGGAAGCGTACAGAAACGCGCAAAAATTAGAAGAGAAGTGCAAGAAATTCCGAAATGAATTGAGCAGACGTTTGCAAAATGTTAGACATATCAATAAAATTTTCATAGCGAACCTGATGGGGTTTTAAGAGTGTAGCTGATATCAGCGTTGCTTCCTGAATCTCTGTCGAAAGCCGACAAATGTGCGATTTCCATTCCGACAGGAGTGTCAATGGGCAGATCCACAGAGAAGGAAGATTGCTCAAATTCTGGACTGTTGTCGTTCTCATCGCTGATCACTACAGTCACAGTACAGAAACCACAGAATGTCTGATTTTTTTCGAGACAAGCCAACACCTCAATGAAAATATTAATAATTTCAGATGATAGGAAATTAATGATCGTATGCTCTGCTGTAACACACGCATTATACAAATTCAGTTAAATCAAATAAATCGGAGAAGTTGGATAAGTACTGATGTCACGGAGGAATGGCGCTTACCATCAGACTATTCAAATAGGATGAAAAAAATTTTGTTCTAAACAAATACCTTAGAGAAAAAACAATTATCCGAAAATCGTTATGAATAACTTAATAGCAATACCTCATTAGAACCCATAGAAAGTCGAAAGTTCACAGAAAAACTGAAAACCGTTCTTTGCTTATTTCATTTCTCTGCGATTTTATTGCGACAGCAATACTTTGTCTGAATCGACTCCCTATATTAGGATACAGAGTAACTTATAGAGAACCTTAAGATCGAAGCCAAGGTAAGAGAGCCAAAAAGTTCACAGGGTTGCTAGAAACGCTCTTGGCTATGTGAACGTGGCTCTAGTTAGTGGCACAGTGAAACGCCATTTGCAAAGCAGTATTAGCAACGGCTACCTTTCTACGAAGAATTTGTAGCAGTGAAAATGAGAGGAGACGCAAAAATGAGGTACGACAAAAACCTTCCCTCAAAGTATTCTCCAGCAGTTATGATTACCTAAAAGATTTCATCGTCTCATGAAAGAACTGTATCTGATTTTGCCGACTGAGATTCACCGTATTTCTTGCAGCGTTCAAAAATACACTAGGCGATGGTGATATCAAAAAGTTTCGCTATAAGTCTGCCGTTGAAAAAACACTTCACGATTAGCGCCTCATGCAAAAACGGTCTTTTCTAATCATACACGGACTGTCATTACGGCCGTCATTTAAAGACATTAAATGAGTGCGACCTTGAAACCTATCAGCTGTCCCGGCGAATGCTTCAGCATTAAACTGTTATAGACATCCTCACTGAACGTTGGTTTCTGCTCGAGACCCAACAATTATTGTGCCGTTAACTGCCTGCGTAAACCTTTTCACTGGACATCAAATACTGCTTATTCTCTGAGTCCGAAGCGTAATGAAAAAGTTGGCTATAACCATACCAATATCGCATCATCTTTCAGCATCAATTCTATTCTGAACGTTTATGTTATACGTTCTTCAGGCATGTGCCACTAGCTTCGCACTAAAGTTGACAGGAAAAAAACCACTGAAAACGTGCATAGTGGCTCGGTGCTTGAACATAGTCTAGCAAGCGAAAGGTCTCGGATCGCATCCATTCTGCAGACGTGCTCTCAATTATACAGTGGTTAAATATCTAGTCAAGAGGTCTGATGAATCGATGCAGCAAGTAGATCGGCACCAACCTGGAACTGATAAAACTTTTTTTCCTCGTAATCAAACGACTCCAAGGAACGCAAGACACCACTGTTCGCATCAATCGTGAAAAATCCAGAATCCGCACTGCGTGGAATTTTGTATACTATCTGGTTGCCTTCTCCAGTGAGCGGGTGGTATGCCTGCAATTGCTCTCACTTATCGTTAACTGGTGAACACAAATATGGGAAAAATTGTAGCGGTATATTTATAAATTTAGAGCTTTTCAAAATTCTGTCAGCGAAGAAGCAATAGTGCGTTCTCTGTTCTGACTAGGCTCCCGATCGACGAAATTTAATGTCGCAGCACACTCCGAACTGTCTTCTGATACAGTGGAGGGGAACTCTGTGAAAAGTTGGAAATACATTCGCACACAATGCAGATCGATGATTTAATATGCTTTCGTTTAAAAAGAGCGAATGGTAAGCGCAATATTCAGAAGACATTCCTTCAAGTCACTACAGTGCACTCCCGACTGAGCAGCGAAATTCATAAAGCTTTTATCGAACACTTCTTCTAAAATGCATAAAATGCGTCTATTCATTTCGTCTTTCTCTAGCACACCAGTGCTCGCTGACTGCCCATATTATCCCGGATTCAATATCTAAAAAGAGTTCGACAGTACCTGTAGAATACCGATTCGCTGCGGTTCCGCATTTTCCGCAATGGTTATGCTGTAATATCGACTCTCGAAACGAGGTGGTAGGTCAGCAGCCTGGGCACTATCGACAATCACGCTTACAAGAGCTGTTGCCTTTAAGAAGAACAAACAACATTCAAGAGGTGATAAGAGAAAAAAGCAGTGAGGAAACAAAGAAAACCACTTGAGGATTTTTGCCGATGAAGCAGAAAATTTGCACAAAGTTTATGCATTTACTTCAAAAATGGAATTATTTAAGAGGCTATGTTTAACTGAAGCAACATGCACTAATCAATGATCGCAAAGAATATGGAACTTCAGCCTTCCTAACACTGATGCCTCCAGCAGCAACAAAAAGGCGATGCTGCACATTAAAAGCAAGCGCTTCGATGACCTCACCGGATAAATTTGCTTCCCAATAACGACTGTGGTAAAAACAAGGGAACTTATCTCGTTACGAAAATAAATTTGCTATAACCCCTACGAATGCGAGCCTATTTACTTGTTTATATACCTTTGTTAGTCGATAGAGACGAAAATGCAACTGCTTCAATGCTGCTTGGAGGATGTCAGCAATTAAGCGGTGATACAGCATAGCACCTCAGCGCCATCCTACCCAGAAGAATTCTGCATGTTTTGCATACATGATTTTTTCCACCTAACATCAACTAGTCACCAATCCTCAACAGAATTCACAGAAACGCATTTGATTTCTTTTCGCTAGTATACTTCACAAAAACAAATAATGCACGCTTCAGTCAGTGCGGTTAATATTGCTCCAGTAACGTTACTCCTCAACGTTACCCTCAGGTTTCACCTCTTTCTGTCGTGAGCATCCCTAAGAAAATGGTGGATTTTGAAGAACCACAAGCCCTTTTTGCTTGTTGCCATTGTTAATGCCAGGAACAACCTTATTTTTTGTCAAAACATGTCCGCCGAAAGGGAGTTCAGCGTGTTTCCGACCGTGAAACTTGCTTCTAGCCATGACAGATTGAAGCATTTTTGAGAAGTTTTGTTAAAATGATGACGAAGAGCAAGCAGCGACTGGAAATAAGAGGAGAAATCTGCTATCGAGGATCCCAGGTGCACTGTTATACTGCCTTTCTCAAACAATGAATACGGCTCTCTTCGATAGCTTCTTCACCAATCCATATCCATTTACTGTTTTTTTGGGGCTCTGCCTAACTAAAATTCTCACCTATCTTTACTTCCCCTTACTTATCTTGAGTGCCTGAAGCACTGTACAACAATTGTACATTGTTGGCAAACACGATCGGTCCCAAATTCCCACCGATAAAGAAAGATAAAATTTGAAAGAAGAGGGAGGTGGGGAGGAGCCAGACGATACACCAAAAATTCGGCCACTTCCAACGGAATTTTGGTTGCAGCTGATGCATTCGATCAGTATGAAGCACCACAGCCTAGAGGATTGCATCGAAGTAAGGTTTCTTCACCGAAAGCCTGCCGTGCCCGCGACCTACGCAGGTTCCAATTTCCCTTAGAACGCAGTTATCGAAGAAGACGAATGTTTTCAGCATGCGCTCGAATAGTGGATAGACAAATCGATGGTAGCGCTGGTGTTTTCGATGACAGCAACCTTCGAGAATGTTATGCCGAACAATAAAATGCAACGCAGGCAGAATTAGTTAGAGGACAAAATCAAAAGACATAACTGTTCTACGCCGATCGACAGAGGAAAATGAAGAGCATGCTAAGCATCGGAATATCTTAACGCTCATGAAGCATGTGGAGGATCACTCACTAACAATAATGCTGCTGCAACGTGCACTGCAAGAAGCAGTTGGCATTCGAGAGCTCGTTGTAACACTCAATCAGAAATACTGTCAACCGGTTCGTAAGTGCTCATGCGTGAAAACAAATTTCCATTAAGTATGCGATGTGAAATGTGCAGATTCCTTAGTACATCTATTTTTTGCACGACTGTTTGATTGCTGCTCGTTGTAATTAAGAAGGAACAAAATTCGCATCTTACTTTGTTCCAGGTATCAAAGATGCTTATCTGCTGTAATTTGTTGTGAATTCCGCATAAACTGACGGCGGTACATTCAGTCGAGGAGAGCTACTGAATTTTAAAAACAGTCGCGAATGAAATGGTACGTTATTTTCTGATCGCAGCTTCTTCCTACGTGAGAGGGAAAGAGCGGATGGAACCGTTAGAGAATCTTTCCATTTGACCGCTGCATAGAACGGATATGATGTGAAGACGTAAATGTAGGCTAGTTCTCAAAGATTCTCAAAGACCTTCCGTGAGAAATCGATAGCACACTTCGTCATCCCTTCCCCGAACCACTCGTAAAGCCGAGAAAGATGACGATTATCAGTGAATTAAGGAGCTACATCGTGAACGCCTCGGGTTTTCAGACGATTTTCGCCAGAATGGACAGAAGTGACAGCTGATCTTCGCGTAATTCCCTTAAAATACCGACTAATGCTGACGAAAATATACTCTTATACTTCTATTTCACATTCTCAAAAGCGTAGAGAAAATTCTACGACGGTCAATGATATCCCTCATTTTCTCTTCTTCGGTCTCATTCGATGCAGGAAAGATAATAAACGTAAACCAACGTAGGTAAGATAATAGAAATTTAAGAGTTCCTCTCCTGGCAAGCGAGCACTTTCTATTCTGAAGGAACCCTACGCACTGCGAATATACTCGATTACTACCAACGAGAAGACCACAGGAATTTATTTAACATAGTACCTCTAACTTTTTTATTCGAATCCCCTTCCCTCATGACTCCGTCATTCAGCGCTACTGCATAGATGTTCCTTGTAATAGCTAAGCCTGCGCCTCTAACGATCAACTTTCAAAAATTCACATAAAGCGTTGATAGTGGTGCAATGAATTAATGACGTATAATTTTACCAGGGCAAAAATCATTAAAGATGATTCAAGGAGTGGGATTTGCGAGATGTCATTGGACAGTGTCGTTTCGAGCAACAATATCGATAACTGACGCCGCAAGCAAAGTAGCTTACGCAGCAGCGCGTTGCCACGGCATTCAGCTAGGGCATGACGCAGTGCGCTTGATCCACTCTGCGACCTAACCCCTAATGGCTGCAATTATATGCATACTGGCAGCAATTTCAACGGGGAATACTATCGTCTGTCAAATGCTCTATCGTCGAAATTGAGAGCAGTGGAAGAATTGCAAGCACATAAATTATGTGAGGATCGTTTGCGTGCCATAATTAAAAAGAGGACAAAATGAACTCATGTCTCCTTAGACTTCATTCTCAAATCTTCCCAAAAGGCAACAAGCATTTCCATCGCATAAAGAAATAAAATGATTGAGGCTTGCCTGCGTCTATTTGTCGCGTGGTACTTCCCGTGAACCTCTCGAAAAACACATGAGGAATCCCTACGAGCCATTCCGGTTAAAGGAGAGATTTTTTTAAAATCAAAACAGCCTTGAAATTAAGCCGAGATTTGTTTTCATAATGTGTATTTAAACTCGACCAACTTCTCAGAATGTGAATACGAAAATGTCAGTATATTAGGCAGCCATCACGTCCCGCTAACGATCTGAGACTAAATATCCCTCAAGATCGGTGCTAAATATTGTCCATTTACTCGGTTTCATAATGCTTCAAGTTGGTGTAGGATGCGGTGAGACAATTTCGTTGAAGGATAAAAAGGATTATTCGTCGGCAAAAATATACTTGTGTTTCGGCAAATTAAGTAAGAGAATCATACTCTTTGAATTTCTTGCGCAGAAGCTTTTCGCCGAGAATGCAAGTAATTTACTTATCCAAAATGATCATAACTAGTAACATGTAAGAATACATGAAAATTGGGAGATGTTTCAAGGAAGAGTACTTCAAAATCTTTCAAATTTATGTACCGGGAGCTGTGGGTCGGGGCAGGCGACCCACTTTCTTGTTCGCTCGATTTCTCGGCCGATTAACCGATTTTACAGCAGAATTAGTATTTTTCAATGTGTCATTGATGCAAAAGGTTATACATCTCTATGGCGTTCTCATGAAAAAAGTAAATGAATGAATAAATTCATTTGATTCGAAGAGAATAATTTTTAGGCGAAACTTACAGTACAATTTTTGTTAGATAAATCTACAGCGATGACGTGGAAATTTATTTCCTTCTCTTTGACAATAGCCGAGCGATTACGTATTTTGATGTCACCGCTGCGGGCGTCAACTCCGAAATATGCCTCAGCATCCTCCGCAATGCTATAAAGAACATTTGGGCGATTCGTCGCCTTTACGCTCCCAATAAAATCGTCCAACGCGTAAATTCCAAAGCGATAAGTCGACTGAAAGCACAATCGAATCGACTGACTTGCGGCTCTATAGACTATTATCAAGACTTGTATCTAGTCAGCTAATCATCGCAGAAGGATTCTTTAGGCATTTTCGATGCCGGTAATAAATTTGGGAATCTTTACAGGAGAACGATGAAAGAAGCACTCGCATAGTTTGCAAAAAAATCAAACTAGGGAATTGGGATTTAAATGAAGGACCCATATAGGAATTTCTCCAGATAATCATTTATGCAAGAACCATGCAGAATATTTTCCAGCTTTCAATGAAACTATCCTCAAATTGTAGGGAAGGAAAAAACTGCAGTTCCCCAAACACGACACTCATTCCGATGACACATTTGTTACATCATGGCTGCATATTCTTAATGCAAGACTTTGATGCCACCCACCCACCGCACTTCGAAGTTGAAATTACCAGAAGTCTTATTTCAAAAATATTCTACCGGAAAAACTTGCGAGAATTTCTTATCGTCCATTTTTGGCAAAACAAGCTTGAATTACAGTTCATATTCTTTGTATGACTGCATTAGCAGATATGCTCGAATAAGAAAGTGGATTGTAAGGAAGATTCGGCCTGATGTTTCATTTGTCTAAAAGCATCAGAGCGCCCACCTGTTCAAACGCAAATGCAGTCCCAGTCGCTCCCTGATCGTCGTGATCGAACGTCATATTAGCCAACTGATCACGTTCATAATTTTCGTTTGTCGGTTTATGTAGTTTTCTCAGCTTTCTTAGATTCTTCAAGCATATCTCAGTAGCAGCATTAAATAATCTTATTTTAAGTCTCATATATCTCTTAGATGTTTGGTTATTTTCAATACGGATGATTTTAAGTGCTTTCAACGCATCCCTTATACCAAAAAGCCTTTCATATTTTCTAAATTAACACAGATTTGAACGGACGGAATCAGAGCTTGTCGTAGCCTTAAAGCGTACTTGTTAGAAGACGTCAGCACAAAATCTCGTCTTCGTGAAGAAATATGTTCGCTTGCTTAGAAGGTGGGCCTGGAATTATGAATTCGTGGAAGCACTCTTTTTGATAACTGTACGCTTGAAAACATTGCTAGAAAAGTTTGGGGACGATCTCTGGTCATATCGATGAGTTGGTCAACGAGTAACAGTATTGCGTGATCTGTTTTAGGCTGATGTGGCAGGGAACACTGATGACTGCTTTGTTTGAAATGTTGTAGGAGGAACGTTAGAGGCAGTCGGGACAAATGTCTTCTATCGAAATATTTCGCGCCGAAAGCTGCTCTAAATGAGTGAGTGGCTGCGACATTTCTGTTAATTTTGAGAGGGGTCATTTAGCCTTTTGAGATTTTAAAAAACTGCCCGAAAGGTCACCTCGGCATTCGAATCATCACGCCGTTGCGATATTGTTGAGTGGACAACTCTAAGCGCATCAATTTCACTGCGGAAAATAAGAATTTCATCGATGCGCAGTATAATTGCAAATTTTTCCTCAGAGCTTCATAGCGAAGATTACAGGGAAACAAAGGTAAGCGTAATGCCATTTTTGGCCCAAAAATATGACAGTTCATTAAAGATGTAAGAGATAGCTGCCTTTATTGGTAATATGTTGGTCGTTGCCTTTTTTTTCTACCCTTGATGTTGTTAACGATAGCCATAATACTACAGCTTTTCCTCTCCTAAATTTTTTTAACTGTGGTACAAATAAAAGCGGCCAGTTGATAGCGACCACCTCTTAAGGTTGCACGAGGATACACCTAAGACGCACTTCAAATGGATATCAGCCATTGTGCGAACATCTTAATCTTATCACTGCTGATCTTATCATCAAAATCAAAATGTGAGACTTTCATGCCCTTCTTCGTTGGATAGTGTCTGGTGGAATAATTTCCATTTTCAATGGGCTCTAAAAACGCTAACCTCCCTCATTGATTTCTTTCGTTGATCTGCGCGAGAAGCAAGTTCGAGGAGTTTGATTTGGCTACTCGATTCGTTGTTCTTGGAGTAGCTGCTGAAATCGTTTTCTTCCACTGGGAATTCTATTGATGAATTCGGTGAAGTTTCACCATAGCGAATTTCAATCCCCTCCTTAAGCTCTCCTTCCGGATCGAACGACTGTAAGATAGAACATTGAGCTCGTCAATGCGTTTTAGCACCTTTCTTCGTTTTTTCGAGTTTTCCTTCCTCCTTTTTCATATCGTTGTATAAAGGCAGTTAAAGATCTGCCAATTATGCGCATTTGCAAAATACTCAACTCGAAATATGGGTAATAAAACAAATTTATTTTTTCTTAGTTTGATTAGTTAGTTTGTTTCTTTATCGAAAAATCTTCGCACTTTTTTTCGTTGATTCAAAACGTCAGCTGAATTCTAAGAATCACTACAGCAAACACACCTTCGGGAACTTTCCTTCATATTCTCTGAGTGAAAATATCGGCTTCGAATCATTTGCATCGATTAGGTGAATCTTCAAAGTTGTGTAGTTGCTGAGAGGATGGCTTTCATCATTATCCTGTGAATATACATCTTTCAAATGCGCATCATCTCTTCACGAATGTTCAAATATTGGCTCTTTTGAATTATTCCCTCATTCGAATCCGTAAATTAAATTTTCCAGAAATGTTACTGAAGTGAGTAAATCTTGTTGGTTTTCCGTAGACGATTGAAATTAAACTACTATAAGCTTATTAAAACTCATAGAAAAAAGTAACAGCTCAACTTTTACGGTAGAGGAATTTCCATAACAGTGCTCTAGTGATGCGGCAAAAGCCGTTGCGTCGAAAAACAAACGGTGTGGCCAAAGATGGAGATGTGAAAGTAACTTCGCAATCAATTCACACTTTATTACGAAATTTTGCGCAAGAAATCTATTCTTTTACAGGTTGTCTGGTGTGGAATGAACAGCTGATCACTACAAATTACCTACAGTCATGCTGCATATTTAAATACTTGAAATTTGGTGGAACAGCATTTATTCATTAGGAGAGCGTTCGGGGTCGGCCTCTGATTTTTATTCTAACAGCCAAATTTCGAAGCTCCGCGCAGTGGCTGTACTACAGTTGGAGTGAGAAAGTAGACGGGCAAACAGACATGCGTGAGCCCATACCCGGCACTACGATAATTCGCTTTATCAAAGAAAGTTTGCAAACCACCAGGTAAAGGCTTACATTTGCCGAAATATTGAGCGTTAACGATTGTATGCCGTCGTTGAGGTCGAGTTTCTTCTGAAGAGTGAGATAAACGATTGTGGGAAGCTGATTGAGATTCCAAAAATCTTCATTGAACTCAATCGGTAGAGTGTCAGGCTTGTGAAATTTGCCTCTTGATCGATCAAGTGCAAAATATCCATCTTCGTTGCCACTCTACATTTTTCACATTTACTTTCACTAAATTTTCACATTTTCACACTTGCGATGACGAATTCATGAGTTTGCAAAGAAAATGAGAAATATTGGACGAGAAGAAATAAAAGCCACAAAAACTTCAATTACCAGTCTGAGACACAGAATGATCGCTCCACTTTACTGCGCTTTCAGATTCAAAAATTCAACGAAACCTACGTGTAGATAAATATATATATTTTTGTGTAGCTTAAATTCGATGTTTTTATTCATGCTCAGAGATACACTTCACCACATTTGCGTCTGCCGCCTGAGGAAGGAAATCCAAGAGATTTTTAGCTGTTTCACTTCATAGCTCAGACGAATGAACGAAATGCCATCGGGCTGAAGACAGCGAAGCACTGAATAAGAAGAGCTGAGGGTTCGAGTCACAGTTGTTGGTTTCTTCGAACAAGCATACTTCACGCCTCCAAAGCAGTATGGACCAAAAAAATAATTCAACATTTTTATGCTGTTTTTGAAAATTTCGCTCTGAACAAGTCCAACCGATAAATTTTATATCCGCGGATTGGCTAATGAAACTGTTGGACGCAGAACGGTCAAACGGTCAACGGTGAAAAACACCGTCGCCGAAAATTTCAGTCCTTCAGTGCTTAGTCGTCAGAATGGGACGACTGCATTTGTTTCACCGATCGGATTTTACTTTTCCAGCTGTACTAACCACGATATCGTAGGATATCGAGTATCTCGTTGAAGGATCCCAATCAACCGCAAGCACGGGTGTTTCGATTATCGTTCCAGGTGCTGTTGCCTCAACATATACATTTTAAACAATTCGTAGGTAGAACTCGAAAAATAGTCAACGTGAAAAGTGTGGAAACTTTAGAGCTCTTGATAAGAGCCTCCATGGGATCAGTGTTCCCTTTAAGTAAATATCTTTCTAATCAATAAAGCGCCTGATTTTAAGTGCCGCCAATACAAACCTATTATCGTTACATTTTGTCGACACCACCGATATGCTCTGTAACTGTTTTCCATCAAAAGCTAACAGCCTACAGCACTAATTTTAACACATAAAAGTAGAATATATTTTCATGTTTTTTTTAGGGATTCGTTTCAAGCAGTCGCGATTCTATGGTCGATGTGCTAGCATATCTGACGAAGGTCCCTATTGTCGAATTGTCTTTTCATTGATACTCTCGTCTATTTTCTGACTACTGACAGGAGCTACTGAAAGTTCGAGGGATGTACCTTGTTGAGTTCGATCGAATAAGGTTGTCTTCCATAAAATTGTGGAGCAGCCTCATTATCGTGGGTGATTCGAATGGTGATCAACGGATATAGCCTTTGATTGCAAATAATTGTCACATAGAGATATGTTTCACGAAGAATTGACGGGAACGGTGGCAACTTGACGCTATCGTTTAGAAGAAGCGAAAAACGGTTTTGTTCTGTCCTTAGCGCAAAGCGGTTATTAAAATCAATCTGCAAATGATTGCCTCACATGAATATTTAATCACTTCATTATCATATTCTCTCATTTCCGGTACTAACAAATTCCCTGCGTATATCGATTCGGAAAGTTTTTGATTAGGAGTTACATAGTTCTTAGCACGCAGTAAGTATGCGCTTTGGCCTTAAGCAACCCAAAATACCTTTCAAGCTGGGATAACTATGAACACTGGTGAATATAGCACTTATCACGGTAGTTAACGGCCGTTACGTGGAAGAAGGCGAACACCGTTGTTCGAAAATGTGGAATGAATTTAATTCTGTGCGTTGTAAACATAAAAACTGTGCTTACGTTACTTTCCTTCCTAAAAGACTGAGTCGTGCAAGTTGTCCATTTTATGCTTGCTTGCAAATATATCAGCAACCTTGTTTTTTTTCACAGATATGCTAATATTTCTAAGACGTTCTGCACTCTAATCACAACGACTATTGCTGACGTTGTAAAAGGTCATAATGGCGTCCTTCGTTCGGAAGAAAACGGAAAAGATTTGATTTGCTCAGTGATCGGAAATTGGGAGTGCACTGCTGACTGTGATGACGGCAAATCCATTTAAGGCAGCGATCATCGATAAACGATGTGTGTGCGATCATCCACAAAGTGAACGATTTCAAAATTCGAAGGGGCGTGAACGCGATGAAGGCGATGAGGAGACAACGCACACTTACGGCATGGTGTGGAAATTCGCAGTCGATACAATTTCAGTGCACAATATGATTTGGAGAAATGAATTTCAGCTAAGCAAAATATGAAATTTTCAACGAGTTCCGAAACGAATAGGTAGAAACATCTGTGGGTTGAACAATAGTCTCTACGTTTTTCATACGGAGATTTTTCTCTAAACATCACTCATGGCGATTTCTTTTGTGTCGTTGATGAGGAAGCATGCTATATTTACATGACTCCAGGAAAAAGTGAGTCACCAGAGCGGAGTTTTTAGCCGCAGTGGTTTTTTGGCTAACTTTCAATGGTAAAGAATGTGGTGGGAAAGCAACTTGCTACAGGCACCATCGCGCTCAACGCCGTAAACGTTATTGCACTGTCTGTTTTGGTAGCTTTTTCGCCTTCTCTTGTTTGCAGAGAACACTTTTTCTATTGTGGTGTTTTTCCATTTCCGTTCGCGATTGCTCTTTATCCATTTCATCAACAAATATTGGTTGATTGCATTTCCCTATTAAGTTCAATATCATGAGCGGGCAATGAGGTATTCTTTCAAAACTAATGTCTTCGCGACGGGAAGGACCGAAATTTTGGTGGCGGGAGGAGGGAGAGGAGGCAGCGACTTCGATAAGGATTCGGAAGTCGCTACGGTTGAAAAATGTTGGCGAACACCGGCTGAAGAAACTAAGAATCGCAGTCGCTATGCATCTTTCACATCCTAAATCAACGCTCGTGCCACAACCGACATTTGCGGTTAGCAGTGCATTACCTCCTGCACCCCTCCACCCTCCTCCTCCTCCCCTTCCCACATACACACATACACAGATGCACACCCAAATTTGGTTCCCAATATATCTGCCATTGCCGCCTGCGTCATTTAAACACCTTGCCTTAGCAACATTATTTGCCTACACTAAAAGGAAAACGTACAGTGCTAACATTTCTGGATCGGATTGATCCAATTGATAGTAACGCATCTGGCGGTTCAACCACCGTATCAACAATAACCGTCCCAATCGGTTCCAGATCACCAATATCAAAAAAGAACGGATGTTGTTCCGATTCCGGAAAGAAACACTCTGAAAAAAATTGATGCCTTCTTTCAGCGTTTCACTTTCTAATTACTTCTGTGTTAGCCACCTAGCATTCTTTTCCTCTAATCCAGCTTAAAAAATCCGACTTAATTAAGTAATGAGGATAGTGCTTCAGGTTATATCCTATCTCGGAATGTTGGTATGATATAAACTGATTATGTGTCTTTTAAATATTTCTGTCGCGTTTTATGGCTCCGATTACTTTACCTATTTTTAAAATTACCGTTTCTTAGTCAATACGGACGTCTCTATATTCTACCAGTGTCCGCCACTTATTTTCCTCTTAACGTGGAGTTACTTCAAAAATCACTTCTAATACAAAATCACCCATCTAATCACATTACATAGCACGTTGAATGAATCAGAAATTATGTGTGCATTTAAATTTCAAAGAAATTTTGCACTGAACCCCGCTAACTTTTCAAACCATTAGTTTGCTCTCGATTAGAATGTTTTCCGCTGTGAATTCTTCTCCTACTAACGAAACATCTCATTTTCTTATCGGATATGGGAACGATTCATGTCGGGCAATATCCATATTTTCTTTTCCAAAGTTTGGCTCACTGCTTCGTTTCCACGTTTTTCACTTGCATATTCTCTATCGTGTTTCTCGAGCGAATCACTATCAATGTTGCTCTGTAATTGTGCTCGTACTGTCCCAACTAGCTCCCACTATCGTTAAGTAATTTTCCATTTATCCCTTGTTAAGACGTAACATAAAAGATGGAAATTAAACAAACGTGATTTGGTTTGCAGTTGAGAAGATGCACATTTTTGCAGTAATGCTAATAGAATTATTGTTCGTACGATAAGATGATTGCCGATCGCAACGAATGATGCTCCACGTAGCATTATTTAAACTCTATTCATTAACGCATTGAATTATCCTGCAGTATTAATTCAGCGATATCAATAAGTAGCAGTTTGAGAGGAAAATTAAGGATGATTGGTCCATCCATCAAATTAAGGATGAGGATCAAACTAAGGTAATTAAGGATGACTGATCCATTAAAATTTATTGCTTTATTGCATATATGTATATTTGATTCAAGGGGTTTAACGGCGGTAAAAAAGCTTGTTCGGCGGTGAATACTATCGCAGTTACACGAAAGTAAGCATTCAGCGCTGATCACAAGATAACACAAGAGATTACTGAAGACTGTTTACTGCAGTTCCAAGATGGCAGCACTGCTATAAATGCCTCTGTCAAGGATAATGCAAACGATAGCTCTCATAATTGTAATGATCAGATTGTTGCGAGCATTATCGTTGAGTAAGCCATAGGTCAAAGAACGTTAATGGCTATCGAACATTATAGAACATTAGGGTCGCTGTACAAAAACAAGTTCGAAGGGATAAACGGAAGTAAAACTCTGAGCCTCGGTCAATAAACAAATGAGTGAATGAAATAGTTCTTTGATCGCTAGATACTCACTCGGAAACCATGGATGCAGAGTTCTTAGCTATAAGAGTTTAGAAAGCATTCGAAAACATTTCAAAGATACTGACGGCGTGATTTTATAGAATGCCCAATGAAAGTGAAGGCAAAAGGGTACGTATCACTTCTTGCAAGCAGAGGGGACGCCCAATGAAAGTGGACCCTCTTAAGAAGCAGTTGCTATCGTTCGACTATCCTTTCTCTCACATCAACCGGGTAAAGGTTATTGCCATTTAGAAATGATAATTCATCGATAAATCAATGATGGTAAATAAAATTAAACCATTTTGTAAAAACAACAAGGAAGTGGGATAGCGGATCAGAGCAACCATTTAAGCAGTGAAACAAGGAAACGTTCTCACTGGAATAAAAATTAAAAACCGCAGAATTGCAACTATCATCAGTAGAAGTACTGAATACCGTCACACTAAGATGGGCACAGACATATCCTGGCACTCACATAAACCGACAAAGGCAGATAAGTAAAGACTTTTTACGTCTCCTGGTAATCGTCATATTCAACCGAAAGAAAATTGCGTTCCCGACGATGTACAATATGAGAAAAAAAGTATGGGCAAGGTCAACGGATAGTTGAGTTGGCTAGGTTTCAGTTACTGAAGAAAGACGTTCTGCCAACAACGAGTATTAATAAACAGCGGCGAAGGCTATAGTATTTCCGTGTGATTTCTCACTGCAGCAGGAACGAATAAAAACTGCCATTTATGTGCAGATGCTTTCAGTAGGTGGTCACAACGTGGTTAACGTTTTCAACAGAACGAATGGAATTAAGTTACGGGACTTCTTTGCCGACGAACATTTGCAAGACAAAACTGCAAGAGGACTGTAGACCGTTAGCTCTGACTACTGGATTGTTTGAGTGTAGTGGCTGTTTCCATAAAGAAAAAAAGCTTCAGTGCCACAGTTCTTAGTGCAAAGAGAGATGCTGACAGTTTTAATAAATCGAGTACGTTCACTCTAGGTTCGGCCCTTTCTTCCAAAAAGCCCTCTAAGAAATGGCTGTGAATGTGGCCATATCGTTTAAAGTTATATACGACCCCTCAAATGCATAATTATGTAATCGCCACTATTTCTTTTTTAACTAACATCATCCGCAGAACCCTGCCGCAGAAATGCTTAAAAAGGTTGCTAATGCGGAAAAGGTTGCTGGAGCAAATTCGCTACGGTGAATACGACGTCCAAGAAAATATTCCTATAGAAGACAGATCACAGACAAATGAACTAGCAAAATAATGGCTGGCAGCATTTATGTATTGTTATAGACGAACGAAATTGCCCACGCTCAAGAAGTGAAGATCTGAATATAAGATATCGAAGAATGGTGTCATTGCGCTTCAAACGAATTTCTGACTAAAAGCACTTCAGAGTTCACATAATTCTGAGGGAGTTTCTATGAACTCAGTGTTAACAGTAGTAAAAAAGTAGTCTCATGCGAAATAGCCTCAGCAGAATTAAATATGCAGCGAACGGGAAACTTGTCGCTAAAAATGCATTAGAAAAATTCCAGACGAGGCAGCATAAAGTCGAGAGTGGAATAGGTAAGACTTTTAGGCAGTAGAGGTGATCGTCATAGAAAGCTGTGATTTTTCAGGGCGAGCACTTCTGACATTCAAAAAAGCACACAACTAATGTGTTTTTTAAATGCGCGCTATGAAATTAGAAGGAGCGCAGTAGGCGTATGTGGGTCGTTGCAGGGTAACAGAATAGACCATCATTCGTTCGTTAAATGGATCACGGAAATGTGCGTACAATACAATCATCACCAATCGGTCAATTAATCGCTTTTCATATTCACGTGTCTCACAACTAATGTCACAAAAATTTGAAGAAACAATTCTTTGATTTCTTGAAGGATACTATTAAAAGAAATGACGCATCAAAGGAAATGAGACGCAACAAAGCAGTATGGGATTTACGCGGATAAACTTAGTCTACTACAAAGTAGTAACTAAAAATCAACGACAAAACAAAGTCAGTATCTAGTAAAGCCGGAGTAGTGGAAGTGGTATCACTATTGCGGCATAAACATGGAGAAAGCGAAGGTTGGTCACTCAACAGGTTCGAAGTATGACCCCCATCTGAAACGCGTATTTTGTTCCGATATTAAGAAATAGTAGGTAGGTCTAGACAGTTTTTAGATTCCTTCACATACTGCATCTCCCCATTGAGAAGTACATTCTCCTGAATAAATCAACATTTGAATTCACTGTGGTTTCTGCAAGGGCTAGTTTTGTACGAGTAGATCATTAGAACAGTGTTTTCCTGCAAATGATGACGAGTTGTTATGCATAACTGTGGTGTGAAGTGCAGAAGACGAATTTTAATTATTGTTTGCTCCTGAAACCAAAATAAAACAAGCGAACCGAATGCCCAAATAACAAATCTTCCGTCGCATGAAAAAAGAAACAAGCATTAATGGACGTCTTGGATAGATGTGTTATTTTGGTACCTTTTCTCTGCTTGCTTCCGACCCCTTTCTTCTTTTCCATTTATATCGTTAGCGCAAATGATATCTTTAGCGAGCAAACACATTCTCGGGAAAAACACCTAAATTGGGACGCTTGGCAAGTTCTGAGAAAATTACAGTGATACGATGACGGTGCAGGGTAAACTACAGAGAACAAATACGTTTTCAAGCCGTTTATTGGAAAGAATCGTTTTTAGGGATATGGAAACTTTTCCTCCACATATTTTTGATCGATAGAATACAGCAAGTAGAGTGCACAGCAATTTTTTAAAACTTTAATCATCGCATCTGCAGTAATGCTGTAAAACCGAAATAGCAAAGAAATGCAAAACAAACGCTCGTTTCAGTGGGAAGCCTCAGTAGCTTTCGTTTCTGTGTTTTTGCCCCGCACTTCATGAACCGCGGTCGTCTGACCTCACCAAGATCGTCATAATCTGCACTGAGGCGCTACAGGTCTGTTCGCGTGTTGGAAATTAAGATTTTTCCTTTCGTACTAGAAAAATGACTCTTTATTCTTTCCATAGGAAAATCCGCCCAACTAGCCAGATGTGATATCACAGCTTTTTACACCCTACGGAAAAATTGCGAGATACCTGTGATTTAGAAAATTACAATACACGTGAGGTCATTTCGGATTGCATAGCATAGCAGCCGTTATCAATAAGCGATTTTATGTAACAATCGTGGAGAACATAGCAAAAAATATATCATTCAATGCTGCAGCTGCATGGATGCGCTTAAATCTTTGATGTGATAAAACAATCAAAAATCTTTGAAAGAGGCTGATATGATCTACTGCAAATATATTTTTTCTATACTGCAATCATCCACCTGTATTTGACATAAATTTCATATATTGAGATAGATAAATGCCATCGAAAGAATAAAGGCACTTCGAATGCAGCATTGAGCTTATAGATAAATATGACTGAAAATGCGTCGTAGATTTATAAACAATATATTGAAAGTTACTGAAAAATGCATCATTTTGAACAAGTTACGGTTAAGTAAAAGACGTCGACAACATGATTTGCGCAACATGAAAAACTTGTCCACACGCGCCACTTGAGCAATTTGACAGTTCATTAAAGGCAAAATATGCAGTGGAATTTTAAAGCCAATAAAGGGGTCAATTTTGTGCGGTCGTCGAATAGGTGAGTTTGCGCGTTGCGGCTGGCACGTCTTTGGGAATATGTGAAGGGCGCCAGGATTCGGCCAGTCGGGAATGCGTGCATATGTGTACAAGACTGTGGCAGTCAAGTGGGCACGCGTAGTCGAAGTGTTCGCGCAATCGTGTTCTCTCGTTTGCGGAGGCTCAATCAAGATCGTATCCATGGTCGCAAGAATTGCCGAGAGCAGCTGCACCCTTTGAACCGCACTCTCACGTGAGCCATAGTTTGACAGCAACTCGTCTCCGTCGCAACCATTTCCAAATAAACGTTCTTGACGAACTGTCTAATGTTTTGCGCAGGCTTCGAATGGGTGACTTATTATGGGTAGTTTTAAGGTTTTTCGGTGATGTTCATCTCACTTTTTCTTTCTCTGCAGTAGTGGTTGGTCTTTTTTTTAAAGAATTTGGGGCACAGTTGAAGGACTGTTGTTAGCCATTTTTGATGGCTTACTTAAGCGATCCTTTCTTATTTGAGCAATCGATCGTTCACATTACCCTTTATAAAGAAGACTTGACGGTCATCAATGGATGCGTTTGAAGTATAATTCATTTGCGTTTTCGCCATCTTTCATGCTCGAATAAGAGACAACAGTTTCATATCCAGGAAATAGGAACGTATTATCATCCCACCTTTCTCTGAAGAAATAGAAACGAATTGCTGTAGTGGTGAATTTAGGCTGCGAAATCCTCCTTTGGCTTGTTAGCTTATCGCGTAAGTGTATCAAACTTCAAGTACCATTGATGAGATGTCACTCGCTAAGAACCGATCGTGGTTACTGAGAGGATATGATATTCGTCAAAAGTTCATTCACACTACTATGAAAGCTGGCAATAAATTTTTGCCCTTCACATATTATAGAAATATCTAAGTGCACGCAAGGGTCTCTTGATACTCCATCCCTCTAAGAATTTTCTTTTTTCAAGTCTAATTTTCCAATATCTAATTCTGGAAAACATATTAGTTTACTATGACTCTGTAGGAAAAATAGCTACTTTCATAGTCACGGATAAGCGTCATAACAGAAATGCCGCGCTCGTGCCAAAATCCTCGCAACATATTTGTTTCTTCCATGTTTTCGGGAAGGCTTCTTGAGAGTTACTCTCATTGGGACACCTCGGTGTATTCAGGTTTATTGCTGAACTTATGTTCATAAGGATCACAATAAAGCTGCAAAAAATGTCGATGCTATAAGACCCAACCCCCCCCCCCCCCTCCCCCTTCTAGTTATTGCAAAGAAAGTTATACGCATTTTAAAAAGATGAAGACGTTTGCAGACATTTTAGGCCGTTTGTCTGCTTTATCAGATCGCGTCCGGGAGAGAATTTCTCGATAGCGGCTTCTATGGGCAATTGAGTAAGTCGAAATATGAGGGCATTATGATGGATAATTCATCGTTTATCAGCTTACTTGTGGAACTGTTTGATGAGCTAAACGAATGCTGAACTCTTTATCACTTTCAACTTCTCTGACAATTTCCACTTCATAAATTCTAAGTTGTTTGCTTATCCTTTGCATAAACGCTCAGGGGTAATAGCGAAAACTTCATCTGTTTTCGAGATGCCCTCATGAACCGTTTACTCAAATGCATTATCAGAAAGCCGTAAGATTTTTGTGCTCACTAAAATATTCGATGTTCCAGCTCTTAATGAAGCGTTCACAACGTTGAAAGCTTCAATGTCGAACGTGTTGAATGAAATAATTCACGATTTGAGCAGCTGAATTTCATCGCCTTTTCATTTTCGCAATCATTTGCGCACCCCTTTCGAAACAAATGTTTTACGGTCACATTGCAGTAGCACCCTATTTTTGCTTTTTCTCCCCTTCAATAAGAGTGCTAGCAAAACGTACATTACCGTAATCTTTCACCCTACCCCCTCCTCTTGTGTGTGCTTTTGTGCTCACATAGAAGGCTTATGCGTCTGTAGAAGAATTCATCCCCATGAAAGGAATGGGATTAGACAAAAGTAAAGTATAGGTGTCCCTATGAGATAGTGAAGCTCGATTTGATCGTCCAGCTTCTGGGAATGGTCTAGCTCGAGATGTTTCATCATATTCCACAGATAATGCATAGTGACAAACGATTTTTTAAAACAAAGTAAGTTATAGGTGATAATTTATGATTTCCTCGAAAACAGCTGATAAAAATCATGATTCTTCCAAATGTAATGTGCTTTGTAGTGCATTTTAGCAGTGACATTTTACTGCATTTTCTGCTGAATCCCTCACTTGATGCAATTGGGACGAAGAACATCTTGTTACAGCTGCTTGGCGCCTTTTCAGTGATAGTTAGGTATATGGCAATCTTCCTTTTTTAACTCCACTGGCTATCAACTGCCTTAAAAGGATCGCAATTTCCTCATGAATGCAGTAAGAATGCACGAAGAATTATGCTTCGTTTCGAGAATGCTTCATTAGGAGAACGCCAATATGAAAATGAATGTTTTATGTGCAAAGCATTATTATCTCCATCCTTAGGTTATTATTTGTCACTTCTGCGTGAGCTCACCAAGTAACCTCTCTGCATACTCTGTTCAAATACGATTGACTGTGAAGCAAAAATGACTTAAACACTTTCGTGGCTTTAAACTTTCGTTGAAACACTTTTCTTATATTGATGGCACAATAATTTAGGCGCTAAAGTGCTCATTGCTATTAACTTATTTCCGTCGCAGCATAAAATCTGTGAAGTGGAAAACTGTAAGAGGCTTAATAAAACAATTTTGGTACCATTCTCAGTCAACGATAATCATTTCTTCATAAGTGATTCCGTTTTCCCGAGCAGTATCATCATGAAACTGTAGCACCGAAGACGTATATGAGCTGCTTGCACAGAACCAATTTTATTTGCCACTTCCTTAGAGATTCAAAGCGATTCGAGAATGGCTGACTAAATCGAATTTACGGACACAGCCCATACATAAAAGCCAACCAACACTAATTAGATCAATAGCATAGCAATAAGACTGTAATTTTTTTTAAAAACTATTTTGTAAACGATCACATTTATCGATTCTGCAACAACGATGAGTGCTAAAAAATTGTGATATTACTTTAAATGCGAAGGATGACAACATTTTGAAGCTACGATGAGTACTTGAAGATCTTCTAAGCGTTTGCTGAAGCCCATTAGTGCGCATGAGTGGTGCTTAGACCTCTTCAGTGTTTAAGCCTTCTTAAACTCATAATCTCTTAACATCTGGCCAAGAGCAAACTTCATTTTTACTTTGCAAGCATTACGTGCATCATATCCTTTATTTTTCTTCTTCTCGTTCATTAAATAATGACCTTCGCTCGTATGCAAAGAGTTGACTGCATCAGTGTTAATAATGCTTATCAGCCTCTTATTAGTAATACGAACAGCAGTCTATTCTTCTGAGCTTCAGTCTTTTCGTTCTATTTGGGTGTGTAACAATCCTTTTATGGGATCACACGCTTCACGAAAAAATTCATGAAAACGCTACTTTTGAGGAGCTTCTGTTGCAACCAACCTTTAAGGATTGAACCTGACGTTTAGCTTCAAAAATTTTATGGACTTTCTCCTGAAATTATTACACGAGGTTCTTGGTAGGATGAAATGGGAAACGGAGAGGATGCATCAAAGTCTAGGGTGTAGGCAAATGTTTGCGCTTTGTTGCGTGCGCCTTAGTTCATTGACTGTTGTTTCCAACTGCTTGCACTGTAACTCCACAATGAAGCTGCTGTGCCTTTGCTTATATTTTTTTATAGCGACCTCCAGGATTAAGAAAGCATAAAAGACATGAGAAGGTGAAAATAGTGATAGGTAGGAGAACGAGGAACGGAAACGATAAGAAAAAGACGTCTGAGAGCACACAAGCGAACAGATTTCAGTGTTCATCATGTAACAGCATCAATATTGTGGAGATCAAAACGGCCCAGTCGCAGCTGAAAAGACGAAAGAGTGAGTGTATCGACAATATCGATGGGAAGGTGATTCTGGATTAGAAAAATGAAAGCTGTTTAAGGAGTAAATCTTTTAGGAGAGGTGAAATTGACGCGCACATTGAACACGGAGAAAGACAAGTCTAAATATTTTTGACGACGATATATCGGAAATTCTGCGGACAATCGTATGACGATGAGTCAAAGCAAAGTTGAAGTTGTAGTCTTCGTGCTAAAATACGGCTGGGGTGAAGGACGCGAGAGAGTGCAGACAGCAGTATAATTGAAAAGCTTTTGTATGTTCTCTGACAGCATGATGCCACGAAGCCATATCAAGGAACTGCATTGAAGTGCAGTATTCAAAACGTATATCAATAAACAAGAAAGTCTTCTGACCCAAAACGCGCCTGTAACGTTCAGCACATCAGTGACTGAGAGCGTGAAAATGGAAGTTGCAACCTTTGATCTTTTATCTGCAATTCCAGAAAGCTGCAGGTACCCACTGGAGGTGTGAACCAGTTACAACGGCCGCAGATGCAATCTGTAGTAGAAAACCGTCACACTGCATTCGAGAAAACAATTATACTTGGGAATGGTAGAACCACATGGTAATTTTTTAGGAGAACATTTCATCACAACAAACAATTCAGTCATTCTGATAGCGATGTCCTGAGTACTGCCATAAAGCATATGTAATTTCCTACGGAATTATTTTGGAATACTGCGATGTCGCGAAGGCGGGAAGAGAAGTTATTCTGCCGAACAGTATGACATATAGCAAGCGATTAAAGAGCCGAGGAAAAAGCATGTAGTCCGAAGCTATCGATGAGTGTACGGATGTTGGGCTACAATAGTTGAATAATCAAAGAAATAGATGTCGTCGAGCGAGTAGACGTCAAAATGTGGAACGCTTGAAGTTTCTGCCTTTATTTAACCGATGCTTAAATATGAAAAGCTTTCATTTATGTTCCTACTAAAAAAGTGTTTCAAAAGTGAAAAAGCTGCACCTCTATCGCTATACCGTCACGTCATTCACTTCGCCATATGAGCTTATGCGGAACTGTTGATTTAATTCATTCTTTGTGCTTTCCTTGGTAGCTTCCTTGTACCAGTGATGCTCTAAATTATGATAGACATGACAAAGAAATGATACCTCATTTCCTGATGATTGTGAGAATTGTTGAAGAGCTTTAAGAACTTCTTAGTCGTGCAATTTTTTGCAAATCCTTCCTTCTCCTTTCTCATCCGGCTACCAGGACTGAAATAAATTTTTTCAATCGAGAAACTTCAGAAAATCTTATTTCTCTCTATAAGAAGATCATTTCGGGATACACCTTCTGGAATCGCCTTCCTTGTTAGTGGGAAACTTGAACACCGCCAACCACGCCTTTAATAGGTCTCACTTGAGAGATACTTATATTTGGTATAATCTTCCTCAAGCAAAGTGTTTTGATATCTGAAAGCTGCCTTTATTCATCTAATTTGAGGACTGTTTCCGATGTGGTTCATTGCGACGACCAAAATTTGCGCTTTGAATAGCGTCGGCAACAACCATCACACCGGAGCAATCTAAATTCCAAATGAGGCATCGAAAACGACGAGAAATTGCAGATTTTCGCATGCATTCTTTGATTTACAATCTACTTGCGGCTTCCTATACTAAGCACTGTGGATTTCCGATCTCGCATTTTTTTCACTTTCTCTGAATATGCTTCAAAATTCCATCTGCTTTTACTGTTTATACATGTTCATTTCTTCATCACTTTTCTAACTTCTATGTTGCAGTTTTCTCAGGTTCTTTGTGAATAAGCAGATAGCAATAACTATTTTTAATCAGCCCTCGGAGGCACAAGATCCTTTATGGTATGTTGAAGTTAAGTGGTAATCGATGTGTTATGACGCCATTAGCATAAGGCGTCCCCTTAAGATGTTTAGAAATATTACTGATGTTTGCGGCAGATAGAATGGAATGCAGGATACTTTCTTGCAGGAAATTGTAGAGAACGAAGGGTTCTGTAGGAGTAGCTATTCATTTGGAAGCTTCATACACATAAAAATACCCTGACCAAAATTAGTAATAAGCCGATGATGCCACTTTTCATTTCATGCGTTTCCCTGGCAGGCCATGTTTAACATACTTGCATATTCCACTTTCACAATTCCGGCTTGCACCATTATACCAAGCTTAGGCGCACTCGTATAAAATGAAGTAATCTGCGACATCGGAAAGAGATGAGAAAGGACGTTAAACAATCGGGAAGATTGAAATGGTCAAGCGAAGCTTTTCACATCGAAGAACACATAATTCCAAGATGAGCGGGCAGTGAACAAGAAAGGGGACGTAGAAACATCACACTAAGAAGAACTCAAGATACTATTTCTGCACTGCGTTGAGAATAAAGGGTGGCATTAGAAGGCAGTTAGCAACTGGGCAATACGGAGTAGGGATATTGTTGACCATTAGAACTGCAGTGATAAAGCGTGAAGCCCGTCTGATTTAATCATTTAGTACTTATACTTAATGGGAAAACTTCAAACGCCTTGATCGAAAAAAATCGGTCACCTATAAAGATCGCTAAAATTGATTACCACATCCCCACCAACCAAAAAAAAAAAATTTAATGCGTATACCGAATTCTTTTACTGACGTCCTAAAGATCCTTCGGTGCAGACGGTTCATATTAATTCAGAATTACAATCGATTCGTTAAAAAACCGCCTGTTTATGAATTCAGGGCTTCTTTGGGCTATGAATATTTCCAGGGTGCAACGAGAAAAAAATTCAAGATCTTTGCAAAAATTAGACGTGAGAAGGAAATAGGAAAACTGTCGATAGGGAAATTAGATTTGCAAATTTTAGCACATTGATGGGCAGAAGATTTTATGATTATCCAATTCATCATTTTGCTTGCTTGAACGTTAAGTTCTCGCAACGCCACCAGAAAAAGTGCAGCAAGTGGGCTTTTTTAAATTTGACTTCGTTTATTTCGCTACCATGGGAGTTTGGGGCTTGACCTAACTCACAGTTTTCACTGTCATTGTCGATTCCACTTTGAAGTACCATCCCTGTAATCTCTCAATAACGCACTGATGTGTGGTAGAATTTTCTGGACGGCCCATGAGAGCTGCTGGAGTCGTGAGCATTCCAGTTCCCGGAGTTCTCTTCCACGATACTTTATTCTATTGCTGAATGTTCTCAAGCGTGCCTCTTACCTTGAGGACCCTGAAACCAAGCAACAACACTGCATTCACACAGAGCTGCCAAGGTTTAGGTTCAGTAACTCGTCTCTTTAATCTGGTGCTTCTTAGTTCGGTTTCACCTCAACTACTTTACTTTTTGATGAACTAAGGTTTAGCTATATGTGCGGAAACCAGATGATCAGCCTATAATTTAAAAGTAATGAATCAAACCATGGCATGGATTGGCGAGGAATAACCAACTTCTTCAAACGTTCGGTTCATTCAAATTGATGCACATAGACCATGAGCTGAAACATGGCACTTCTTGAGTGCTCTGCGCAGCAGTATTTCGTGAGCTGGCAGAGGTCGCTGCCAAAAAAATGTGAGAGCAAACGGAGCACTTCTAAGTTTTATTGCCAGTCAATTACGCGGAAAAGGTATATACCCGACTTCTGAAATACTTCGAAGATGTTTGTTTTCAATCGTAACGTTCTTGTTTCTGGAAAACCAATCGTATTCGAAATTAGACAGTGGAAATCTGTCGTTGTTGCTGATAGACGTAAATAGAGAATGCGCGCAATGAAAAGTAGGAATTCCGTTAATCTGCGTATGTGCTGAAATTTGGCGTTTTAGTCGTGCAATTACGCCATTATGCTGGTATGCACCAAGCAGCACAAATAGTGCCAACGTTAACTTGCTTCAACTAATAGCTATTTCGATGTATTGAATTGGACGCATAAAAAGCAAGCGGATGATTTAGGCGCTAGAGTTTGCCCAATTAGGCTCTTTGAAGGGTATTTTTGAGAGTTTCTCGCCTTTCTCGCTTCGTTTCTGTTTCTTTAGTGCGCTACGCTTCAATTTCGACTCCATATTACACTCGTTGCTTAACTGATCGTCCAGTTTGCACTCACCATCGCAACTGAAAGCCATGACAAATGAAACCAACAAATTTCCTCTGCAAGCGGATAGCAGAGAAAATGATCAGACCAACCATACCATTTTTTGTTCGTCCCGAACTAGGTTGTCTCAGAAAAAATATTTTGTTAGCATATGCTTGTAGGTCATCTGCCTTTTCTTCCAAAGCCTATATGCATTCGACCGACAAAGAAACCATGTCGTGATCGTTTAGATTTCACTGACGGTTCATACATTCTTGCAATGTTTGGACTACACTCAATAAACTGTTTATGGTATTTAATGGTATCAGTCTCTTCAATTGATCGTGGTGATATTTAAATTGTTCTCTTCAAAGCGGTCTAACTCGATATTTTTTCGCCACAATGAACTTTGGCCCATGATTGAACACAATGGACATGAAACTGCTTATTCGCTAAGAGGTTCTTATTTATATGTTCGTTGTTCGAACTGAGGATAAAAATGAAATGACGCTTTTGAATGCTAATTCCTTATAAAGATTACTATTACCACTTGCGAAATCTTCCCAGAAATGCTAGGTAATTGCTAACAGCTGATGTAGCTCTTCAGAGCTTTCTGTGAAGGGTCGTACTGTCTTTATGCCTTTTAACATAAAGTTTTCGCTGCGAGTTGAACATGATCAAATAAGCATCGAGAAAAAATTGTGTAGTGATGAAATCGACGCCTCTATTTAACTTTCTCTTTAACTGCTTGAGTTTAAACAACGCTGGTATTAAAGTGCCATAGTTTGGGTCTTGTTCAGTAAATGGTATGTGATGACTTCGGAAATCGCCTCTTCGAAGGGACGGTTCATTTGTGGAAAGAGGCCATTATAACTGGTAAACTGAGGCAAAAAAGATGTGCAATTTTCGGCTGGATCACTCGCAAAGGTGGAGGCAGCATTGAGCCACATTGTTACCGTCCTCACGCCATGTACTTAGGCAATCAGCGGGTGACACCACCTGCATTTGTGAGTGAAACCCTCCATAACGACGACGAAGTTTTCCCGAAGCATCTGCGGCAGTTGCCCGTATCCTTCGCAAATGTTGCCGTCGGTGAAAGAAGGAAAACAAAGTCCAAGATTTCTGAACCTTATTCTGAAAATATTGCGAAGTCATAATATTAATCTCTCCAATATGAGTTCCTCTTTTATCATTTCCTATGAGCTGGTTGATGTCTTATATTAAACCTGAGTTCACCTCGTCACGAACTTATCAAAGCCTTCTTCAACATGAGTGGATGCAGAATCATCTCATCAACACATCTAGAAGCAAAGTTTAGTGTGGTGGCGGATGCATATCTCGTCTGCAGATGAGTAAACAAAATTGAAGTACCCCCAAGGCAGCAATAGAGACGAGGCGAGCTTAATCTCCCACCATCTATTTGGATGATGTCCTCGACAAAGGCTTTCAAGCCATTCGTGAAAGCTCTCTTAATTTTTGCAAAAACTGCTGCTCTTAGTTCTGAAAGAGGTGGAAAAGACAATGATTACACTCTTCTCAGCATCTAGAGTGCTTTGTCATCAGTTTTCATTCATGTGTAAATGTGCACAAGTGCATGGCCTAAACTCTCTTCTTTCTGCTCATACGAGAACATAGATGCTGTTCGTATAAAGATGAGCGATCAAGAAAGCGTCGAAAAATCATTGCTGCTGAAAAAGCGGGCGTGATTATCTCGTTGGACTGCGCTATTTTCGCAACTTTAGGAAGCTGTTCTTCTTTAGTTAATTTGTGCAGTTTCGTAGATATTCACAAATTCAATTAAAATGTACGTAAGACATGTGAAATCTTAAGCTACATGCGCTTTTATATGGTTTAATATATGAGCATGAAATGTAGACAGCTAATCGCCTATTTAAGTTCAGGAGGTCTAAGAGAAAAGTGCAGACTCAGAGGAGGACATTAAAGCTCATTTACTTAAGCGTGACTTTTCTAAAGAGCAAATATGATGTGAAAATATCCAGCAGCAAAGCAGGTGTAAGTAGCAACTAACGTCATTTAAGGCTGATCGCGTCAAGCTCTACTCTATATGCAGGAAACGGAGATTTCGCTGCTCTAAGACTTCGCTCTATCTCTTTTCTGCAAAGCACTACTACACTCAACTGAATATGTCTCCCGGAACTTTTTCTATAACATTCGCTCTTCCTCCAGGTTTTTTCTTGTTTATTTCAGTGGTTTGCTTGTTACTTTAGCTCTTAAATGAAGATCCACTATTTCACGACGAATATAATCTTATGTATGCACCATTAAATAGAAGTGCGCGTCCACCATCTTTTCTGCATCTATTTCCACATGGGCGTCATTTAAGCACTGATGGAGTGTTCACGTTGTAATATGCCAATTGTAATATCCAAGATCGTTAGTGAGAGGTCCCTCAATTATGTATAAATATTTCCGTTGAAAACAATCATCGTTTCACCTACTCCTTCAGAATCGCCTCTGCAGCTAAGAGTTCGCTGCTATATTAGATCGTTTTTGTAAAGAGGTCTTTCAAAGGTTATCATTTCATTGCATCACTGTAGGCAGTTGATACATTTTCTGTTCGCCTCATGCACTGTTTTATTGGTCGAATATAAAAAATTGCATTGCTCGGATTGTCAGTCACATCATCTCACTATGAGAGACTTGTGTATGCGAGAAAGAAAGATATGAACATCTCATTTCGGCGTTTAGGTGAGAAGAATTCTCGCGGTCAAGTTTCGCTTTATATCCTAAATTTCTACTACCAGGAATTTCCAAGTCTTCCTTTTTCCGGTTCTATATTTCAGTTGAACTTCTTCTGCAGTACGCAAAACTAAATTAATTATTCTTTGAATTTTGCGTGCATTAAGTTATATCGCAAAAATACGCCCCTTTATGTCCGCTTAATCGATTTCTTTCCACAAAGAGTATCGATGAAGCACTTGCAAGCAGCGAAGATCTTCCAGTGGTTTTTCTTTCATGTATCTGATGAAGCGAAAAGGATTATATGTGAAATCTGCCGACTTATTTTTCTAAATGTTACCTGCGGAGGATTTATTATGCTCAAAACGACGAACCTCGAGCTCACTGTTACCCTCAGCATTCTCAGCTTGTTTTCCTTATCGAGAAGTCACTATTTTCTGTGTTCGAAAGCTACTTATGTATAGAAGCTTTTATTCGGAAGCCATCTATATCTATTCGAAGATGATGAAAAAACTTGTAGAAAATAGACTTTTCAATGCCTTTTGAGGCATAAATTATGCTGCGGTATAGTATCAGTCTTTTCTGTACGCACGTTACTGTTGCGAAGTTAGGAATACCTAATTTCTTGCCGAAATATCAAATTTAGTAATCCTTAAGCAAAAGCGTATATTTCTTTTAGGTATGGCGAAAGAAAGACTCGTTGAGAAATGAGAAACTTCAGGAAGGAAATGGATTGAAGGTATTTAGCTATTCGTGATAAAATAACATGAGTGCTTTTAGTGGAACTTCAAGTTTTCTAATCCTTAGCTTCTCGGCTCGGCTGAGATATGAGCAATTCTTGGATTTGCTGAAGTGACTGATCGTTGATCGAGAGAGCAAACGTGTTGGCAAATGTTGAGAGAAATAGTGCACGATAGGAGGGTAGCGGGAGCGGTGGGGAGGGACTGAAGGCAGATGATGGCTGTGATTTAAACGAATGAGCCATCTTCTCATGTTAAAATTGGGAACTTTATCAAAACAGCATTCTCATCACTCGTTCTGCCATCAATCTGACACATATAATAGCGTGATGAACAATGAAAGATAAGTCATGTGCGCGCATATATCCGAAATGTTGGATTGTTGGTGCTGTTACTAGGAGGCAGATGAGACTAAGGAAAAAACGCGTTGAAAGCAACGAGGGAGAAAAAATATAACTATTTCATCTGGCAGCTCATCTCATCAGTTCTATATCTGAAAGTAGAAAAAAAGACGTTTTCTTGAAGCACCAATGAAGGCAAATTCGACTGTAAGTGGGTGATCTCGCGATGTTCTGTGATAAAAGGCGCCGAATTAACTATTAAAGAAGGTATTGAATGAAATACGAAACAGGACGAGATCGTGCTTTATGCAGTGCATTGTTAGCGTGGCCATTTTGAGACAACATACATTTCTTTTTAAGAAGAAGCCGAAGTCACCGTGCAGGAATGCTTTTTTTATTTAAGAATGTTGCATGTTTTGTATGGGGTTAACACTTTTAGCAGTAGAAGGAGAAGACGACGCAGAACAATGAGCTAACATAAGAAGAATACAAGCGAAGTATTTCCTCGTGAATGACGGGAAGCCATTCATGGCAAACGTGCGTGAAGTGATGCTGAGTATATGCGGAGCTTGAAATACAGCTGTGATAGGCGGAATAAAGGTGGGCTTTTGAAAATTACAACATTTAGACAAGCGCGACGTTAACCGCAATTAGTGTTCTCTAACTTAGGAACTGTTCATCTGAGGATTATGCAAAACAAAGTAAACTGTTAGTTAGGTATTCTGTGGATAGCTATTTGATAACCATAAAGAGGGTCAAGTATGGTCGTCGTTGAAACGTCCAACTGGAGACAAACAAACATATGCAGCTTCTCGTAAGTTACTAATAACCTGTGCCGGTCTAGCTGCTCGCCAAACTTAATGCATATGTCGATTTGGGAAATCCCACTGGCTGGGCCGTGCGAAGCGCTTCACAAGAATTGTCCAGTTCTTCTTGACAGTTGATTGCAGTGGAATACACTTTTGCAGTTATAGGAAAGAACTTACGGTAGCTTTCTTCAATTCATCGCTTGCTCGCAGAAGAGCTAAAAATGTCAGCTTTGGCTCTAATAAATTTTCGATTACATTATTTCTTTAGTGGCAGTAGGAACCTTTCTTGATTGTGAGAAGAATTAATCGACGTAGCAGCAAATCTGACGAGGGAACACAGGTGGTCGCAAACCAGCACATTTAAAACATCGATTTCTTCGTGAAGAAAGAAGTTAAGCCGATTGACGTTCCTTCTGGTTCAAAGCAAGAATCGATCGGTGAAAGCAATCGATATCGCAAGTTTTGGCAACTGGAAACCGCGGCAGTTGCTCGTTAGCAGTTAAAATCAGTAAGGGCTCGATGAAATCACCTCAGTAAAACTTCACGATTAAATAATCAAGTTGGTGTATCCATATCAATGTGTGTTATGTGCACTATGTGCAATGCGATAAGTGATTATGAGCCTTAAACGCACAAATGTGTGGAAACTGCAACTAGGGTGTACTGCCTGCGCTCTCGGACTAGATAAAGGGTTCCAACAAATAACGCAAGTGAACGAACAAAATTAAATTTTTAGGGCACTTGCGTTCGACGGGCCTTCATGACAGAGTTCCGTTTTAGCTGACTACACCTGCCGATGATAGGCGCAGATCATGTTGTACAGAATAAGATCACAACTACTAGCCTTTCAGTCTGGCGGCACTACCGACACGACATTATTTGGCACTGGCCCGTTCTGTTGGACTGAAGTAAACTGAAGGCGAGATTCCTCATACCTTATGAAGGATAAATAGTTGCCTTTGGATCAGCTTGTATTGAAGATGTTTCCTTCTAAATGACCGAATCTATTCATGAATGGAGCGACGTCACATTTCCAGCGTTGTTCCTTCCAAACTGCCTCCTTTCAAAGTGCTCACCTGTCACCTTTTTTGCTAGCTGCTTTCTGTTTTGGTCACCGTAACCTCTGAATGCCCTTCCAGCAAATCCCTCGCACTTTTTAAATGGCAACCATTATTGCATAGCCTTCCCGGCTGCTCGCTTGCACTTTCTTAGTTGCAAACGTTCATCGTATTTGGCTAATGAATCCTAACTTCTTTCTTCTCAGGATTAATTCGCGACTAGCTGCGATACCTAGCAACGTCCGCCGATGTGAAAATAAATGCACTGCTTTGAGATTTTCTCGTCACAAGAGTACAGCTATCTTCATTGTCAGCAATCCTATTGCACTGAGATATTCCAAACTTATGTGATGCGCCTGTTATATTTTCGCCTGCCCACCTCTCAGCCAACGAAATGTTAATCTTGTAGAAACATGCTAAAAACTGGGGGTGATCTGTCATTTGGCGAAGGGAGTTATAGCATTTCAAGAAACGGTATACGTTTTGTACCTCAGGACCATTTTATTCTTTCGACGCAGTCGTTCATGGCGGAATTTCGCTTGCAATTTCCGTAACCCGTCATTCGGTTTGCACAGAGTTCCGCCATGTTTTCGTGATCGCATGCAGGGTGGTTCTGATGACTGCACAAGTTATAGTGGGCCACAGTGGATGCTTATGCATCCGCTTTCTTCTGTGAAAGCTCATGCCGTAGTTGATCTGTAAGCCCTATGGACCTTTTCTTGTCTGACCTATCCGAACTGACATCGTTCACTAAAGAGTCACTGTTTTTTTAGCAAGTTGGCGGAGATCGAAAATCTTTCTCTTGGTTTGAAGGCCAATAGATCTAACTTTGAGGAAATCTGTAATCGTTATGTTATTTCCTATTTCTGCAATTTCTGGCTGTCCTTATTCGGCAGTCTTTTAGAGTAGAAATTGAGAACTGGAAACGATGATGTTCATTACTTTTGATCCTTCTAATGCGAAAAAAACTCTGTATAAGAGGCACCGCTTGATGTGAAATGACCCTGTTCTGATCATCACAAGAAGTTAATAAAGGATGGCCTCTAAAGCCCCACCTATCGTACATAGCCTTACTGCAACTTTCCTGTGATCGATTTAGGCATCTCCTGCTGCTCAGTTAGGTTTATCAGTGGATAAAATTTGTCCTTATTTTCATTCATAGTCGGATACGGCGTCGGAACATTGGTGCAGTTTTCGTTTGGAGGTTTTTCAAGTTAATGCTACTGTTCTGGGAGGCCACTTTTGGAATTTGAGGTGGGAAATATTCGGAAAATTAGCCTCTCTAGAGTTTCACCTAGAAGATCGAGAGTTGAAAAGTAATGAAAGATTCGTACAGAGGATTATATACTGGAATAATGCAATTGTGGAGCAAGCGTTTTCTCGCAGGTATATAAGACTAGCGCAAAAGATTTGCCACTGTCATATATATCCATGAGTCATAACCCGCACTGTGCTTCCACAAAGATGTGCTGTTTTCTAATGGCACGAGCATTTTCCAGGTGGCAAGTACCATTATCAAGCTTTTTGTACGATTCCAATATTTTCGCTCGAACCTCTTTTAGGTTAGCATTCATTCTGTCCTTGCAACGTCTTCGAACTTCCATCTATTGTCCTTGGTTCTAATCGTTTTCGCCTCGATTCTTGTCAAACAGACGGGAAAACACAACAACCACGCTGGCATAAGATGAGCCATTGTGGCGTTACTCGTCAGACTAGTCACTTTCACAATTTCGTGAAATGTGAAAAACGAGCGCAACATTTGCAGAAGCACTTTTTTATGCTCTAGCCGAACGGTGACCACTTGTACACGTGCCTCGTAGAAGAACCAGTTGCTGCGTTCGCGATTCAGCGTTTGCAAAATACATGAGTTTTTAAACCGATGCAGGTTTTTATGATTTATTTCGAAGTTGATAGGCCAACTTTGGGATTAACAGGTAGAGTCAAATGGTTAGACGGTCATATACGCGAAAGCAAACATAGGCGTGGACGAATGCGGACATGACGTCGTCATGCGAAACGCTCTGTGAACGGAAGTTTCCAATAAAGCATAAGAAGAGTTTTTGACACCTAGAAATTTCGATAATATTCTGGAGGATCACTGCACGCCTTCTAGGTTTTTTAAATAATCAGCTTTTCGCTATCCTCCATTTTCTGCTGTCTATCGATTCCGCACTCTGAGAAATCCAGCTCCCGCCATTCTTACCTGAGTTGATTGGCTTGGCCAAAAGTGCCTAGTTCTGCATCCCTGTTTTTCTGATTGTTATTATTTCTATTTCTGCGCAATTTTATATCGAAGTGGAAAGCTTTGCTCGTGGCCTGCAACGTATAGACGTCATTGTGAAGATCATGTTTTTTCGCCTAGTGCCGTTAGCTCTGCGGACACTGTCGGGTGAGGAAAACTTTACAACGTTCAAGAAAGTCCCCATGAAAGTTAATTTAGGTGAATATATCAGGTCAGGTGGGCTTCCTCTTATTGATCGTCGCGGCGTTAATTTTCTCATCCATCCATCGCCGTCCATAAAACGATTAACACAATTTATGTGCGGTGCGGCTCCGCGTCGCGTCGACCACCTTTCGAATTCCCATGTCGATCGTTGCCTTTACAATGCCTCTCCTCACTCTGTGCAGCAGTAACTATGAGGTGGTGAGAGAGCAGCATGACCTGAGCTGTTTGATATGTTGGCTTCTTTACTGCTTACAATTTCGAATAGCCTGTGCGCTTTTCAGGCGATAATAATGAAATTTTCAAAAGTTCGTCAGGTGCCTTATTTCTAAGCACTTCGTTGTCGTAAGAAACATGGTTCTCCCAGGTGCAAGTTTGTTTCGTTATGGATGCAACGTTGCGGTGAACACAAGCGTGGATTTCTCTCTGAAAAATAATTTTAAAACTTAAAGATACCCTTTAAGAAACCCAGGATATATATCTCGTGTTCGTTTTTAAGAACTCTGCTATGGTGAACCACCTTAGCTTGTCTTTGTGAAAATATTTGTATCCATTTGCCCGGTGGACTGCCCAACGTTTCAGAATGCAGTAACAAATGAGGAAATCCAATGAGCCTCACAACAAGATAAAAATTAGCATACATCACAACTGCTTTTACTTAAATGCGAAATATATTGCAGACCTAGTCGTTGGAATTGAGTGAAGAATCTGTGATTCAGAGAAAGAATGTTTTTGAAAGTGCAATAACTCGATAAAAAAAGAGCTGACAAGTGTTTTTAAGCAGCTAAGGACTATGAGTACTTTAAGTTAGTGGAAGCGGAGCTCGGTTGATATGCTAGTTAATTTTAGCAACTATGCTCAGTTTTTGAGCAAAAAAAAGTTTTCCAGCACTAAGTTAGTTGCGGCTTTGGAAATCTACGTACGACTTTAGCTGCATGCAGTAGAGTATCCAGCTTCACGACATTAAATTATGCTTCACAGCGACATCAAATGAGTTTCATGGTGCTCCTGATAGCTCGATGTCCTCCTGATAGTTAGAATCAGCTTTGACTCAGAAAAGGTAGTCGCCTATTACGGATCTTCCTATATGCCATTTGCGTTAGTCTTCATAGAAGTAATCTAGCATCTGGTACTATCCCACAACCAATGGTACCCCTCGTACCACTCCAACGTTAAAAATCCTCTTCCCCTTCTTAGATTTTCAGTTCATGAAGCAACGATTAGATTTTAAAAGACTTGAATAGTGTATGTATTGAAATTATCAGTAGTCCAGTTGTAAAAAATGAACATATCTGAGCTGTGCACATACTAAGGTAATGCGTTAAATCATCGCAATGTGTTCGAATCAGCTTTAGAAGGGACACTGCAACGGTCATCTCAGACTTCTGCTACAGTGAATGTGGTACAACGTTTTGCACACCCAGCTGTGATTGTGCGCATTTCCGTGCTCTGCAGTCACTCCTCTTTCCGATCGTAAATGTGAGGTGAAAACGGCAGCTTAGAATATGAAGGCAATCCCTGTGGAATAATGAAGGCTTCCATAGGGCTATACTTCCAGATGATAATGATTCAGACCTCTATTAAAATGTGCATGGGATAGCCTCAGAAAGGATGGATTTCGATGGACATTCGATGGACATGAAACTAGATGGAGGAGTTGACCTCATTCGGGGGCTGACAGGTAAGGTTATCTACGAGCGCGAGAACGTCGATTCCCATCCATTGAAGTGACAATCCGTTACTGAAAAAAATCGTGTCATATTGTTGTATGTGAGGCAACGGATGCAAAAATTGACGATTTATCTGTTACTGTTTTCAGCTTTGAATTATCGCTTTTGATCGGAGCCAAAGATTGAAAAGGTCGGGAACAAGTAAATATCTAGTTTCTACACAGATGACTTGTTCTCTGGAAACTCTGATCTTCGAAAGTGCACAGTCACAGACTTATTTTCAAAACGCTTGTTGCCAAGTACAGATGATTTATTGCTTTCGAAGTTAATATGTGGCATTCATGTAAATTATAAGGTGGTTCGTGATAGGACTTCGGAAAAGCCGATGAAAAATGTTCTAAATCAGGAAAACAAACAACACATTTCTCTGCTGAGTCTTCGTCAACCCGTTTATTGAGCCAGTAACAATGCCCATGGATCGTCGGTATTATCATTAGGCGACCTCTCTCCTTCTTATGGTTCATAAACATTCCAAACTGCATCTCAGACAGCTTGTGCTTGTGCAACTGCTTGTGGACACGAAAAGTTCCCTGTAGTTCCTGTTTCATGGTAAACTTGATCATCATAAGCCGTCTAGAAAGTGAACTGCCATTTCTGTAATCTCAGCATCAATACTTTTTAGGCGTACTTAGATGAGGACTAATGTTATTAGGTTAGGAACGTTAATCCTCACTTTGTGATTTCTTATCTTTCTGATTTTTGGAGGCGCATAGCGAAATACCCTCACTCGAAGTTCTAATTTTTCGATGAGGAGAATTCGCCATATACCAAATCTTTCTAATTCATCATTCCCATCTTATAATTCCCGTTTGTTAAAATCGGTCCATTTTTTGGACGAAAATTTTTGAGATGGATATAGAAGCGTTTTGCTGAGGATATCACGAAAGTTCCATATTTGCGCGAGCACTTAGCTAATACGTGATCACAGATGAAAAGTTCTTCAAAGTGATTTCAAAGTGATTCCAAAGCGAATGGATAAGAGGGGGATTTGTCAGTTGTTCAGCGCATCCATCAAATCCTTAATATTCTTCTCAAATCTGTTCGTTTTCATTGCCGTCGCCGGATGTAAGGTTGTGTGAGCCGCCGCTAGCAAATTGCTTGAAAGCAGCTGCTTTCTGTGACGATTGCCGAATAATCGCAATATTTCGATTGGAGATATGTTTTTGGTTGTATGTTAGGATGCATTCACGTTTTCGTCGATCTCACTTGGCCTTGCGTATTACTTCTCCTTTATGCTTCCTCTTCTGTTTCTCGGATATGTTCACTTCGTTTATTTACCTTCATTCCCACGCTTTTATAAATGCTTTCAAAGTTCATTTTATGCAGATAGTAAGCATTATGAAGATTTCCGTTAAGATACAGTGATCGGTTTATAAACCAGTCAGGCAACCTTCTTTCACCAGCCTAGTTAAGTTGTGCAGTGAGAATGACGTTCGGACAAAGCATGCCTATATCATCGTACGTATCGGGAAGTTGCAGTAAACCGAAATTATAAGGTGTCTATCACGATCAAACTATCAATGGCAGGAAAATGCATAAATACGCGAATCACTTCTCTGAATCATCTATGTGACAATTTTCTTCGCATTTCCCAAATGTTTTGCTCGAAGAAAATATTTAGCTTCATTCGTGTAATGCGACTGCATACATTTAGCAAATACGTCCACAAACGGATCCATAAAATCCTTTCTTCTTTTCTAATATATTTCATGTGCGCGCAGTTGGTTCTTATAATTTCAGTTTGTTTATGGCATTGGAGATTTCACAAGCGTTTCAGATTGCGACATGTGCTAAAAGAGCGTGATTAATTCATGCAGCATTAAAATAGAGTTCACTCTCGAAGATAGGCTGGTTTGGTTTCAAGAGCGCATTTTGAATTATCACTATCATCAGGATCTTCCAGCCTGCTGAATAGCGGCGTTTCGTGGTCTTAAACAGTAACTAGCTACGAATCCTTGATACTTCGTATCTGAGAATTTTATCCGAGTATATTTTTGGGCATTCTCAGGTTTCCAAATAAATATTTTGCCCAAAAAATCTGTCTCTTCCCCCATAGTGGCCACATTCACCATTAGTTAGGATGATGGCTTTCAAAAATCACATCCACAACGCCCCTAAAGCCTTGAACTACGATTACTGAAAAAATTTGTTGTGTGAGCGTGTTATTATTGGAGGCAGGCATCTGTTCACTTATAGGATTTTCGATGCTTCTGGAATCGTTAAAAATATCATTCAAAGATGTAGCGGTGAGTGCCATCTACTTCAAACTGTTAGCAAGAGGCTTAAATCTTTAGAGCTTAATTTCAGAGAGCAGTTATTTCTTCATATACCAGCCGCCAATTTCCCCCCACTTTAAAATTTTTCTCTTCAATTATCGCATCTGCATAATGCATTAGAAAAGTTGTATAGATCAAAGAAGTACTTTTTGCCTACCTACCACATCAAATGAATCAAACGACGTTTATCGACTGTTTGCATACGGCTGGATGTCTTCGGTTCTTTGCCAGAACTTTCCTAGAAGCACTAAGACCACGTTCTTGGGTTTTGACGTTCATGGATTCGAATAAATGGCACATTATTCATTGAATACACTTTGAAAACATTACTGTTCCCATTTAAAGACTAGTGGAGAATGGTGTTAAAGAAATCGGCACGATAGGCGCTCCTGCTTTTCTCACTCTGATCAAGAAACATTACAAAGTTAAATAATGCCTTCATTTTATCCGATCACCTGCACACACCGCTCTGTAAAAATTTGAATTGTTGTCCTCAAAGGCATAAAGTGAAGGACGTTTTTTTCTTGTTTTACACTATCTCTCAAAGTTAAGAGATCCGTGTCACTCTACTTTATAGAGAAATGCATAAATAAAAGCATATTATGGCGATATCAAATCTATGTGCCCCTGAATATCTCTCTACAGTAGTAATTCCAAATCGGAAGGTACTTACGTTCGGCTTGCAAAATGACCATATAGTGTGAAACATAGAATGACTTTCGATGCTTTATTTCAAATCGAATTTACGAAAGCAATGGCATTGTCGATTTTATTAGAAAAAGTAGTGACGATAAAGCACTTCATTATCAAAATTAGTCCATCAAATTGATGCATTTCGAAACACGTTAACGAAGCTCGATTTCAGCGATGAAGTTGAATAGACAGTACTCACCACTAGCAGACGTGACATCAAAGGAGCTCTTTTGAGCTTAGATTACGTTATTTGATACAGTTGCTAATGAATAGAGCCTCATTTATACTCTCCCACACTTGTGGGCTTCAATAGTGATATTTTGCTCCGGCATTTTTCACATCTCTTACATATCTCCAGCAAACTCTCAGTTCAGAAATCACAAGTAAACTGACAATAGAATCATCCCCTTCTCGAAGAAGGATGCTCGTGCAGAGTGAATCTCTGTTGAAGCTCACCACAACCGTTTCTCGCATATCGATAAGTATAGAAGAACATAGTAATGGATGTTGGTAATTTTAATTCTTCCTTTTTTCTCGTCTTCTTCCTCTTAGAATGGAGACACATTTCTGCACGGCAGTGAATTTTTTAAAATTCTCTCTCCTTTTCCTATCGAAGTGACTTTCAGCTGCTACATTATTTTCCGTTTTTGTGTTCACGTACTGCAAGAACGATTTGTCACCTGAGCTAGTATTTTGCGATCAGTTTAGAGTCTCTCTTAGACAAATGAAAAGGTTTGCCGCAGAGTGTGGAGCGAGTTTTATTTCTTTCACATATTCCTTCATTCAAGCTTTCATTGACGAAAAGCAAATATAGGAATATGCCTGAAAAATATCAATGGGAATAGAAAGTCTATATACGAGGAGGAAAAACATGGTCGTACGATCATCGGCTAGCATACAAATTGAGGATAGATAATCAGGGTGGGAAGTATGAAATAGAGCGCCAAGCGACCATAAAGTGAGTGGAATGTGGGATTTGAAAAGGAATCGGAAAACCAAGACGATATGCGTATCCCGATGAAATTTAACACTATCTACGCCTACAGTATGTTCTATATGCGCAAAATAAGGTTATAGAAGGTATCCAACATAGTTGTTGTGCTAATTGCTTCCCGGCCATTATTCGTGTCCGCGCCCTTCAGACTCAAAGACATACTCAAAAGATCGTGGGAGGGAGGGTGGCAAAAAAGTGTGCATCATTTTAAAACAAGATTAGTTCGAATCCAAGCCCATGACGTTCCGGTAACCCCAAGTGGAAATTTCTAACCTGGTAAAGCAATAGGGTTGGTGAGGGCCAGCGTTGACATCAGAAAATACAGTAGTGATTAAACCTTTTTGGACACCTCCTGCAGTGTATATTTAGAGAGGAAACAAGAGGAGTATAAGAGGGGCAGCATTGCAGAACGCGTCAGTGGTGCACAATTAAAGTTTCATGGTATCGTTTGAAATTTCTTAGCTGCGAAGCATAGAAAGTACAGTTTTGCGATTTTGAACGATTTGTTAACAAACGAGTTTTTCATCGTCCAAGGAAAGTTCAAATCAGTAATCGCTGTAAGATAACAGGCACCATGTGCTGCAAAGCAAGTGGTGTGGCTCCAAGATTAAGGAGGCAGTTCAGTTGTAATGTTGTCCGTCCGTTGTAAAATGAAAACTAAGCCAGGAGCTACAACTGCGCTACTGAATGATGCCAAAGGCGATGCATACCATGTTCTCTATTGTAATTATCAAAATTTGCAGCTGCAGCCTCAGTGAATCACTCACTAGTTCAAAGTATAGCGAGAATACGCAGATATATGTGCCAAAAAATAATGCTCTGATGGTGGCAATTTTACCAAAGATCTTAAAACAATTTCCAGTGCAATGGTTCTCATAGACAGGTTGAATGAATCATGGGGAAAAAAATGGATTTACAACAAGATTATCTACGGTGTAGAGAACTGAATAAGATGTTCTCTTATGTGCTGATGTCAAAACACTAATGTAGTTCTATTAGGATATGTCATCATGCATGATGGCGTAAAAATTCCAAGTGCTTATGAAATGAGTCCCAAATGTACTCATTGTTTGAGCCCTAAACTGAGCATTCAAATTCTCATAAATTACCTATCGCGATTGCAAACAACTGAATGAAGTTTCTTTTCTTTAGAGATAGCCGAGAAAGGAAATTTCAATTCTTCCCATCACCGTAACTCAATCACAACATTCCGTACAACTTTACATTTCTCCTATATTTTAATGCAGCGCAGAGAACATTTGCAATATCATCTTAAAACAAAACGGGTTTTTTTTTTTCTGCACCAGGTATTGCATTCGATTCCATATCAGTGGTTCTTTGAAATCCTCAAATATGTTACGAATTTACTGATGTGGATCATCGGAGGCATTTCATTAGCGTGAAGTCATTAAACGTTTGGTATTCATTTTTGTTTTATCTCTAGCTTTTATGCTCGGACTGTTCTACTCCCATACGCAATGAGCAGGTGGGGATGAAGGGGGGAGGCGTGAGCTGACCGGAATAACCTCGTCCCTCGAGCCAAGAGTTTTGGTACGAGCAGATAGGTAGGCAGGTTGGATTTGGAAAATGTTCTGTTCTTCTCCGTGGTCATCAATGTTGCAGCTTGCCCGTTGAAGAAACGGTCAAAAATGGAAGTGATTAATAAATAACTAAAGCTCATTTCAGTTCTGTCCTACTTGTATTCGATCCTGATTCGGGAAGGATTCCATGCTATTTAGTTGTTCGCTGTGGTCAACGAAAATGGAAGAACTCAATGGCGCATAGTTGAGGACCACTAGCGTCTTTATGTATTTGTGCTTTGCATCTGAAGGCAACTGGGTGCGTCGAGCTGTGGTGAAGAACGCATGCCTGCTCGACACGGGACCTGGAATGCCTCCAAGCTTCTCTCTCGGACGCTGTTCTATACTACTGCGCTGCACACGCTACTTCTGACGGCAGGTTCCGGCGTGACTGCCGTGCAACAGGTGACTCCACACTTCTGCCTGCTGTTGCATTTACTGCAAGGTCTTCGAATTTGCCGTGCTATTCACTTTTCGTCAGTAGAATCCGCGCTTCTCGAAGCGTTTTTCGGAGGAAGATAACAAACCGGGCTCCTGATATTGCATCATTTCGATAATATAATCGAAGTGCTTAGCTGTAGGAGTCTTCAGTCAAGCGTACTTGATATCACTTCTTGAATTTCAAACGATCCTACAGCACAACGACATCCAACCATTTTTGGCAGAGATAGAAGAAGAATGGCATAGGCACAGAAGATAAACCCCCGTAGTGACGAGAACACGTGAAATGCACACCTGTATCATTATTGCTCTATGACATCATAACATTCATTCAAAGAAGGCCTACTTTAAGTCACATCGACCACGATGTTTATCTACATAGGATGCAAAGATGCAACATAGTCTGAACCGTGTACAAAGTAGAATTGAACTTTAGTATCGACTTAAGTGGAGATCTCTGAAACGAAGATTCGACGGCTGCTAACTGTTCGAAGCGTAGAGTGGGTAAGTACAAAAGAGGTTAAAAAGCATTGTCCCATCCCCGAGCACACTAGAGATGAGCATGCATAACTATCGGCGACAGCTACAGGTTTTGGTGAGAGGTGATATTTTGCTCGGAGGACTGTTTCCAGTACATGAAGCAGGTCTCAACGGCTCCGAATGTGGCATTCTGAAAGCAGCTCAAGGCGTTCAGCGACTTCAAGCGATGCTTTTTGCTCTCGAAGCAGTCAACGCTGACAGTACCGTTCTACCTGGCATTGTGCTCGGTGCACAGATCCTCGACACCTGGTAAATAACATTTACTTCTCCAAAACCACTCTTACGTTTCTAACGACCGATACTTGGGACGACAGAACCTGATGTAGAACTATCGTCTGTCTCTTTTTTCCCTTCTGCTGTTATTGCATTATGCTCGTTTCACACATGGATATTCATCCACATAAATTTTATTTTTACGGTTTTTGGCAATTTTTCATTAAAGTCTAGTTCGTATCCACAGTGGAATAATTTTTGAACACCGACTTCATTTCTGCGCAATATATTCAGATGAGCAAATTTGCTTTTGCAAACCCTCCTACAATTCCATATGAGTTCCTAGATCCCAAATTCATTCCGTTACTATCTCCGGCAATTTTTATTCACCACCGCTTATGTTTTTCTTAAACAGTGTGATGTTTAACAGAGTAGAATTTGAAGCTTAAATGTAATTAACTAATGATTGAGTAACTCTTAACCTGTCACGAATAAAAAGATATGATAGAGAAATTGGTACGATATGCGCTTTCGTATCCGGCTTCTCTGATCTATGTTATATGACCGCATATAACAATAAAATATACCAACCCCCGTCCTAAGTGGAAATATGGTGAATCGGCCCGCCGGCAATAAATGGGCACATTTAAACACATACAGAATTCTCTGTCACTATGATATGAAAATTGGTCCAGCGTACCATATGTGCAGTTTCTTAACGTCTTAAATGAATAAAAATCCTTTCCAAATTGATAGATCTAAGTAAACTACTGCATGCATTACACGCATACTTACATAGACACCCAAACATATGGCATGTGTACCTTCGGAACTTCTTAGATTCTCATAGTTTTGCAGAATTATTTCAATCGAGTTACAGGTCATCACATAGTTAGACTACTATTCCTACAGCGAAAACGGCTCTTACATACAAACACCGCATACTCACACAAATGTACACACACGCACACCTACTAAATATCATACATACACCCCGACTCAACTTACATGCGACACACACATGAACGTGCGCCACATATGCTTGCAATCATAATAATATGCACATTCACATATACGAACTACACGCATTAAGACAGACGTACATTCAAAGCACGTCGCCTAGACATACACTCCATACTTAAACACGCAACAGACCAACACTGATCTTCCCTTACTCTTCCGGGACACTTCATCTTTTCGTTGATAAATTCATATGTTAACCTTCGTCTTCAGTTGATTTTTTGCTCCACCCCGAGAACATTACTTACGTAGAGAACGTGACGACGAAAGCTCTCTTGTGACGGCGAAAATAGATGCTGCATTCTGCCTCTCCAGATGATTCTACTGAAAACAAGCTTGCCACCAACTGCTTTTTACGGAGACTGGCAGTAGCAGTATCAAAACCTGAACACTGCTCGTCGTTTGCAAGTTTCTGGGAAATAACTAACATTTTCCTACCGGCGATTGTTCTTGTGAACGGTTGTCATGGAGAATGAATGTTGAGCTTTTATTAGTTATAAGCCTCAGTTTGTTTAAAAATTTGCTTGCAATGTTAGTTCGAGCATATAATGTTGTGCGATGAAAAACTGTACTCGGCACAAGCGACTTTTTTAGGTGCAGGTGGTGAATGAGTTATGGAAAATGCTGTGAGAAGTTCGCACGCCTATAAAGTGCTCCAGGGTATCTGATTATAAGGACCAGCCTTAGATCAGACCATTGAACTTTTCAGTACTACAGCAAGGATAGGCTTCACAACAAACACTTCTCGATACAGAAGTGTGAACCCGTCGGTAGAGCCTACATGCAAGGGAACCTTGATAAAAAGCACTTCAAGTCAATTGCCTTTCTAAGCTTGTTAATCTAGAAACATTATTTTTGCATAACTGAAATAGGATAGATTCGTGTTTATTGTTGTATACTAAAACATAACAGAAAACGTTGAGGTACAGTCTTTCAAAGGATACGTATATTACATCCGCGTTTCTATTTGCAGCAAACAAGAACCGGAAAGTATACATCATGCGCGCAAACATGTAGGTCTTCCCTTCTTCTTCAGTTTGATTTCCATGCTTCTTAAAGAAAACTTTTGAAATATTTAGTTGATCTTCATTCTCTCCTTTGCCGGGGAATATTTACTTTTTGCGATTTCAGCTCAGTTGATTCGCATGCACTGGAACAGACGCTTGTCTTTATCAAGACAATGATGTCCTCTGGTGATGGCATAATTTGTATGGATGGCTCTCGACCTACCTATAGTCAGCAGCCAGTAGCCGCCGTTATTGGTGCGGCTAGCAGTCAAGTATCCGTTATGGTTGCTTCGATGCTGCAACTTTTTAAGGTCATTTTCTGCGGCTTTTCTTTTTCGGATTCTTTGTCCGATAATTACTTAACTAAACGATAGCACCGAAATATAGGGGAATTTGTTGTTCTTTCACCCCAAATCAATAACTAAGTCATTTCTGTCTTTAGTGGACTTATTTCGCGGTAGCACTTGGAAGCTTAGATTTCTCGGCGTTAGTCTTAATTTTTTCATTTGGTCGAACTGCACATTGTAACTACCGATGTACGTCACGATGTGAGTGCACAAGATGCATGTGTCCACCCACCTCCTTATTTTCATACTGAGGCAGTAATGAAGTACTTTAGTACTTTTTATCTCTTTTAAATGGCATAATCAATAGGATTTCATCCAGCAGTTATAGGAGCAGAGATATTATGTGTCACAGCTAATGCGAGTGATAGACGGATATAATGTTATGAAGTTCCTCGGCCAAACCATTTTGAATCCTCATGCGGAATGAATACATTGATTCTTGTAAACCTTGGGAAACCTAATACAGCCTCATGCTGGATACTGTTTTTTCACCTCTTTTGGAGATTTACGAGCTTTTTTAAGTACAAGGTGTGCTGAAAGTATCTGCTCCTTGCAGCAAAATTTATATATTTAACGGGCACTCAACCCGACTAAATAGAAATCGATGAGAAGCTTACACATCAGGCAAGTGGAAAAAAGAAAGGATGTTAGCTCGTTATGAGTCCCCTCAGCTTCCTCGGTTCCTTCACCTTCAAATCGGCATAAACGGCATAGCTTTCGCTCGAAAAGTGTCGTATAGGTTGGAATATAGTATGGCTGGCTATCTGAATGTGCCTTTAGAAAACTGCACCACTCGTAGAATTAGCTTCCAACGAGCAACTGTCATTTCTACTGAAGTTTAAATCCTTTTCCATCAGCCACTCAGCAAAGGCAGAGTTTGTTAAATGTCAAATGCGCTTTGGTCTGCTAGAAGCGTTATGACTGCGTCCGCACTACAAATATATATATCCTTCTCATTCCGAAGCCACCAGATTTGAGCTGTAAAGTTTGGTGAGAGCAATGTATAGAGGCAAGCCCTGAATTCTAGTAGCAAAAAACGAGTCGAATAATCTGAAATGATCAGTGGACGCGTTTGAAAATGCATAATATAAATGATGTGCTTTCTCGTTGCAATGGTAAAGCAGTAAATGGCGAATGCAATTAGATTTGTCGAGTTGATCAAAACATGGAGTTGGATGGCGAGTTCGTAGAGGCACCAATTTCACATCGTGCGAGTAACGCCATTATTGGAAGCACGCAAAGCATAATTGCTTGACGTTCGAAACTCTTGAATGGTTGAGTTCGTTCGGATGACCTTAGAAGAACTACACAATAGCAGCTTTTACGAGTGCACTTTTTGATTGTATCTTTAGACTGCCGTCTACGCGCCCATTTCTGATGGATTTGCCGCTTCGAAGAAAAGTGTTCGGAAAATTCGCAACAGGATGACAAATGTTTCGAACATTTTACCAAAATCTTACATTTTTTACAAGATCTCTGAGCCTTATGCAAGGTTCACTTTGGCTCAGGAGCATATCTGGATATCCCGCGTTGATATTCTTTTGGAACGTTTTCTTGCACGGATATGCGTTATCGAAACGCTTTTTATCGGACTGCAGAAAGGATTTAAAGTTTACGCTGTTCAATTTCGGCAGTGTTTTTCGCTCAGCAGCATAACTGAAACGTATGCGTCATCACGTATTCGTCAACGATTTACTAGCTTACTAAAGGAACATTAGCAGTACATTAAAAGATAAATGAGGAAGGAATTGCTCGTGACTGATTCAGTTCGTATATAGCCAGTGAAAAGCTACTCCGCAACAGAGAACAGCACAATAAAACATCAGTTCTCTATGAAATGTTCCGAGATGAGAAGCTGACCTTGACTCAACTGCCGTTTTACCGTCTCTTGGAATAATTCAAACTCCTCCTGACATTTTTCATCAGTTTACTTTTTTCGACGGCTGTGATCGTAAAATGCCAATTGAAGTAGATATCTGCATTTCGCAAACGCACGAAATTCCTGTATTTTTACGTGAATGGCAGATAAAATAAATTTACAGGAACCTTGTGGAAACGCATATCATATATTCATATCACATTTTTGCTTTTCTTTCTCACTGCATGTTAGGACACGGCAAAAAAGAGATATCCACTTCAATAAAATCGAAAACGTTTTCGCAACTTAAAAAATGTGTCATTGCTATAGATTGTTTCTGGCAACGAAACAAAGCGGAAACGGAAAAAATCGCTCCAAAGTCAGTACAAGCAATTACTCCAAGAAAAGAAGTCGAGTAAAGTTTCTTTAGAGATCCGGATTCTTAGAGGATGCTCCGTCCATTATCGCTTTTTTCACACAGCGGGTTCTTTTGCATGAAGCGCAACCTTGAATAAAGCAATCCTATCAGCCCGTATGGAAACGTTTCAAAGAGGGTAAAATGGCAAGCGTTTTCGCGTAACAGTACACTTTTTTGCCCAGATATTCTGCAAAAAGTCTGGTTACGGAATATCCGGAAATGTTTGCAGAAGTCTTATCGGAAACGCTTGTTGAGGCATTTTCGCAAACAACCAATTGTTTATACGAATTCTGCAGTGGAAACTGCTGCTGAGGTACACATAGACATAAGAAAAATTTATTCGCTAATTCGGCCACTTTTAAATTCATGTACATCGAGGGCGTCATAACGGATCCTAAAGAAAGTGTGGAAGAAAAATCATTTTGTGGCGTGCATTACTGCAGTAACCAAAATGCATAAAAATAGTTGGTTGCTCGGGTGGAATTTTGTCCAGGTTGGTACCACCATTGCCCATTAGCATCCAGTTCACCTTGTACTGGATGTTTTCGTCAACGATGGTATCAACCACTTAGAATTTTTCACCAAGTATTGTTTCAGCGCATAATCGAAACTTTATTAGTGTTTACTACGTTTTTCTGGGATGCCGAGAACGCCCTAAACTCTTGTCAAATATGTGTCCCTTAAATAGAAGCTCTACTTCAAATTTGTACACGCCAAGTCAGTTTTCTGATCTGTTGGTGCTTCATTTTTTAAAACTGGTAGATATGCGATGAAAAAAGTGTTTTTAAGAGAAAAGTGGACGTTCCCTTGAATATCTGACCTCATCGCCAATTTCTCCGAAACCTGCATCCTTGTGCAGTATCCTTGTCCTCTTGTCTCCAATATGCTTTTTCCGAATTCACACATCACAATAATTCCACAACTCATAGGCTGAGAAGTACCCCATTTTGAATATAACTTTAAGACACAGATGCGTTTCCTCAATGAATGCTTATGTGCAGTGAAAGCGTGGCTTTCGAGGAAATGGCATGGCTCAACTTCGATGAAATAGTTTGGCAAATTTTTCAGATTTCTGAATGCTCGTGATCAATATTTCATTCCTTACATTTAATGGTCCAGTTTTTTAGTTCTATCTGATTTGCATGAGAAGTGATATGTCTATTCCCTTTTGTTGTGTTCGCCGTCCTCCAATCAAAACAAAACTTCATTCACCATGAAAATGTTCTTTGTGCAATTATGGAATCTATTCTTACAAAGGTTGTCAGCAGTCAGCGCTAATCAGCTATTGGATTTCGCTTTCCATATTTTTAGGATCAACCCTAATGTGCTGCAGTTTACATGATAAAGGAGCATCGAATGTGTGATCCGCTTAGCAGCGCCAAGTAAATTCTTTACCGCAGTTTTTCTAGGTATAGTCAAGCCGTTTCATGCTGTTTTCTACAAATCGACTACTGGAAAAAGTGGTCCTAAGTAAGGGAGTGTATGCAAATTGGAAAATTTTCTCTGCTAAAGGGAGGCGTTAAATGTGGATGCAAAAAAGGCTGAATTTTGGGAGAAGGGGACTAATAGCGTGAAATGAAGAAACAGTTATTTTTTATCCATGCTGCGTAAACTGAAATTAATAAGAAGATAATGTATTGTAAGTCAAACAAATGAGATACAATTTCGTTCGTGGAAGAAGGAAAAGGCGGAATATATAGAGATGCTGAAATTATTTCGAAGTTGTTTCGGAGCTCGTTCTTTTAGATGGAAGAATCAAAAGCCATCACAGTGTGTGAGGAAACTGTGTTTAAATGAAAAGAAAAGCGGAATTAGTAGTTGTGTCTCAGCAGTCCCTCTTTCATCTAAGAATTTTTTTTTGCGCTATCCGTTTCTGATTTGTTATCTCTTTTTTGCAGGCGCTTCATTACCGTCACATACCCCTCTCAATGCCTGTGCTGCTAATTGAAGTCCAACTTGTCACGCCTATTCAGTCACATATTTTCACCGCCAACTCACTTGCCCCGACTTCTCCGAACCCCATGCTATATTGCTGCACTTTTTGTCATATATGCAGATCTTGAAAAAATGGCCTTGCCTAATGCAATTAGCTTTTTCATTGAGAGGGTAGTTCAAAGAAGATTTCCTCTGAAATCTCATCAGTTGGGAAGGAGAAGCTCCAGGGTTTCGTTTTCGGTCTCAGAAATCCTTTCCCCATCTCCACTTTTGAGGTTTCCGTAACAACTCGGGCCATCAACATTCATGTGTTTTGATGCAGACACTATCTGCTCTATTTCTATGGCTTACGACAGTGAACTAACCCTGCGCCTCCACTGTTAGCGCATGCCAATGTGGGCCAATGTTGTATGGGAGAAACTGTAGGAATCAAGACAGGCCACAGAGTTTCCCATCCAGACTTTTTTGAATCTTTAACGCCGTTAGGGCTTCCTGCTCCTTTTCATAGTCCCCTTCCTCTTCTTCCCCACTCCCATCCCCAAAAAACTGCGTTAGTGGTGAAGTTCCTTGATCGCATCGGTGTGGCGCCATCGTAATTCTACGAACTTTTTGTCGTCCGCAGCAATAAAATCCATTAATCGCGCAAACATTACCGTATCCGTAATCATGTTGCTTCCGTGGCAAACTGTCGCTTTTATTTCTATTAGCTGCCTACTATTTCTCACGCAGGTTTTGTTAAGAGCGGGTTCCATGTCATGAAGACATTGGAATAGGCCAACTTCAGTAGGTTCTGGTACTTCAGAACAATAAAACCTAGGGGAATTAGTTCTTGATCTGCTAATTTATTCTTTTCTTAAAGTCCTATGTATGTAAATGAGCATATGTGAAGTGCAATTATTTTAGTATTATTAACGTTCACTGTCAGCTGTCTCAAACCAAAAATATGCGTTCATTTGGAATAGAAATATTCTCAAAAACGAAAGTAAAATAGCTGCTATAGTCTTAACCCCTACTTGTAGCACTGAATTTTAGAATGTATCGAAGTCACCTTAGTTCATAGAACTAATTACCTACATAGCAAATTAGCCGTAATAGGTAAATGAAACATTGAAGAATTTCTAGCAACTTATGCATAATGACTAGTATTGGTTGGATGAATGCAGTGCGCTTAAAACACCATCCGACATTTCGCACTCCGTTCGCCAAATCACCAAGTCTCATACGTAAGGAAGAAATAATGGTATGTGCAGCAATGCTAACCTGTTGTTTTACAGGGGTAAAACTGCTGCTGCTGTGAAGTGCACTAAGATTTTTGCCTTTTCAGATGCCTAAAGTTGGTAGAGAAACATGGAAGGCTATGGGGGGAGATGATCCTATGGTGTACATTTATAGAGCGAGATTTGTAACTTGAGTTGGTTCTGTATGGAGTCAGGTAAAAGTGCATTACAGAGTGCAGAGAAACACATACAAACACATCACGGATATGAGATTGCATAATGCTGTCATGCAAAATGCACTTGCGAAAAATGCAGTTAAATGTGAACGCACCATCTGGAATGTGATAACACGAAGAGCAACTCAACCTCGAACATCACTGCAATCCATGAGATTTCAGGACGCACCTTCAAATTTTATTTATATTCATGAGCTGAAATTGTTAAGTGAACAGAGACGCACATATCTATCAACGGGTAACACTATCCGTAATGTGCGATGCGAAAATTGTCTAAAAAGACGACAGAAACACTCATGCGACTGAGAAAATGAAATCGGCCCTTGGTCACAGCACTGAAGTTCTGTCCATGTTACGACCGATTCTAAGCAGCAACTTGTCAGCGATGTGGTTAAGAGAGAATGGGTTCTTGGTTGTTGAACCATTCCATTTAAACGCTGATATTAGTTTCAACAACTCGTTTCTGACTGTAGATGGGAATAAAGTATTCGAAAATGTTGCTTTACGCAACAAATCCCCATTCTCTAGTTGCCCCCTCCCATTGATCGCCATATTCACAGCAATCCAAATTCGTGTTCAAATAAGTGAGACGTTTTACAGTCCAGTGGATTACTGGCAGTAATTCAAGAACGTCGAATGATGTGAGTAATGAATAGCGCAGCCATTAGTGAAGTGAGCGGTCTGGAGGAGTAAAAGGTCATTGAGCAGCAGGATGCAGCACCGCTATAGTGCAGATTAATAGGCTGTAAGTGCCTTCAGCGAACAGTATTATGTCCCACTACTTAATGTTCATAGAATATCGGTCAGCCTTAGTGCAATGCCTTATTCACTTCCGCCTAACCCATTAACTGAAAACTGCACCTTACGGCATGCTCCATGAAAAGATTTAATGTGTACTGAAAGCTTCATTATGCGATGCTCCGGGAAAACAATCGACCACTCTGGTCTTCCTGTAATTTTTATTGAAGTGTATATTGCACCCGCAACCATTTCATGAATTAAGCGTATGTCCGTGTCGAATCCATACAGATGAAAAAGCAGCCGTCAGATAAGTAACACAAAAAAAGATAAGTATTTTGTATACAAGAAAGTTTGGACATTCCAGACAACCTTTCAGGATAATTAACCGAACAAATTGCAAGAAAAATGAGGCCGTTTTTTGCATCATTGTAGCCTCAAAAAGCTTTAAATAATTTTTCTTTGCTTTCGTATGAAAGTCACCGACTTTGAGTGTTGGTGGAAAAAGGGTTGAGGCAAAGGATGCAGATAAGCTCGCTTTGATGATATGTTTAGCTCGAACTTTGAATTTCTTTTTCTCAAAAAAATCGGGATGAAAAATTTTCGTCTAACTGAATCATAATTTTATCACGGTAGCAGTTTTGTGAATTTCAGGTTCCGCAAGTTAGTTATTCATCAACAGGCGCCGAACTCAGCGAAAAACCGAGGTTTTCATATATTCCTTTCTTTCCATTGCAATTTAAGATGGAAAATATACGTTCATCGTTGAGAGGGTGTTTGCATTTTCCGTATGCATTTATATTTGCACTTTCATTCATATAACTGCATAAGGTGACTTCAAGTTAGCGCTTCATAAGCAAAATTCTCTAGATCGCTAAATGGTAACTTTGTTTTATTTTGCTTTCATAATTTTTCTGTACTTATGGGGGCTCTGTGTGTATGATTAAAAAATATCTGGGCATTTAAAATCGAATACTTTTGATTTTTCACTAAGGTTCCTTATCCTTCTGACTAACTTTCCTTATCCTTTTGACTAAGGTTCCTTATCCTCCCTCCTCCTCTCCCCCTCCCCCTCCACCCTTTTCACTGGTTTTCAGTTGTTTTCTTCCGTTTTGTTCATTTTTATAAGCGATCGACTTTTTCACTGATGTCCTTCCTAATTGATTCGTTAGCGGCAGCTGTTAATGGAAATGTTGAAAAATGCACTAGTGAAAAGTTAAGTTGATACGCTTCGATGATTTCCATCTCGCACCTAATCGCTCTCACTCAGGAAGCGCTTTTAAAACATTTCCCACTGAATGTTCATCCAAACGTGAGCGTACAAAAAATGGTTTTGCTTGAATTGCCAGTTCTTTGCATCTAAAGCACAGGTGGTAAATGAATTGCGCGTAGGGAAAATAAGGCTGGTTATGCATCGGAGCAGGTTTCAGTCATGGGAATTATACATGAGCTGCAGAAATAATATACTCTGAAGCGCATTATTGCTAATGGGAAACTCTTGCAAACACTTATTACTTCGATTCTTTTACAATAAAGTTGTTCAGCCTTCAAATGGTGGACTGGTCAGCAAAAATTGGAAAGTAAATATCTCTTAATTTGTAGGCTAAGTGAATAAGCATTTAAAAAGCTTTGTTTTTTATTTTTTGCTTCGATGATATACAATTTTTTTTGTTTAAGGAGGAATCGTCTCTTTTTTATTCCACACAGCTCCACGGATTCGAGCTTGATATTAGTTTAATTTATTGCTCCGAAATAAAAGTCGTTTATGATCCTTAGATCCCATCTTTGGACTAGGATATAGGACATTTGGTCCTCCAATTAAAAGGAGATGATGTCTTTCAAAATTATAAATGGTCCATTTTCACTCAGCGCTTTAAATTTGCTAAGAGTGTCATTTGCAGGTTTGAGTACTTCTCTAGAGTTGTACCTCCCGATAATCTTCAAGCTACAGCTATGGCACATTTGGTATCGTTTGCCTGCTACAATTGTTTCACTTCTGTATTTCACTCGTTCCTTTGTTCCTTTCGAACTTCATTATCAAATTCGACTCTACAGTGTACATCCACTATGCGATCAATTCTACTATGTTAACAACCCATATCTATGTGTTGCAACCTACTTCGGCGGCAGCTGCAGACTACTTCAGCAGCTTCAATAACAGCAGTCGCGCTGCACCTAATAGCATAGGATTTCATGCACACTCATCATTTTGCTCGTATCGCGCTGAATTATCCATTTCCATCCTCATATTATCTCAGTTATTTCTCGTCCATGTTCATGTTCACCTGCGATTTTGATGGATTATCAAAGTAAACAACATTATCACCATTTAAGGTGTCAGCACTAGGATGGACATATGTGCATGCAGTGGCAGTTACGGGTAGCTACGGAGAGCGAGGAATGGATTCATTCCGTGCTGCAGCCGCTGAAAGTGGTGTTTGCATCGATGGTGATGTGCACAAAATCAGCAGACGTTGGGGCGACAAACACTATAGGTTTGCGCTCTGAGTTGCATTTGTGTATCCACCTTTGAGCTCCTTCCATTGTACAACCTTGTCCAGAGTGTGGAAAGCGTCGAAGGATCTGTATTCAAAACGGCAACCTTAGCTGCACCCGATTTTTTATGATTTTATTGAGTATCACATCAACGACCGAGTGCATCTTCAAAGAACGCTTGGAAAGAATTTCAAATTTCTTGAGAAGAAGTTTTTAGTGATAAACAGCAAAATGTGTTTCCTTACCTTTTGAAGTTGACTTTTTCACAGCAGCAAGTCCTTTGGTAATCTTTCCAATTATCACTTACATGAATTCCTACGAAAAATATTAGTGAACAACTTTCAAAATGCTTTTGTTGTGATACTTGAAGAGAGCTCATACTTCGAATGAGAAGTACACGCAAAGCTAGAGGTGTGGTAATGTTTGTCGATGAAGATCATCTTAGACGGATACTCGCAAAGCTCGATCAGATGATTCAAGAGGATCCTACGCTCGACAACTATTTCTGGTACCTTTTTTTCTTGCTTTATTTTGTTGAATAGAAAATTTTACCTATCGCTTAGTTGTCAAGCACACATGCGCATTTCTTTTTCTTCCAATCGGCTTACGCAGTTTGTAATGTTTCTGACCACTGAACTACTGCAACTAGTTGTTTTATCGTCCGTTTGCTCGTCCTAATTGCTCTTGTGCAATCAAGTTATCAAGTATTTTTGTAAATTTGCATCTGCAGAGTAAATTATGGCAACGCTGTGTATATATTATGTATACTGAATATCCATCAAGCTAGTAGCCTCAACTGCTCGACCACTGAATTTAGATTTATTGAAATTTTGTAGATATTGTCGAGGCAATCTTCAGTGCAGAGTTTCAAGAAAACCGCAGGTCAGAACAACGTGGCTAAGATTTCGAACGCTCTCACAACACACCTTACAAAGCGCAAACCAACTTCATCCCTATGAAGATTAAAAGCAAGTTTGGATGGGAATGACGCATTTGAGCGACCCTATGAAAGCGAGGGGACGATCCAGTCAGAGGCGGGCAGTAGGACGAATAGCGGAGGAAACGCTTATGCAGCGGGAACAGACATAATCCGAAATTCACTTCCTTTATCAATGTTCTAACTGATTTATCAACGTCCTGAGTAGCTTTATCAACGGTCAACCTTCACAGACATTTAAATACGCTCGTGCGATTTGAACAGCTTCTTTGCCGGTCACTTTTTTTAGCAGATTTCGACTTGTCGAGATCAGTTCGTCACCCAAGTACATGAAATTATTTGAATGTGAACACTGTGCCTTGACTCTTACAGGTTTATAGCAAGTGATTCGTGGGGAATCAAACAATCCGTTGTGAGTGGTTATGAGATGGTTGCAAGTGGTGCTATTACGATTGCACCCGATTTGAGGACAGTTCCTGGTGAACTTTCAAAATGCCTTTCTCCAGTCTGCCTTAATATTTCTTATGCCGACTTCCAACTTTCAGCGATCTAACTTGCAAGGCTCACTTGAAGAATTTTCACCAATTTATTTCTGTCAAGAACCCTGTTATGACGTTATGCAGTCTTTATATATTGCGTCTTCGTATACTGGGGATTCGCAACGAGTGAAACTTTATTGAGACAGTCATATCTTCCACTTCCCTTCGTCTTCAACAACAGTTCTGTCTCATGAATGATTCGAGCTCTAAAGGGAGCGGGTGGGGTTGTACTTGGTTGCAGTTGTCGGTTTATCCGTCCTGGCTAAGACGATCAGGCGCTTAGGGAGCAATGAAATTATATATTTGCATATATTGCACCGGAAACTAGTAAGTATATATCGTTGGTGCCCTGAAGAAGATTCACCACCCTGATAGAATCTCCTACAGCCTTTGTTATTAGAATATGCCAGTTTTTATCGAAATGAGATTTTATGAATCCGAACATTCCCACTGTTTACTCTTTTCCGACATTCAGGCTTCAATATGTACTTCAAGGGTCTTGGTCCCTCAAACACGTTCTTGCGCGAGTATTGGAATTCTCTGAATTGTACAAATAAGCATGAAAATTTCGGCGAGTGCTTCCTCGATCTCGGTATCACCTTCCAACAAGAAGCTTATGTTCCATCAGTTGTTGATGCCGTTAATGTGGTCGCTATGGCACTTCATCGTTACGTTAAGGTTAGCGTCCAGTCATGCAGCATTTAACAGTCTCTCTCGATGATATGCACTCAGAGGTGTGGATTTTATGTTGTCCGAATAGATTTCTGTTAAATTAATAGAAGCAAATGTAAGATAACAGCATCGCCCCCGATGGTCACTTGTGAAAGGAATAAATTTGCATGAAAAATTTGCACCGATTTGTTATTTCAACTTTAAGAAAAGAAACGGATGTGTTGGGGTTTAGATGAAATGCAGAGGTGAACCCATCATAGAGGAAAATAATTCCTGTCATCTTAGTTTCGCTGCAGTTCTAACCTTTTTTTCATCACTAAACGCTAACCTGTTGCCTTTTATCGTATCAGATCGGTTGCAGTGATTTTTCTTTATACGAGAACAAAAGATTTCTCTTCAGTCATCATGCGGCAAACTGCCGTTTGATAAGTGCAACGTGTCGAGGATCGGTTTTGAAGGAAGTCGTCTGCAGGAATATTATCGCAATGTCTCTTTGAAACGTAATCACCACTTTTACTCCATTCTTTTCATTTTCATAAGAGTTACTGAAAATGAATTTATTTTATGTCCTTTTTTTTCCACACTGTTTTCTCAAACAAATTCCTGCTCAAGTTATCCTTGCTCATCATATGCGTTATTAATTAAGTTTCAAAATTTCGTCCTTGTGAAGTGTTACTTACAATAGTATTGTGAGAGAATATCATTGCATACAACAAAATGCACTATATAAATTTAATCTGCTTTTGTCTTAGTTCATAAATAGGACAGCATGTTATATGAGCGGCACTTTGTATGTCGTTATAGCTGGCAGTCCACCCTTGATTGATGCCAATGGAGATGGAATAGGCAAATACAGCATTTATCAACTGAACGATCAAGGCCGATATACCAAGGTGGGCAAGTGGATTGCTGGCAAAGAATTTTATTTGGACGTTGAAAGGGTCAGGTATGTAATATTTACATTGGCCAAAGATTGCTCACTGTTCTTGATTCTTCCGAATCATATCCACTTCTGGTGCCTCCAGCAGATCATGGAAAGACCGAGCAATATGTTGTTCTCACTAGAACTGGCTAATTTCACTAAATTTTGGATGTTTAAAATTATATATATCACCTTTGGAAGAGTTTGCATTCATGAAAAATCCAAGGTTCTCTTCGTTTTACCGATCAGAATTTTCCCCCACACAGTCAGTGTTTTGTCAGTCTGTTAGATCTGAGAATTTGATGATTACTTGGCTCTGTACTTCGGTTATTGTATAAATTTCGTAAAAGAATTTCGATTTCCACCTATGCATTTTAGACCCCTTATAAGTTGACAGAGACAGCTGGTCGTTTTTACGGAAATTTTCCTCGTGAAGATGATCAAATCGATATCAGCACTATGATAGCGGTCGTAGAAATCCCGTCTAGAAATTTTGGCAATGTTATTCTCTATGTGGCGTTAATTTCTTGCAGAAGCGGGCTTAAAAAGTGGGCTGCAACGTTACCTTTGTCAGTATGCAGTACGGAATGCGATCGGGGTTATTATCGTGCCTATCAAGACCAAACATGCTGTTGGACGTGCATTCCCTGTGATATTACGACCTCCATCATACTTAACGAAACCAGGTTTCATATTCAGCGTACAAAATTGCTCAATATTTGAGGCGAACAAAGACAATATACAAATTTTTTCAAAAAATTCTCAGCAATGACTGAGACGGAAAATCTGCAAGAGATGAATATACGATAATGGCAGGAAGTGGAGATGCTCGCACTGATTTCTAGAAGATGCAAATTGCAGTGTTCCTGCATAGGAAATGGAAACGTCTTACACAGTTTCATAATAAAGAGCCGAGTCATGTTTGGGTCTGTCATATTCGGGTCAGAGTTTTTTTGCCTCCTAGTGTGGATGAAACATTTCTCTGCAGTCATACCCATGTAGATTATCACACTGGATGAATACAGTTTCTCAGTGGATGAAAACTTCGTTTTCACATACGTAGCAAAGTGGGAAGAAGCTGGGAGCAAAATTACAACGGGAATTTCAATGCTTAACAAATGGCTTCAATAAATATCGCTATCCACAATTACATCTCCTATTCTCCATGCGATGCTCCAAATAATTCCTGTTTTCAGTTGTATTCAGTGTCCACTAGGCGAAGTTCCGAATGCGAATCTGGGCGCATGCAAGCCAATCCCTCCTACAACGCTCGAATACAACAGTCCCTGGGTTGTACTTCCTGCAGCATTTTCTACTCTGGGCATTGCTGCCACAGTTTTCGTCGTTTCTGTAAGATTGCATCTTATTCAGTTATGTGAGATCATCTTAAAATAACTTTGCTTTAGATATTAAGGAACATTTTGATTTATTAAAATTACGACAAAACTACTATCAGGCTAACTTCCAGTTAGAAAGTGCCATCTTGAGACAAATGATTGGGCGATATCATGGTCTTTTTAATGTTATTTCGATGAGGATTACTTCGCAGCTTTTGAAATGTAGCCTTTGAGAATTTCTGTAAAGTTCTGTTAGTCCACCAAACTTTGGAAGTTACTCTATGGTAACTCAACTTTCAACTAACCTATCTTTGAGTTGGGAAAAACTGGTTTCGAAAACTTTAGCCAGGCGAGTCTTTTCATGCCTGAAAATTGCGACCGATATCGCCGTGAGTTGAGCTGTAAAATGCACGTTCTCAGTACCCTATGAAATGGATCACAGACCACTGAAAACGTGGCAGTGCGTACAGCGAGAGGAGGTTGAGATGGCGAATGAGTTGCGGTGAACTACGAGCTGGTAAATGTTAAGTTCTGGAGGTAACGCGATTTTGCTGAACAGTTGTGAATACCAAGCTTGAACTGGCAAGCAGCGGCATATAAAAGTACGAGAGTTACGCTGATAAACAGTTGACTACGAGTTAACGAACGATGGATTTCGAAAGCGTGGAACGTTAAGAAACTGACTATGAAGTGTGGCTAGATGTGGACATAAGTTACCAAACGAAGGCTGTACGGTTGATTATAAGAGTGCCGAATATTTTGTGCTTTGGTTACATTCGCCTTGGCAGCCTACGTCTGCTACTTGCATCCGAACTACTCGCACCTCCGTTATCACCTGCGTCAGCTACCTAGATCAGTGAAAGATGGAATTTCTTTTCTTATGGACCATGAGACGTTCCACCTTCTGCATTGCCTCATCCCTATCCCACCTCTTCAATTACGCCATTGACAGCAATTTGGCAGCATTCCCAGCAACATGTTGTATTTGCAAAAGTTTCACGGCAGGAATTCCGGTTTTGCATTTAACGTCTGGTAGTGGAAGTGACAGATTAATCTAATCACGAACTTCCATTTCTTTGAGACACAGCATGCGCATAGCAAGACTTCTCACAGAATTTCCACAATCCTTCGATCTAACCCTTGAGGTTTTGCTAGTCAAATTTTTGATGAGATCGATCAAAGATGTAACTGGAATTTCTACAGGCGGTGGAGTTTTCCAGCTGGTGAACAGAGCTTTGAAGACGCCCATCTGAAAATGCACAACCAGTAAAGCTTACCATGATGCTCAATCCTGCTTAGAAACCGCGACTTTCTTGGAGGACGATGAACTGTTACAGTAAAGTTCAACTAACCATATTTGTAGGCCAACCTAAGAGGCCCATAAACTGTTTCTACCTAAAAATTCTTTTTTTTCACATCGATTTAATTTTTCAACATCCGAACTCACCTAATGTGTTCACAATTTTAGAGCACCTCGGGCAATCACTATTTTACTAAGTTTATTTACCATTTGCCAGTCGCTAATCTTACGTCTATTAACCCGTAAACCGCAAATTTTCCCCAACAAGAGTTCAGTTTTGGAGCTGTTTTCTTGAGGAAGAGATTGCTTTTTACATGTGGGATGCAAATCTAAACGATGACTTTCATACGAATGGTTATTATTAATGGAGAAAAAAAAAGATGCTAAAACGCTGAAAATATACGTTGTGGAACGATCTCCTCAAGGTTTTGCCACAATTTTCGCTAGTTGCAGGTGGCACCTCCAGCATGATGACTCCTTCAAACTCCCTCCTTCTTCCCTTTTGATTCAACGGGGAAGCTGCGGAGAGCGATGAAAGAACGGTTGCAAACGCGCAACGAGAATATTCAATTTTTTATTTCAGAAAATTCGCATTTGTAGAAGAGGGGCTTATTATGGTCACTTTTGCCTATCTAGATCAAATTGTCCCGAACTCAATAATGACTAGAATCACGGCAATAAAATTTAGCTGGATGAGTTCCATAATGAAATTACTCTTTTTACTTGAATAACGGGTACAATAATATATTATGAAGTTCGCTTGCTACTGCGTAACACTGATAGTGTGTAATTACTGCATTGCCTATGCAGTAAGTACACACTATCAGTCTTTACAGAGACTGAAAAATTGCGATGACTTATCGCTGCAATTTTCTGTGTTTTCCTGAAATTCATCGGAATTTTTCTACGTTTTCGAAAGCTTTTGAGTAAATGTTGAGCGTGATGAGAGATGGAATGCATCATTGCAGTCCCGTGGTAAATCTTAGCGCTTATTATTGAGGCGATTAGTCGATAATTTCGGTGCAAAAGAAAAGATTCTATGCTTTCATAGTTTAATTTGTGGTATTTATTTATGCTATTTGCTACGTTACATTCATTTGTAGCATGAAAAAAGTTACATACTATGAAGTACGATGCATTTAAGCGCACAAGCTACTGATTTTAAACTGCGCAGAAACGTCGCATTAAAACTTAGCAGAAAAATGTACATGAAAACAGTTTCGACTAATGATATAGCTTATCTATGAGATCCAGCACCTAAGGTATTAGAACCCCATCAGTGAGGTTGATAATTTGTTTGGTTTGTGTTTCGTTTGATTAGAATTTCTAACGTCATCACATTGCACTCAGCGAATGAGTACACCAAAAGAGCTGATATAGGATGTACTTTTCACTTCTTCCGCCAATTAAGGCGCCGGACCAAGAGATACACTCACAAAGCAAGAAAGTGGCGTTTAGTGACACCGTTATCATGCAATCGACTACTTTTACAAATTTGAAGGTTGTAAATACAGTTTCGCCAAGTTCATGGAGAACTTGGCAAAACTGTTCCATGTTGTTGTCAAATATGGGGGACGAAGATCGGCAAAATTTTACTAAAAATCATCAAAATTCCTAGCCAGCGATTACAAATTGCTCGGCAGAAAGGGGTGCCAAAAAATCCACACGTCTTTCGGAATGGTGGGATTCATTCTCATTGCAAATAGCTTCAGTCGCTAAAAGAAACAATCTTTCACTGATGATATTGCGTGCTGGCAACTGTACCACTTGAAATTTATACGTATATTATGTATGTTATCGCTCGCTCATAACTTACGAAACTGGTTGATCAGTCGAGTGTATTGCTAGAGCGCCAACTGGCACCCTCTCTCCCCTCAATGAACCTGCTTCCCCCGATGTTCCCAACAGATTCACATAGGCTCAGTAGTTGGCACTCTACTTTACTTCAGAAACTTTGTCGTTTCTAAATGAAATCCGTTCAAAATCCACTGAAATTTTTTAAACATCAGTGCCATATTAAAGAATTTCTCCTCTAAATGAGAAACATCTGTTTTTTTTTTAATATGGATCATTCAAATAACTATAATATTCGTTGTTGAAGCAACATCTGAATCATTTAAAGTTAAAAACTCATCTTGATTATGAAACAGCTGCTAAGAAGAATATTACACTCTTGACCAGGCAGCTCTTTAAAGTTAGAAATATCTTCGTTGAAAGCCGAAGCTCTCTGCACCAAACTCTAAAATTGATTGCATGAATGAGAAAAAATGTGGTCTGTACAGTGGTTTCCATTTTTCCGTTTCTATTGAGATCATGCAGTTGTGCGCTTTATGCATAACCTTGTTTGCAAACTCAACTAGAGTGATTAATGTGTTATTGCATTCCTTTAGAAACCGGTGCTGTAAACGTAACTAGAGCGGTCCGCCTAGTTTGTTCCATATTCTCAGAGTTCACTTCCTGGAGCTCATGACGCTTTCCCTCTTCATAATGTAGCGACTTCATGAAGACTTGATGCAAAATACCAGCTGCAGTAAAGAAACTGCATGCTTATGGCTGACTGTTCTTTTGGTTGTTTATTGCGTCCGTTAGTCCAAATACATTTTTGGCAGCGTTACACACAATGGGCGCAAGTGCCCACTGTGTCTCTTGATTAACCTTAGAACAAAAACAAACCTACTTGCGAAAACTGTCTCACGAGAAGAAAAAAGTATTCACGTACCGATGAACAGCATGACTGGACTCCTTATAGCTTTAACAAACGATTTTCGTTTACACCCGACTGCTTCTAAGCTACAGACATTGGTGTTTGGCTTCTTTAAGACATAGCATATCGCGGGTAAATGATTACTATTACTGAACTGCGCTGAGTGCAGTAAGGGTGCAAATAAGATCAGCGACGATTAAAGTGCACCTGAGTGGGCTAAACAGAATACAACACCACGGCTCAAAGCCATACCATCGCATCCGATAACAATGCCATTAATTGGAGTGCTACATGAGGACGAAATTAAATAATGGCAAACTCCAGAAGAAAAGTTGTCGGTGGGTCCTCTAAAATAAACTATCCAAATCGATCCATGTCAGGAAAATTTTAAGCAACTCAAAAGCTCAAAGTGCAGACATCTAACGAATGAAAAACACCAACCTATCAACTACTTTGGTTACTTCATTTTTTACAATACACCTTCTTTCCGATATTTTCTGTACCCTATACCCAAGTACCGAGTACATAGAAGGATGTGCGCTACACATCCTTCTATGTACTCCGTAGTTGATGCTTATAAGAAGATTTGCATTTGCCAAATGCGTTACAATGCCATCATCTCTATTACGTAACGCCTGAGCAGCTAATCCAACATTTCATAACCATACTGTGATCGTTCCTTATTTTTCCTCTAATAGAACAAAAATAGTACTCGATATCCGTCACTAAATCGATTAGATTCGTGATTTCAGAAAGAAAATAAGGATTCCAGAGGCGCAGGAACAATGTATGCCCTCTGTTATCGCATTTATCGGATCGTTCATAATTACCCGATGCTGGAACAAAACGAAATATGCATAAAATTTTTCTTATATTTCAGTTGAATCATTCTATGGCATAAATTCGCCAAGAAGATCCGTTTTTCTTTTGCAGATCCATCAACGTGAAATAAAGATGAAGTGAAAAACAAAAAGAAGTGTTCAAATTTTTGGTCATATTTAAGCAGCTATAACTTCTCTCTAAACGTATGAAAGACTGACTGTTGCATAGGAAGCGACGGTATAGTATACATCATGTTCACAATATTCGTAACGCCAGCTGCAATGATCCATGAAACGAAACAACCGGACGGATACGCACGTACTCTGTTACATGCACAAACACACGACAACCTCATAGTGCAAGGAAATATAAAATTAAGGAAATAGTTTTTCGGAAACCGCTTCCTAAATAATTTCTTCAGACCCTTCAGAATTCCTCACTTGGAAATTTATTATCGAATAATTTGCTGCTGGATAAGGGAGGCAGGAAATAATTGATTTGGAAATTATATCGCACATTTTGACCTTACTCGGAGGGTGAAAAGATGACTTACCAGAACGAAATAGAAGTATAAGTTCCATCATTTCATATTCTATGCACCAGGATTCAGCATCATTTTGTTATCCATGAACTGGAGTTGCAAGACAGAAAAGGCACCTGCAGACACTTAGGTGCATACTTTGCAAACGCTGGAAAAAGTCGTCAGCAATCAAACGACTGTATCGCTGGTGTTCGAACGAGGCTATCGCGTCGATCGGATTCCATCTACAACAGTTAACGGACATTATATGTTGAGAAAAAGGATAATTTTGCCTCTCCAAAGTCCCAAGTTTAGTGTTTCAACTCCAAGCAATGCTTGGTAATTGTAAAGGCCTTTTTCGTGTACAGGGGTATTTGTCTCCAAATTGTTTAGTACATTTACAGGTCTTTATTCGATATAGCGCAACCCCAGTGGTAATGGCATCGGGCCGCGAATTGTGTTATTTTATGCTTACTGGTATATCACTTTGCTATATGGTCACGTTTGTGCTCGTTTCAAAGCCAACAGTCGGTATTTGTGCCGCATCACGGGTTCTTATTGGCCTCTCAATGTCGGCCATCTATGCAGCCATCCTCACCAAGACCAACCGTCTAGCTAGAGTGTTTTCACCGCAGAGTGCTGCAAGGCCTGGATGCATTGTGCCTCGTGCACAGGTGTGTTTTTCCTCTATTTATGCTGCTACTTCCACTTTCAATTTTTAAGCTCAATTTTCTTCCTCGTTATCATCGTAGACACAAGATGCGTATCTTTAACACGCAACAACTAGAAAACGCATTATCGTAAAAGCCGAAGAAATGCTTCTAAAGTTGCAGATGCACGATTGTTATGTTGTAATAAATTGGTGCCTCCCAACTGCTGAAATTTATATTTTTCCCAAAATCATTTTGCTGTTAAATAAAGTAAAAGGAATATTTTCTGTCTTAATACTTATTATATAGACTTGTGATCCTTTGTACTATACAGAGCCGATTACATCATAACTCAAAACGAGTATTCCATTGAGAGGATTTAAGTCATTTGACGATCCCTAGAAATTTTATGTGAAGTGCTTGAAAAAACCACCCGATTATTTTTATTGTGATCTTCTGAGCAGAAGTTTCAACTGCTTAATAAAATCTCCAAGGTGGGCATCTGTGCGGCAATCGTTGCGGTGCAGTTGGTGGGTTCAGTGCTTTGGCTGATACTTGATCCACCAGGCACGGCGGTTCAGTTCCCAACACGAACCGATGCAGTACTCACGTGTAAAGCAACTGCAGCCCATTTGCTCATCTCTCTGATGTACAATATGGTGCTGATCATCGCGTGCACGCTTTACGCGTTTAAGACGCGTAAAATTCCCGAAAACTTCAACGAGACGCGCCTTATTGGTTTCACGATGTACAGCACAAGCATCCTTTGGCTTTCTTTCGGTACGTAGAAATTTGTTCTTCTCGTCATTTCACTTAAGAGCGCTTTTTTTTCGCATCGTTTTGGAAGTGTTGCAAATTCGCGTCTAAAGTTTTTTGTATAAAGGGGAAATACCTATAATCTTGATGGCGGCAATCGCTCTATTAATAACTATGGATTTTAAGGAACATTTAAATCCATTACCGCTTTTCTTCGCAACGCACGGGATTACTGATTTCTCCCCTATTTTGAGACGATAATTTTAACACTTTCAATAAGAAGAGGTTGAATCCATTGATCTTTCAGGTCCGATTTATTTTGCAACTCAGAATAATTTCAAAGTAAGTGATATTTTCCTTCTGAAGTGATATTTGCACCACAAATACTGACGTGAACTGGACTGTTGTGTGCCTTTGAACGCACCTCTGGTTGCTTCAACTCGATGATCACTGCAGCTGCACATTTCGATGAATTGCCGCTCTTCTCACTACTTCAGCAAATTCGAGATTTATCAGCTAATATCCCATTAAATAACGCGTCATGTCTGCTCATTGGACGCGCGTTACGTAAATGCATGAACATATCGTTATTATCCGTTTTTGATGGCACGTTTCTTTCTACCTTTGGAATTACTACGTGGGTAATCAGTAGTATAGGGTGATATCATATGAATGATTGTAGAGAATTTCATTTCTTTAAGATTACTGAATTATGGATTACATGAACAATGCGAAGCAATGCACTAAAAGTGTTTTTTAATGATTTTCTTGAAAAACGAACGGATCAAACGTCGAACACTTCTTATCTCGTCACATTTGCCTCAGATATTTCTCTTACTCTTTCTGAAGAAAAAAAGATAACATGTTCATTATCCGCACTGCGCTGTTCGGATTGCTCAGTGCAGCGAATATGTTTACAGTTGACGCTTTGAAACTCTATCCAATAAACCCTTATTACGTTTTACTTTGTTCGCCATTTTCCAATTATTAGTCCCTTTTTTTGTTGTCAGCATACAGCGTATGGCATAAATTGTAGCCACGTTGGCAAAATTTTCAGCCTTCCTATGAAGAAATATGGCGATGAATTTACCTGTCTTCCACTTTGACATTTGCTCTCAAAATAACGAGTAGCTAAGTAGATGAGCTCATCAAACGATGTGATGCAGTCTGCACCTTAAACTTTTCATCGTTCGACCAACCATTTTCATAAGTTCATAATGAAAAATGAAACACCCACTGTAATGTTTCCTAACTTCTCTATATTTTCTGCAGAAGATTGGTCTTTTGTGATCCGGTATATGTTAGCTGGGAGTTGATCGATAAAAGATGCACAAGCATCTTACATTTTCAAGTACCCGTAATTCCATCGAAGTTGATTCAACAATGAAAGAGTTGGCACCCGTAATTCCAAAGGTTACACATGCGTATATAAAACTCACTGAATTTCATAAACCTGACTTTAGTGAGTCATGAATTGCAAGTATTTTATTAGTATTTTACTAGTACAGATATACTAGTACATGCGCTAGCACAACAGCAGTACAAAGCGCATTGTAAATCCCGTAAAAAAGGCTTGAAAATGGATATCCACGTTGAGATTTAAGATGATAAGTCTACGTTCATTTGAGTTTGTTTTGAAATCATAGTTGTAAGGTGAGTACGAATCTGCACCTTTCGGAGAGTGCGTAACACCGATACGAAATTCTTGTTAACTTTAACGTGACTTCCGTTTTCGAGTGTTTATTGACGGGCAAGACGAGTATTGTGCACAGAATTTCTCAAATCTAGTCTCCGTTAAACTGAGTAATCGAAACACTAATACAGCGAAAAGGGAAACCCTTCATTCCGAATAATATCGATCGTTCAGAAAACTCCAATTCTGGGACATTTACCTATAAAAGACGTGGAAAATAACAGATTGTGGGATTTTTGTTTTCTTGTTACGTTACATTTCATCGATGTTTCTAAAGGAATTCTCGATCGACACAACATTGTGGCGTTTTTTGTTCCCACTAAACGATGCACGTTCCATATCATACATAAAAGCTACATCGCGTGTCAAGTGCTCAAAAGACTGCAAAGACTTCACTGACTGGGGAGGTTCTCGCTGATTGATATGAGTTTTGAGCGCAAGATATGTGCGTTTGTACGCAGAAGCAAAGCAGTGCTTGCTTTATTTTGTGGCAACGATCATGAGGGAACTGTATGCGTTTCCAGCCGGCAAGAGACACGTCGCATAGCATCGGATTTCCGTAGAACCAACGTAGAACACTACAATGATACCTTTTTTTGTGGGTTTAGACTCTCTTAAGTGTTTAAAAAAAGTAAGGTTGCTAGTGAATGTTTTGCTTAATACCTTAAGTTGCTTCAGAATGGCACTCTATACTCTTCATTTACTGTCTAAACTGCAGAGTAAATCTCTTTGTAGCTGGGAACTTCTTGAACATGAAGAGGAAGAGCGGTTTTACGATTGCAGTCCAACTCATTACATGTGCATCAACCAAGTTGGAATTGAACCTTTAAAGTATCGATTCCGCCGTTTTCGAAGAACTGCTTGCCGTCCAGCGGCATTACAATAACTGACACACTACGAGTCAGAGATTTTGATGCAGTTGTTCGAAACGATGTTTCCTAATTGGTCGAAGTGGAAGAGAAGCTCAGATAGAATAATTCTATAGAACTTGCAGAATTTTTAATTTTATTTTAGATTCAAGTGACGAGTCTTTGTATGTGTATTTCTCTTAGTGGCACAGTCGCGTTATGCTGCTTCTTTGCACCAAAGGTGTATATTGTTCTCTGGCAACCTTATAAGAATGTTCGCACACGACAGTCGGCGGTCGGTCGCCTCGTCAACCAACAAATGCGCTTCATCAGGTGACCTACGTTGTTTCTCAGAGAAGCATGTGACTTCATTGTACAATAAATCGAAATTTCACTCTCAAATGCTCTCTCATTTCCACTGAAAATTTCTGATGTTTCTTCAGCCCTAGCAATCTGGATTAATCTAATAAAGCCAAGCATTTCACAAGGTTTCTGATAAAGGTGTTCCATGACTGTTTCTTTAAAACCCTCTTAAACATAGGCTTTCACGACAAAACAAACGTAGGTTCCCCATCCGCTCACTTCTTGCTTAAAACCTTAGACGTCTATCTTTGAGGGCAAATACATCAACTGGTCCAAGGTAATTATAACCCGTCTTCCATAAAAGATACTTAATTCATGGCTTTTGACTCACGTTCATCTCTGGAGACCTCTAGAGAAAATTCAGCACAAAAGAGCAAAAACTTCATGAATTCATTTCAGGATGAAGCAATAAAAATGCTCATCATTTAAGGTCTCCAAAGGTGTGTGCGGGAATAGCAAAATGTCTCTCATTTATGAAATTTCCCTCAATTCTCATACCTTAAAAATCCCCCAAATTCATAATTATTACACGAAGTGGGAAATTTGCAAGACATAAATAAAACATGTAGGAAAGAGTCTAATATGAACACATTAGGAAATGACGTAGCTAACTGATAAGGGAAAAATGTAAGAGGTTGCTGCATATCTTGCGCACGACATTCGTTCTTTGCTATTTGAACATTGAACATCAACGCTGTGCTGTGGATGTCACCTTTTCAACCAACTGAATTATTTCATTCCATTAGTTTTTAGTACAAAAAAGAAATGTTCTTATCAACAGCGCCGTTGCATGTGAGTTCGAATAAAGTTCTGCATCCCTCGCTCTCATCATACCTGCAATAGGATCCTTCAATCATGTCTGGGATCCGACCTTTTCGTCTACGATGACTGCTGTCATTAGTTTAAAAAACTGAATGCTTCATGAAGAGAATATGAGGATTTGTGACTCAAAAAAACGCAGCTGTTCTATTTTTCTCAAGAAATGCCGTATATTATCAGGAGGGGACGGCCAGATTTCTGATGAAAATTACACTCCCATCTTCCTTTCCTTTTTCGTCAATAAAAGGTCTCTCTCTTCGTACCACCCTATAACGCTCTCCTTTGTTCCGAATGAGAATATGATGATCGCCGTGACCAGATAAATATGAGATTTACAATCGTTTTCCACTATCGCACATAGATCATGACACTTTAACTAGCTGTATACAAGTGAATTTGTTGCTGGAACAAATTCGACTTGCTCATTCTCTTCCTAAAGGTCTCTATCGGAAGCGCTCGTTAATGCCGATATATCTCTTTGCATGCGTATTTTATGTTCCGATCTCTCTCTTTTCTTGAAAGAGGTTTACAATTGCGATCGGATTACTCTAAAGGCAATTCCCCATCGCTCGCATTATTCTATTCGTCTCTGCTTTCTTTCTTTTATAGCAAATTGTGGATGAATTAATGAGTGCAAAAACTCACATAGTGGTAAACTTTTGCAAAAAATGAACGCTTATCGAGGATTTTCTTTCAGTCAGATAGCGACCTCAGCAGCGCCTGAAAGCTCTCCGATTTGTACTTCAGCAACAGAGTATGCTTCTAACCCGCACGCCACCACTCCGAGCGTTGACCGTAAGTGCTGCTATCCCATTTTTGCTTGTCTTTTATTACCCATACAGGAATCTTCGAATGAACCTTGGTATATCATATGGTAACACATCTCCGAACTGAGAAATCGGGTTGCTTACTATGGAAGCAAATATGACAAGGTTCGATTCTTCCTTTTCTTTTGCTATTATAGGTCTTCGCATTGGAAGAAGGAGTTGCAAGGCACCTAATAAAACCAGTGGCAAAAACGATAGAGGGAAGGTGCTGCAGACGCGTCTCCCTCTCGATTTCAATGCTCTATTTTCACCGTTCTCTTCAATTTCTTTTCCAAATAAGCAAAAATTCTTTGAAAATGGCGGAAATTCAACGCGTGACTTCTAAAATTTTACACGTGGCTATGTTATTAAATAAACTGATCTAAAGAAATTTTTTTAGCCCTCAGTCATAGTCTTCAAGCGATAGTTTCAACATAGGAAGTAATAATGGAAAGGACTCGCAGAATTCCGGTGGTTTTAGCTGAGGAGACTTCATCGGCTTCAACGCAACCCCTTCAGCACGGCCGTTCACCAGCTACAATACGAACCCTATTAAACTTGTCCAGCGATGGAAATACGCTCACTGAAACGACGCCATTTATTCGACGTTCTACATCACCGCCCTTAATACCCTACTCATTTAACGATGTCGTCACGGATACGTTAGCGCAGCAAAATCAGGTTGAAATGATTTTGCGAGAAATTGTTGCCAGTAATGATGTTACATTTTTGTAGAGGAACCTGATTAAGTTATCCTCTGAGTCAAGAACGAAGGCTGGAGCAGTGACGCCGATAATCTTCTTAGAACTTCGCACAGTAAATGGCAAGAAAAAGGCACAGATAGTCGGCAGAAAGAAAAAGACAAATGAATAAATATGGTGCTGATCCATCCATCTCCTGCCTAGGATCTTCCTCTTCATATTCCTTTCCGCTCCCTCCGCGCATGAATTTTTCTGGTTGCTCTAAGCGGAAAGAACTCGCGCAAATTGCTACTGCACACACAATTCGTGACGCATCTCATGTATAATTTCAGAAGTTTCGGTTCCGATCGACAATCTCACCAATTATTTCTAGCTCAAACGGAGAGAGGCGTTGAGGGAAGTGGTTCGCAGGTTAATGATCCAGAATGGTTGGGAGGGTGGTGGAAAGTTCAAAATAGAGATTCCAAGTTTGATGAAGAGATGGTTAGCCTTTTCGACAAGAGGGCGGCTTTTTTTGAAAACAATTATTGCTCGAACTAAAAGAGTTGCAGTAAGTTGCATCTCGAGCTCGAGTTTGAAAACAGTGAGACTTCGTTTTTCACCAGCATTAAACAGCTAAAATAGAATAAACTCTCTGTTTAGTGAGGTGATTTTCTGAAGTGATTCGATATGAAAATCTCACGGAAATAGTTTTTGAAGTGACGTCGAACATCGCTCATAAGTGATGTTCGACGTCCTACCTGCAAACAGTACAGTTTTAGGAGAGTTGTGTATATGTGTGGGAAACAAAAGAAATTGGCCAATAAATATCGGAAATTCCAAGTAAATCGCATCATAATTGCTTATCGTAATTCTTTTTCCACAGAATCTACTTGAAGCCGTGTGAATGTGTTACGTGTCTGTCTGTGTGTAAAGAGAGCCTATGGTATGAGAGTGTCTCCGTGTTATGCCTGTACATATTTGCATGTGCGTGGTATATATAGCATTATTAAGCTCCCTCGTGAGGTTTAAGCCACAGATAGCGTTCACATAGTTTTCCACATGGAGTGTCTCCGTGTTATGGGGGGACATGGCGTTGCTATGTTCTGTGCACTCACTCTCCGCTCTTCCCCCTCTTTTCTTTCAGATTTGTATGCCGTTTTATTTCGTCGTTGTGAACGTTTGTTGGTGCACTGCATAGTTGCTGTTTTTGCTTTCAAATGCAACATAGATCGTTATTGACAGTTGAAAAAGCATTACTGCTCTATTCTTAGCACTGCAAAATAAAACAGTGGGCATTCCCTCAATCGGGTCTGACCTGCAGTGAAAGATGAAGAAAAAGCCAGGTTCCAAATTTAGCAACTAGACACTCCGTAGCCTGCTCAATTTCTCTTTAGAGAGAGGGTGCTGGTGGTTAAACTTGACAAAAGACAGGGTTCTAAGCGATCAAAGTTTACGCATTTTTGTCGACGTCATATGAAAGAGGCAATTGCTAATTCTCCTACTATGCAGAAATAACTGATAAAGTAAGAGTGACTTTGTGTGGAAAGAACTTTCTTTTATTTCAATGAAACATAAAATAAAAATTATTATTACTTCAATATTTGAAGACGTGAAAGCGACATTGCTTCGATGCGCAAATGGACGATAAATTCATTCAATGAAATAGTCAGTAACTTCCCTCCACTATAGAGATACTTTTCTCGGTTATTGTTGACCAATATAGACCTCGTTGTCTATCATATTTTCAATGCATACTGCTGTACAGTAAAAGAAATCGAAAGCCCGAAAGAGGAGACCTGCAATATACAGTTTCTCGTCCACTACAGCTACATCACTTCCCTTTCCTGGAAAGTGTTTAAGGGCTCTCAGATGGTGAACCATATTGCTCCCACAGTCTCAGACTCTCTTCTCCTATTCCAAACAAACTCTATTTCTTTCGGATGAGAAATTCCTTAGGAAGCCCCCATTTTTGCAAGTGAACTCATATTCTGCAGTGAGAGTATAGACGAACTGTTTTCAAAATAGTATAGGTGGGGTGGATGGTTGGACACTGAAAAGGATCGTTTTGGAGTATTGGAGTGCAAAAAAGAAAAGAACGCCTCTCGATCTTCATGCATCTTTTAAAGTGTCCTCAACACACTCGTTTCTCCTCGTTGTTGTCACATCGAAGATGGACTGTCGAACGTCCTCACTGCCTCAATAAACCTTCACGGCACGCTGTAGAGATCAAATGTATAGAACGACTTTGAAGATCTCATTCAGTTGCCTTCTCTATTCGGAGTACGTATAGATGAAGAGCAGATTAAAGGAAAACGGCGCGGTAGTTTCAACAGGAAGCCACTATGATTTTGACTCTTCGAATCGACTGTTAGATAAGCAATCGTGCACACTGCAGGGTAGGTTACATCGAACTAATAATCCGAAACGCCGGCGTTACCCAAGGGTCTGAGCCTTCATCATCTAGAAGCAATTTACTGCAGTCAGATTCCATGGGACGTTTCCACGATCTCTGACGCCCAAAAATCAAGTAACCTGTGTGTCACCTCTCAGAGTGTCACCACTCGTTTACAGCTCAATCAGCCTTCCATCTCGAATATACAAACACCGTGTATAAACGAAATGGAACTAAAAGATCAACCTAAGATTTCGAAATGAAATCCTTATGACGCACAAAAATCCCTGATGGCAGTCTGGATTACATCAAGGAAATGCTCTTTGGTTATTTTCTTAAGCTTCTCATCGCAATCGAAAACCAATGGAAAAGGCGAATGCGATAGCAGATCCTCGCAAATTATGTAGGTGCATGGGAAATTGATTCATCTTGTGAATACAACGGGTCACTACAAGTTGAGCCTATTAAGGTACCATTTGAGGACGGAACTTAAAAACCGCAACTCATGTATAGAACTTCGCTCATTAGCAGCAAAACAAATTTGCACTCAATTTTGTAAGACTGGTCGGCATTTCGTGAAGTGCTGAATCACTCTCTCACTAACGCTCATTTTGAATCGCCCACCACCGGCGTATTTCGTGGCTGTAACTTCATTCAAAGTGACTGTAAAGATTTCGGCCGATGTTCTGAAAATAAGAGGATTCTGTGGTGAGACTGACCTTCTTCACACTATTCCCTAAGACGAAGTTCCATGGCGGGCAGGTTACGGCAATCACAGAAAAGCCTTGCAGAAAAAAATTCTACAGCAAAGAGAAAAACCAACACCTTCACCAAAGCGGAGGCGACAACGCAAGCTTTAAATGCAATTTGGAGACAGAGCCATTTTTGGTGTCATCACCACCACGAGGACTTGATCACACCAAACGTGAGACCTCTACAAGAATGCGGGTTTTCTGTCTGCAAAATCTCCGACTAGTAGAATATAAAAGGCTCATGGATTTCGCGAGATCTGAAACCGACGACCTCAATCGAGAGGAATTTTGTAGGGATATTGAACAATAGGATCAGACGATGGGAGGGTGGTTTTTGGAGACAGATGTAAGCATCCATCCTCCAGGTTGGAATTCGAAAATGAACTATACGGATCGGCAAGCAGAAAAAGCTGCGACCAGTATTTTAAGCAAAGACACATTAAACGGCAAATAATGCAACCTGAAGGTACGATAGCGATACCTGTCCGAATTTTTCAAGAAATCATAAATTGCATACATAGGCAAGTTCAACGATATCCAGTAACTATGTATAGCTTTGCAGGAGCATATTTCTGCGTAACTGTTTTGGATGGGCGGAGGAGGGGGAGTTGGGGGAAGGGGGAGGGAGACGAAACGCAAAGCTGTCATCACCAGGCGGCACAATGCCATACTTCGATGAAAGGTTGGACTCTTGGCAAAAAAAACGTTCGATGCGTGGTCATTATCACGATGCACTCATTACTTATGGCTTCCACACGTGGAAACCTAATTTTAGAACAGTTCTCTTCGAATCAATAATCATTAAAACGCGCTCACACGAAATCTTTACGGCGAATATGAAGTGGCATTCTTAGAACGACGGAGGATCACGTTTTATTTACATCCCTCCCCAAACCGAAGAACAACTTCGCTGATTCCTAATTCAATAATTGAACACTTCTAACTTTCTGGTCAGAGTTCAACGGCATTTGCAAAGAATGAAACGAAACCGTGCAACATGATGCCTCCTGAAGGAAATATGGAAAATCAAAACACGAGCAAATGAAAACATCAAAATACCACCTAAAAAAGACAAAAACCGCGAGAACAGCTTCATCCCAGGCGTCGCTTCTTCTTCTTCTGGATGGGAGAAAGATGCAAAAAAACGAGATGGACTTAGCAGTCAAGTAAATCTTCCGATGAAAATGCTCCCACCATTCTCAAGAAATTATCAGTCTACAGCGATTCATCCATAACCGCCACAGTCAAATACGATCACAAATCGCCCTCAAAAACCTAAATCGTCCCTTCGAAGACTTTAAGTCCGCTTCTCAACGTGCACATGAAATGCCAACCTCTTCTTAAAATGCGACTCCTTTTTCATTACTTCATTTTATAATTGAAAAGAAGGCACATAGTGATTAACATACCACTGCAAAAATGTAGTTAAAAGTGGCCGATAAAAGTGAGGAGGTGAATACATCAAATGAAAGCATCTTGTCGTATTCAATGAGGTGAGGTGACGAAAGATTCAACCAACGGCTTAAAGATTCAGCCAATTCATATTGTAAATCCAGTAAGAGTAACAACACCTCGTATCGCAATGAATTTAAAGGCCCTTTTCGACTGGGTAAGGTGGCTGCCGTCTGTGGCAATAGCATCAAACATATAAAGAGATATGACGCAATAACGAAACGATGAAAACACAGTTCACATGTGAAGTAATATACTTCCCATCAGAACGCCAGCTTCCTAACATTCTCGACATCGTTTCCAAAAATATCCTCGATGTCAGCTCGAAAGGAAAAAGCGCAAAAAGAAAATCTTCCACGAAGAGTGGCAAAAAAACCTTAGAGGAAACTTCTTTGCTATTCCCGACAATATCCTGACAAGAAAATTCCGGTGAAGCGCAAATTTTCGTAATGAACGCTTGAAAGAATCGCTCAATGTATCCTCGGATAGGCAGCCATTTCAACAAAACAATCACCCCATTCAGACACTACTTAATCAATCGATCTCACCTAATGCATTGAAATAGTTAATTCGGCCACAATTTTTCAAACCTGAGATTTCGAAAAGAAATTACCTAAAGTGATATACTATCGCAGCGGTGAACAAAAATTATGAAATAAAACATTATAATCGAAACAGCAGACTTCTCTTAAATCGAATTCAACGATGACGTCTCGGTAAGAGTTGAATTCTGTCGCGATCGTAGTAAATTATAACACGTTAGACAAACTCTCGCTGGTCTGGCGTTCGATGGTAGTTTCACTCTTGCGTCACTACATGTGTTACAATATATCGACCCACAATTCCTGAATACGTCTTTTAGGCAATGGCGAATTGGCGTATTAATAACTATCTTGACGAGAACTAGAATTTATTACAGCTAACCCACAACTGAGTACAGCCACCTTCGGACTATGAAGTTCGTTCTGACATTGCTGCGCAAAGCGAGCCAAAATAATGGGCAGCAACTGCATCTCGCTTAAAAGCTTAAAGGATTCAAGAGGAATGTCGAAAGTTAAAAGGACGACAAATCATAGAAAAATAACAGCATTTTTAGTGCAGACAGGATGGAGATGAAGGAGGGAGAAAGAGGAAGAAACCCTCCTTCCAAACTCACAAAGAAATGGATGGCATACGGCGACCAACCTGCAGTGGTGTTTCCGACGACTGACAGTGAACTGAACGTTACAACCTTTGCAATTATCAACGTCTGCATCCTTTTCCCACTGTGCATCCGATAAAGGTAGCAACTCTTCTTTCAACTCAACCATCCGCAACTTCGACCTAAACATTTTTTGCTGCACAAAGCTACTTATCATAAATAACTCGCAGTCCTCACACAACCTTCTGAGAAAGAAATTTGAAACACTTGCTGAAGCAGAAATGTTCTCTCAAGAAATGAGCGTATCATATTGATGCAGCGCGCTCTGAAGAAGCAATTTTCCGCCACAGATAGGAGAAAGCGGTTGAAAAAAATTGGGAGGCTAATGGAAAGAGGCGGGGGAATTGATTTTATGAATTCGGCAGAAAAAGACAGCACAGGAAGGCGGAATTATCGCGCTTTTTAAACAGTGCCCGATTAAGTGACATGAAGCAGAGAATCATTTAAAAGAGGGAAGCGTATCGCAGTAAATTCATCCCGCGTTCTGCTCAAACAGAATCATTACGTGGAAAGGCCTGTAGATGAGTTTTTCTTAGCAACTCTTTAAACTTTGCGAATCTCTCGAAATTTTAATAAACTCTTTAAAGACTTTCTAAATTTTAGAATTTTAATAAGAAAATGTTACAACGGCAAAACGGCCATAGAATTCTTATTTTTAACAGCACGGCCACTCGATTTTCACTACACGAAAAAGAAACCATGCCAAAGAAACAAGAAAAAAGCCGAGCGCACATACTCCGACAGATGTCCCCCAAGCTCCTCCAGTGCCTTCTCATAATCCTCCAGTTTCCGTGTGGTGTACTCGAAATTCACCCTGAGATCTGCCAACTCCTGAAATGCATCGATTAACGTTCCCACATTGCGAATTGTTGCAAATGATCACTGCTCAGAAAGACCATTTATTATAGGGATATGACATGTACATCTAAAGATTCACTTGTTGTAGATCGCTGAAATTATCTGAACTTGGTAAATTAGTGTATAGATAAAGGAACGATCAATATACTGATAGTGGGGCTCAGCAAAGTGGTGAGTGAGTCCACCGAGATGGCTTTGCAAGCAGTATTCGTACAATAGGATAGTCATCATAAAGTTTACATTCGAAGAGGAACCAACAACGCTACTCACCAATGTTCATACATAAGGATAACATACGCGCCACATAACAGGGCAAACATAGCGACTACGAAAATGACTCTCAACGAATTGAAAATCGAAGAAAATCCTTCGAAGGTGTGTTCATCGAATTGGTACATACTGCGTGAATAATGTTATGAATACAACAGTTGAAACGCTTTGTGCTGACAAATACTAATGAAGAATACATCCAACAGTATGTATGTACCTTCCTAATCTCCATCGAATATGCTGCTTTGGTTGTTGCATCAAAAGAAATGACAGATCCATGAGATGAATGTATCGCGGCTAAGGATTTTGTAAGTGCACTTTATCCACAAAGATTCGCCACATGAGGAATTATAAGGTGAGGGACCTGGGAGGCATAGAGATCAACCGTCGATCTGTTAATTATTCTCACTAGCTTCCGATCATAATCACTCCGTTCATTCTTTCAAATCTGATAAAAACAAATAGCCTTTAAATGTTTGCAAGCAATTTTTCATCAGCATTGGGATCAACACAAGAAATTCTTTATCAAGGCAGGTGGAACTGCCCGCCTATAAAACTGCGCCAGAAAAAGATTGCCAACAATCTCCCAAACTGATGAGGATCATTAAGTTGACAGCACTGTCTGCGATGTTTATCGAAAAGCGGAACCAAGAATTACCGACAAAACAGCATATAAAAATGACCTGGATGTAAAAAAAAGCTCGTCAGAACCTTATTGCTCAAAAAAACCGTTTCCAGAAAACTACTATAACATTACATAACCTTAGCATATGATCGATCGAATAAAGCAACAGATATGAGTGCATAAAAACAACGAGACGGTAGCGCGATGAAGAAGTGGGAAAAGAACCTGCTCCAAGACTGGCATCCTCATCACCTGCTCTTTTAATTCCAAATTGGTTCGTCTTAGTTTGCTGAGCTTCTCGTTCGCCATGCTCAACTCCTCCTACAATAGAAACAATTCACCGAATGCGAACAAAACAATGCAATCAATCTCTAGCTGTATATCACACTTTAAAATAATAACGAAGAACGCAACTGCAGAGGTGTGCCATAGAATCTACCGCGATATGCGTCCTCGTATCGCACTCATCCATTCCATGAGTACATCATACCCTACCAAATTGGTAGAGTGATATTTATTCAGTTAATAAATACGGCACGACTTCGCCAAAACCGCCTTTTGCGAACGGCATGCAATTTCTGTTTGTTCATCTCATTTTTTTAAAAGATGGTATGGCCTATGTGGACACAGTTTATCTCAGTCAATGGGCAAGGGTGTTGCGGCTTAGCTTATCACTATCAGCCTCATTACTGCTATCATTATCGAAACCGTTGCTCTCCGTCAACAAAACAACGAAATAGTTTGAGAGCACAGTCAATAAAGTGCAATAATATGCGAACTGCGCTCGAAATGAGTGAATAACGACAAGAAAGGTAACACCTCTACGACTGGCAACTTATTATTGAAAACCAATCTATCGAACGAGTGATCTGCGCGAAACTGATGTTCGTGCTTTAGATATAATTCCATTCAGTAGTTCGGCATCTCCAATAGAAGAATCGCAGATGTAATCTCACTTGCTTTTGGCTGAGCACATTAAGAGTATGCATATACTCGTCGGTTTTACTGGCCAACTCATTCCTCAACATTTCGGAAGTGTCCGCTTTGCGTTCGATTTCCGATTCGCGTTCCGAATTATGCGATTTTAGTGCCTCGATTGTTCGACGCAACTTCTCTTTCTCCTGGAAGACCTTGTTAAGCCATCCACTTTTTCTCGCAACAAGATATGTATGATAGGTACAGATCTAATGAGTCGTCAACGTCCTTCAACATGCCTTCCCTCCCTCCCTGAAAATTATTGTGAATCGTTATCGACTCTACCAAATCCTTGGCGCTTACCACTGCACAGTCATTGCGACGATTTACGTATTAGTAAAGAAGCCTCAATGCTTTCCTGAGACAACGAATTCCACTAATAAAATCGTAGGAGCAAAATGAGAAAACGATGGGGCGAGAACCAGAAAACAAAAGATTCGCCATGAAATTATCCAAAAAAAGGAGAGGAATAAAGGCAAAACGCCTAATAAAACACAGTCATCGTTCAAATGAGGGCAATAGGCAAAGTGATAAGCTTTTAAATTCGGCTGAGCTGAGCAACTAGAGAACCTTCGTAATCAGCGCTATAGTTCCTAGCGTTCTTAATTCTCAAAAATATCTGTGAAGTTTCTTTTCGGAAATCAAAGATCACGAGGCGTATCACCAATCGCACGAATGAACGAATCTGCGCTTTAAATGATCGAACGAAACGATACCTAGAACAAGATAAACTTATCTAAGGATCATAATGAGGAAATTGAGTAACGAAGAAGTTCGTACGAATGAAAATTCCTACTCATTTGTTCAGAGCTTCGAAAGAAACCGCCTTACTGAAATGATGCGACCCCGTTGTTTTCGTTACTTTAATTGAGAGATCACCCGAATAAGAGTGCCACTATGCAGGCTGCACGCTCCCAACAGTTTGTATTTATGCAGCAATGCGTTTTTAAGCCTTTCGAATTATTATGTGAGTTGTTTTGATGCAAACTGGTCTCGTACATACTCTGCGGCTTTTTTTTCCATTGCATTGCACTGCAGGGTCGTTGAAGTGATTGGTTTGCTTGGGGGATTGCAGTCTGAAATGATATGCAACACAATAACAGCGATGCATGCAACTTGTAGTTGACGTGTCTCTGCCAAAGGTGGGATACTTATTGCGCTGAAGTTTTACGACCGATTTATATCAGTGAAGTCCATTTCTCCTGCACCACGTGCTGCACTGAAACTCTGCGAAGTAGAATCTTTCTAACTCACCCTTAACGTATTTGCCATCCCTTGCCCTCTTCTTTGCATTCTTCCTACTCTCTTTTGCCTCAGCCTCCCGGCCCTTTCCCACCCCTTAAATACGAGCCTTCACAAATTTTGCAACGGCTCATAGGTTCATTCTCCTTGACCTAGAGATAAGAGAAGCTGAGTAAGCTATCAACTATAAAGGGCTAGTCGGGCAGAAATGCGATCAAGTCCAAATGTGAATCGCAAAGAAAACGTCTAGATCATATCATACCTCAAAAATTTATCAACGGATGCTTCCGAATTTAAAGCACACTGAACTACTTCGAATACCGAGGACTGAAATTGAGAGGTAAAAAAGTGCAATGAAAAAATAGCAGAATAGCGTTAGATTTATTCAAACAGACAAAAAAATATTCACATTTGGCTCGACTGCGCAAAAAAAACCGTTCCAATGAAAGCAGCTGTTCTCGAAAGTATAATATATGCATAACGATCTCTTCAATGAAAAATTTCGCAGAAAAACCCCTTAGACGTTTACATTCGTTGCGCTCAATTCGGATTCATATATGATCACATTTAACGATGATACCAAAGTAGGGAAGCAATAAAATAAAATGTGCACGCATCCAATGATAATGCAAAAGTCTCCCCACTCTCCCGCTTCAGTTAGTTGCAAAAGCAAAAAAGGACGGAAAATACCAAAAGAAGCACAAATGTGAAATAAGCATAATATGATGAAAATTCCATCAATTAACTCACAGGGATGCAACTTAGCACATCTGAGTTTTTCACCGGACTTTCCTACACAAAAACATGGAAGAACGAAACTAGCTTGACCAGTCCTACCAGACGATCTTACTTCTTTCGTGAAAACATCGGTCGATCTCACTCTCAAATAACTCACGACTCAACAACACCTCCACTTGAAATCACCATAATCCTATCCCACGCTTCTCGAATCACGGTGCAAATGCAGTATGGTTTTCGAATTAATAGTACCAATGAAGGAGCAAAAATGTGTGAAATATGCAACGATTAAGTTTTGTTATCGCAATACCAAAGTATTACTGCTTCCGTAGACTTCAACTATACCCTTCATACAAATCTTTAAAAATGTAAAGAGTAATATTTGTCACAGCTTAGCCGTTGCGTAAGCAGGGCAAGATCCGATTCATGGATATGCCCTAAAAATGGAATGAAACTTTCAACTCACTCACTTGTGTGTGGTGTTGCTTGACGATGATAAGTTCTTTTTCAAATTGACGGCATTTTTCTTCAGCGATTCGTATCTTTTCATAAAGATCCACGTTAACTCTCTTTGTATCGCTGAGTTGTTGCTTCAACATGCGAATAGAATCTTCTTTTTCTGATGCAATTTGCAATAGGTGATCTCTGAAATTAGAGGTTTATGTCCAATCAGATGAAATTTAGTTCTGCTTTTGAAACGATTTTTATTTGCGGAAAATTCATATCCCATTTTCAGACCGTTTCAGGCGAAACTCCCTTTAATGTCAGCAGTAATAGAATACCTTTCAAAATCGGAGCTTATCCACTTGAAAATTCGAAAAACCGAATCAAAACTGAGAAAAAAATGAAATTTAAAAACATACTATGAGGCAATTAAATGCCGAATAAAGGCATCAGATAAGAAAGTGAAGTGATCACTGTGATACGCCTTCATAAACGTCTAAAGAACTAAAGATAAAATAACAAAAATCGCAAAGATAAATGTTAAAAACATCATATAAGCTTACTTCTCTTTCGTAAGAGCGTGAAGCAGATCGTTGTCAACAGGGAGAGTTTCATCTGCATTACTCAATGATTCCTTAAGCAATTATAAAACTTTAAAAAATACATTAAAATGAACATATATATTCCGAAATTCATTCACGCAAATAGTGAAGCTGTGACTGCAGTTAAGCGTCAAGTTTTAGTACAGCTACAACGAATAGTAGAAACAGCGAGAATAGAAAAAACATATCCCAGATGAAGAGACTGCAGGATTTACCCTATCTTATACAAGTACTTATTAAAGGTCTCTGTAAAATGTTTACCTTGAGAACTTTATCTTGATCTATAACTCTAACCCGCATCAGTCTCTTACTACGAGATAAATTTTTTACATGGTAACGAGTCAAGAGAGGTTCACTTGATCAAATGTCACACTTCATTTTGAATTTAGAACTTCTTTGTTGAAAGCAGAACTTGCTCCACATCAAGCCGGAAATCCCATGACTGAAAGTATTACATACACAGAATGAAAACATGGAATTCCGAAGCAATCAATGTCTTCACAGCGGATTATGGGGCACACATGTTTGCACACAACAAAAATCAAATGGTCGATATTACAATCGACTCTAATCATTACCTGTCGTCTACTGCCAACCCATCTGGGAATACTCCACTCCTCTACGGTCTCGTCATTTGTTTTCTAATATGAGACTATTACAAAATGACCAGGAACATTTCACCTGCATTACTTTTCCCAAAATTCCTCGACTTTAGTATCAGTACAATAACAATATACGAAGCTAAAAACTTCAACCTGGAATCACTGAAACGTCTTAGGCTCAATTTTCACTTGATCCTTTGTTATGAAATTAAATGCAGAAAATTCATATTTCAGTTTTTCCCACTCGGTGGTGTACATGAACATCGGTTCTTCCTCACAAAAAGGCACTGTATTACAGGCAATATCCTACATAGCCTCTAGCTTCAAGTTGTACACGTGTCTTCACAGCGGATTATGGGGCACATATGTTTGCACACAACAGTCAGCGTTTTCGGCAGCTCTGTGCATTACTACTCTTACGTATATTAAATGTCTATTCGTCCAAAATGTAGCTTAGTGAACGTCTCGCCTCTTCTTACTGCTAACGCTCACCAAACTTCTTTTCCTTCCTCGAGACCTCAGAGACGTTAAAATTATCAAATAAATGAATAAATATTTCCTTAGAGCTTACTTTCACACTGGCTGCAGAGCTTTTCTCTTGCTCCAACTCGTCGACCTTCTTCCTCAAATCAGAAGCGCTCACCCTTAAAAGATCTCCTCTGCCGACAACATGATCAAATTTAGATCCAATAATCGATCACTGTTACTCAAATAGTAACGCCGATGAAGCCAACTCCAAAACCCATAGAAACAAGCTGATAATTACGAATAATTATAGAAAGAATCACATTAAACTTAATGCTAATGGTGAAGTTTGCAAAGAGTTACTGCTGAAAAACGACGTAAATAACACGACTCACTCTAGGTAACGGTTCCTCTCCTCGAGATAGTTCTTCTGATCAAGCACGGTTTTCAGGGATTCTGGTGATGTCTCGTCGTCGGCATCGCTCTCTTTTTGTAGCGGTATACTTGGCACACGAATATACTTTGCCAAATCCACTGATCTGCACTAGTTATCGGATGCTTTAATTTGTGTACAAAACAAATAAGTTGGCTCCTGCCACATTTTTTTTAGTCTCCGTGTATCATCTTGGAAATCCGTACTATTCATATGTACGACGCGTAGTTCTTGACCTCTATAGCCTATATACTTCCAGCTCTCCACAAGTAAAAAACTGAGAGAACGTTTCAGCACAGGTAAAGCACAAAAAAGAGGGAGAGTCAACGACTTCTATACAGAAAGAAGCATGCTTGGAATATATAAAAATCAAGAGAAACTAGAATGTGTGACAAAAATATGCTCACGGAGGTTGTTCTTGTAGATGGTCTTGATCGAGAAGCAGATTACAGTCGAAAACCGAAAGACCGACCAATGCGCCTGAGAGACTTACAAACTCCTCCTGTCTTATCAAGGCCCAGGGCTCGTAACACTCCCTTAAATCATGTGGCTACAACAATTATAAGAAAAACCTCTCTTAAGCAAATGCTGCTATCCTGAAATACATCAGATCTATATACCATCAAAAACCTCTCATATTTACAATCTTAAAATGTAGGAACTTGAGATCAGAACTATTTAACCTTCTCAATTCCGAGTCTGATAGGTGAATAAACTTCTCAGCTTCGGGGGAACTTTTTGACTTTTTTGTCTTTAATTTTAAGAACACATAAAACAGTGTTCTTCACCTCGTCAAGTTCATGTTAAGCCAAATTCAAAGCTGCTGCGCCCTCCCATTTAATCCCCACTTTGTTTACGGATTTGGAATGCGCCAATACTTGCAGATAACTGTGTATTCTAATGGGGTTCAGAGAGTCTATCCTCAAAACAAATAGCAATACGCAGCATCTGTAATCACCAAAGACGCTGTCTGCACAGTGCGAATCCCGGGCCTTTCACTTACCCGATGAATGCTCTACTCATTGACCTACAGATGACGCTTTTGTTTCTCATTAGTTCTGTTTAAGTTTAGCTATGAGACTATAATGCCAAGAACCATAAAACCTTTTTCCTTGCAAGAATTACCTGTGTTGTTAATGTCAGTTCTGGTCTAACTGTTCGTACTTGTAAATTCATCAAATGTGTTGCACTATATATGAAATGAAACTTAATGGCCCCGCACCAAAAAAGAATCAAGATTGAAGGCATCCAAGTCGTTTAGGTGTGCAGCATTCGCGAGGGAAGACAAAAATCGCTGATTTATACCCGTCAGATGATAACCTCTTCATTAACCATCAAAATCAACGGTTATTCTTTGAGTATGAGCGAAACTAAAAAATGCAGGACGTCAACCGTTCATTTATGAAAGCAACCTATTCTACTATATACTATGATTGTGGGCATTATAGCCTTACCAAGTGTGCTACATTACATACGTACTAATGAAGCCTACACGAAAAAATAATGGCTATAGTTCAGTTTTCGGGCATCCACCCAGCAGTCGCAAATCCCATCGGTCGCACTCGTCTACTTACAATGCTTTCAACACCCATCAAAAACGACAATTAACAACTGAATTTGAGCGGAATTAAAAGAAAAGTTAGCCTTAGCAGCATATATTAATTACATGTCTGAAAGAGTAAATAAATAAAAATCAACGAAATAGAAGCACTTGAGCAATTTTGACGACTGTATATGATTGAAATAATCGGCGAGCTTCTTTTGCATCACTGCGAGCCTTAGCAATGCTCGTATTCGGGCGATCGGAGTGCTGCAATCACATCAGTAAATGATGAGGACTTCTCACATAAACCGCTAAGCTAGTGATCGCGTTTGAGCACATCGAAAATGAAATTTCTTTCTTTCATCATATTACAGCGATGAAGCATATTGCTTTATCTCAATGGAACTTACAGATATTCCGAAACAACTCCCTCAATCTAAAACGAGAAAATATCCCTCTTCGAGGGCAGTGAATTTCAGAAAATCTATATTTAAAAAAGACAGCAAATCACCAAGTTTCCGCCATTTTTGTGCTCATACAAATATTTTATTCGTATAAAGATGGCAATTACATAAGTGAAATAGAGGATGGGACGTTTTTAATAAATAAGATTCAAACGAACGTGATATTTTCGAGTTGTGCAATGCAACGCACACATTCATTCATATCCGGATGAGTGCTCGCGATCCTTCCGATATATGCCCAAAGCTCTGCATCGGGAGATCGCAATGCTATCATCATTCGATGCACTACAATCTTAGATATCAAATCACACATGACTTCCGGTGAGGATATTACTGAAAATGATGGCACAAAGCGCGAAAGATTTGCTGCAAAAGAAGCAAACATCAAGTAGGAAATATAATATTTCACCTTAACGGTTAAAAAAGAAATCCATTTTATGAATCTTCTATGCTTATAAATTTTTGCCGAAGTGATTTAAACAAAAGTGCATAAACTCTAATTCTTTACCTTGTAATTATTTCATCCGATCATCACAGCAACGAACTGATTTGCAGCAAACTTTCAAGTGCTCCTAAGTTGTACTGCCGTAAAATCAGATTTCATTCTAAATGGACAAGAACGCAGAATAGTGAAGATACGGAACCAACGACGATATGTGGAAATGGGCCAAATCAGAAAGAAATTATGGACAATGAAAAAGGCATACCCTTAAGAGGCTTTGATGGCTATTTATGAGAGAAAAGAAAAGAAATTCGGCCGATCGATGAAGGAAAAAGGAAAAACGTCAGCATAAAATGCTAAACATAGAAAGAAGAAAGCTCCCGCTAGGTGGTAATGATTGAAAAAAGCGTTTAGTAATGTTACTTGAGCTTTTAAATCCATGCCAAAGGACTTTCTCGAGCATCATAAATAGATCGGCAAGTTGTTGTGTATCACTTTCAAGCATTCGATGACGAAGTTTCATTGTTTCCTCTAGAAATGCTCGTAGTACAAGGCGAGTAATCACGAGCAAATTTGAGCGCTCATTTTCTGCAAATTAAGGAAAGTAAGAGAATTCCTTATTCTCGGCATACTATAGCAATATGATAGTGCTGTGATATTATCGTTCAGATCGTCGGAAGTTTTCGATTTCTGCTCATATCGATGAGGGAGGACTACTCAAATCGAAGTCAATGGTGTGACATCGAACGAGATGAAGAGCATATTCCCACCCTTCTAAGTATAAATTAACAAGAATAGATTTACTTCTATAAATGCACAAAATGCGATCTGAAAAACACAACTGATATTTTTCCTAATTATCCTTTAGGATAGAAAATATTTCTCTATAAAAAACAATTGAACAGCTTCGAAATAACAATAACAAGATAAACGCAACAATATCCGCTATGTTGCCGCTGTTTTCCACTCTTGCGGAAGAAAAACCCTCATAGACATATCTGCTCTATCGGAGCTCTAAGGTGGAAAGGTGGAATGAGAAAGGTGGAAGAGATGAGGGAATCGTGAATATCGTTAAAGAATCGATGGATATAATCAAACCTCGATGAATTTTCTGAGTTCTGCTCAACTCGGTCGACGTTTCGAATCCAAACATGTCGAGCACGTTCATTGCAGTCGTAATGATGTGTGTGGAGAGCACAAAGTAAGTAACTGTAAAGGAGGCAAGCTATGGACGGAACGTTTCCCGACTCTATACGCCAATTTTAAGCGATAATTAACGACGGCTACGAGGCGAAGTTAGGCGGCAAATATGCTTTAAGGCGAAAAAACAAATTCGAAGAGATGGTGGACGAATTAGAAGCGAATAAACATATGGCGATATTAAGAAGATAAAGTCCACTGATGTGAAATACTAAGCAAAAAAGAAAGAGAGGAAGAAAAGTGCTTGAATGAAGACGAGCGAGTGGGTAATCGGTTATTTCCATGTTGAGGACATATATTGGCGACCCCTTCCACCCCTAATTAGCCACGTGGAGGTATACCGTTGGTCTCGATAGTGATAGACAGGAGCCCCATTGTTCGACCATAGTTAGAAGCTCGTCGACCTTTGAAAAACCTACTATGGTAAAAAGCCGACACGTAACGAGAAATCCACTATGACGACATAGTTCGATACAAAACCACTACGACTCCCCAGGATCGAACTTCTATCCGGAAATCCACAATCAAGCACGGCAAACCCAAGTATGAGATGAGATATGAACTTTGAACACTGCTTTCTCAAAACGTTTTCGACTTTATTGACAGCTTGCCTATTTGAAATTATGGCTACTGGCCAAAGTCCACATAATGCTCTTTTAGCATCTTTCCACCCAATTTGGCCAACCCATTGGGGATTCTGGATATACCAACAGTATCTTCTTTAATTCACTTAATATCCGTAAAATGAAGCTATGAAGAAGTGAGCGTATGAATGTCACGACGAGTTGATGGATGGAAACAATGATGGAAAGGAAAACCCCGTCGATTTGATGTGGTGCTAAGATTTTTACTTAAATCGACACTCATTGCAGATCTCTTCATATCCATTGCCAATTCCCTTTAGCTGAAGTTCCATATATTCCATATACGTGAGGTGTTTCACTTCACTTCGATCCTACGTTTTCCCACAAACCTATCGTTCGCTTGTTTGTCTCCTTTCCTCACCGTCGGAAATCCCCCCAACTTTACTCGACACTTTGAAGGATCCGAAAACCATCCTATCCTGGAATTGCTCTTATCGCTCCTTGAATTGGTTTTTCGCAAATTCCCACCTCCCACTCTAAAGCAATTTTCTTTACTTATCCTTCACAAAGGAGCTAAACTATCACGCTCATGTGAAGAGAGGCCAATGGAAAAAATTCATATCTCTCGATAAGCGCTCGACATAGAAGTCGCTTTGTCGAAGGACGGACGTATCGGAAAGTACGATGCAGACTTGCTGATTATCGATTGCTGGAATTGGACTCTAGCAAAGATTGAGGTCAGTATAACATCTGGATGTGGGGATCCTTCTGAAGAGATCTTTCCCCTTCAATATCTTTTTCATCATTCTTCTTTTTCTATCGCCTTCTTAGCTGTCAGCACATCTTCCAGCAGCTAGAACACTATTGAAATACGATTCCCTCAACAAAAAAGCGCAAAGAGAATCCTCCAACAACAGTTTTCGGTCAGATATGGCAAAACAGAATTCACCAGTGGAACAATCCAACCGAAGATATCATCAGCCCGTAAGCATGTGCTCATTTTAGAACGAAAGAGTTATTATGCTCTTTCAGAAACGATAAAATCAAGTTTATTATTGACCTCATCGGTATCATTCTCTCTTTTCATTTCACAGGATGAGACGCAACTTGGCTTCATCCCATCGACGACGAAGGTTACGGGTACTTCAAAGTATCGCCGCACTTTGTTGATAATTTCATGGAAATACAAGGACTCGGAACACTTCTAGTTGTAAAGCAGAAGACTCCGATCTCAAACCACCGCATTCACCGATGCCAAGGCGACAATGCCTTGGTGTGATACTAGAGGTGTTTGGATTAAGGTATGTTAGCCGGGCCTGGATGCACCTTTGAAACAAGCGAAAACGAAGTTGCCAAATTTTTAGCCGCCCACACGCTCCTAGATTCCATTAGGAGAGCTTTTAAATGCACAACCCTTCCTTACGCTTCGCTCTTTTCCATTTTGCAGTCTTCTTACTCAGCGAACTGAAGAGTTATTACAGCGATGAAAGGCGCAAAGAAAAACACCTTCAACGTCTGTCGCCATAGACCAAACATTTTCGTCAGTTCTGAACCTCGACTTTAAGGTCTGGACATTCGAAGAGCTCGAGCTACTGCCGAACAGATGCTAATCGACACCAATGCTTGCGAGTATATCAAAAGCATTCGGATTTCTGCATAAACGCAAAACAGCTCTCGCAAGCAGAGACTACGGATTTCAAACGAGTACTGCTATCACATCCTAATAAGTGAGATCAGGCGACTAAGACTCGGCTCCTCGAACGTTCACAAAAATCGTATTACTCCAAGAAGTTGATGCTCATTCCACCGTTATCGTTGGAGTCTTTCTGTAAGCGGCGACATAACAGCGAGCAAATTTGATCGTTGAATGTGAGAAATTTCGATAGTACAATCTAAATTCAAGCCGTAACTGCCTTCCACGGTCGAAATCCGAGAGTGGACACTCCTCTCTCAATTGTGTCAATGCAACGAATGTCCACCCCATATGGCACTTTGTATTACACTCATTAGGGGCTTGCAGATATTCAACATAAAAGATCTCTCAACAGTGAAGGTGAAATGAAGAGAGGAATTCTCTTCCCTTAAAATTTCTATATTAATAAATTCTTTGCTTGTGGATCCAATACATCGAGAAGTGAGCTTAATATTGTTATCTAGCTATGGAAGGGGATTTGCTCGCTATATTTCAAGATCCACTAAGCATTCTCATCGAATAGACAAAAAAAGTCGATCGATGAACACTGACCCAACGATATCACACAAAATAGATCGAGTCCACATTTCGGCTGGCCGATCCATCGACACTATAGCGCGGTTATACATTTTTGTCGATCTCCACCAATCAATTTTCGCTTGAATGAGCGCAGAAAGTTATTTATAATCGAATACTTCTAGTCCCTCTACTGGCCACCCCTTTTCCCTATGTTCTTCTATAATTTCTAAATAGATCGAGGCAGAACAAAGAGAAGGGACAAGAGAATGCGAATGAATGACCGACCTTGAGAGGTGCATGAAGCCGTATTCAACACCAACTTACACTTTTATAAGCTCTGAAAGTAGAAAAAACAACTTTGCAAACATTACTATCGCCAGTGGCAACACTTCTGAGTATCATTATTCATTACAAATAACGTAAGCAATATTTATCATTGTTAATGTACGAAAGCTATCCAGCGAGTAATGCAGCAACGAAGAGAAAAAGCTCACAACGGGGAAGACGAGAGATGCACGGGGCGTGAAGGATAAACTCGGATATGAGCCGAATTACATACGATTCACATAAGATACAATACGATCGATACATCAAAAATCATTTCCTTTAGCACCTCCACTTATGAACGTGAAAGAATATGCTCAAGGATTCAAGAAGAAGTTCCCCACTGAAAGGGTATACCCGCCCCGTGATGACAAATGAATGCGGCTTAATAGCATTACCTATGTGAATGTGACAAAGAAATGAGCGCAAACAACGAAAAAAAGCGATACAAAAATGCAACAGTGCGAGTTTTTATGAATACTTAACGAAGCGTATAATACTTCATTAAGATAATATTCCTTTAGACGTTCATCTCTTTGAAATTCTTCAGCTATCACCTCTTTCTAGTAGTGGTTGTGGTCAAACGTCTCAAATCCAATCCTCCTAATGCACTTGAAAGAAGCTCGTGAAATTTCAACGCTAAACAATCCTGAAATCCTCTGATAACACCTCTAATTTTTCCACATCTCTTCTTAAAGAATCTTAAAAAAAAGAAATACATTTCTTCGTTAACGATTCCCATTCTTCTCATTTTCCTTTTGGCCATTATTCTCCTTCATCGTCAAGAAAAGATATTTCGGGCGTTGCATATAGATTTCAACTGAACTTAATTAATTAATGAGAAATATAATTGAATAAATAAATGCAACGCGTTTGTGGTGTATATTCGAAATTAGATCTATTGAAAGGCGTTTTTTGAAATGTGAACGAGAAATAACATTCCAAAGATGTATATTTGAAAGAAATCGATGAAATATTATATAGCACCGGGAAGTATCGAAAGAAAATTAGTTCATTAAACACCGATGGGAAGTATACAAGCTCGATGTTACTTTAGTGACCCTCTATCATAAAGGCACTCAAATCTTTCGAATGTTTCCCCCTAAAAATAGACTTCAATCTCTATCGAGTCTCCTTTAACAACTTAGGAGGCCACTTTTGTCATTCAAAGCAATAAGTATATTCGATTAGCTCCTCAGTAACCTAAATCACCGTTTAGACATTACAATAAGAGAACAAATACAAAAATTAAGTTGAAAATGATAACGTTCATCTTAAGCCTAAACCCTCAAGGGAGAATAAAATTGGCACCCCCTTTCGCGGTTTGCCCCTTACCTTTCTCGAAACTAGCATGTCTCCTCGTTAAAAAAGGAAAAATATCAGAGATTTCATTTACGCTGCAAATAAAAATTGAAGGGAAAAATGTTCGGCAAAATAATTGGATGGAGGGAAAGAAAAAGAAAATAAAATAGAGGAAAGCTTCTGCTTCCATTTCTTTCGGCAATCAAAGGAAAGTAATATATCTATGAATTAGGAGTGCTGCTGAGCGGCACTTCCTATAAGTAGTTGTGTGGCCATTTCTAGTCGTGCCACAAAGACTGCCATCGATTCGAAGGTATCAAAATTCGGCCTGAACAATGTTGGCCACCAAACCTGAAAGCATAAATGTCTGCATATAAGTTCTTCTGTACTTTCGGACTCACTTGACATTAATAAAATTATATATTCAATTCTTAGTGAGAACCAGTAAAGTTTTCATTTCGCGATATCCACAACTGACGCTCTCACCACCCTCTCGCCGATTTTCGCTAAAAGCATTAGACAAAAGCATTCGTTCCAAAAATACATCTCTACACCCACTGTTTCCGCTGAATTATGAACGGGAGAATGCTGATGTGTTCGACTAAGATATCAGTCGATGCTGACAGTGATAAGCAAGCGCAATTCGATGATATCAACAAAAACTAAACGGACGCATAAATTCGATTCGGCTATGCCCATCACCTTCAACATCAACTCACTACGGAATTCGCAGTTCACGGGGATAAATTTTGGTCTCGCATTAGTCGTATCCATCTTGGCATCTCTGTTAAACGTATATCCATTTTGGCAGCACTGCTAAAACTATAGAATGAAAGCACGTTCCTGGTCTTCGACACTCTTAACTACAACCGTTTTGTATAAAGAAAACTTTCATCTGCCGTCATAGAGAAGACAACCGAGATGAGCAATTAACAAATAAACCAAATAATACCTCCGTTATATTAAGCGAGCGATCCACCACTACAGTTTACTATTTTGTTCAATGGAAAATTCACCCGAATAATACCTATATCCATTAGCAAAATAAATAAAACAAAAACAAAAAACATATATATAAAATAAAAAATAGGCGAATGTTCGACTTAACACAATAAACAGAGAAATTTCTATATACTTCGCATAAAGCGTTAACAATCACGTGAAATATAATATCGGTAACATAGAAAGGGCGGCGAGTGAGCAGCTTACTTTAGCCAAATTCCGCACATCCATAGCGTTAACATCGGCGTGTTGTGCAACACGCGCCAAATGCGCGAGGAAATATGCGATCGTACTTCGATTTGCCGTTGGCCATGTATCCAATACATCTCGCATTCGCTTTGATATTTCCGATGGTTCCGCATCCAAACAGGCTACCTGAAACTTTCCTATGAAATAGCTACGTGAATAGATAACACTAAACTATTCCCTTGCGGACGTTTTTCTCCTTTTTTACTGCTTTTATTCATTTACTCTTCATACCTCTCACTTGGAAAAACCGGAATATCGCCGTTTCGACTGCAAAACAGTTTTTACTTAGGCATCAGCATGCAATATCGAAAAGTGAATAGAACATCTTAGACAACGTTCAAATCAGCAGACAGTGTTTTTGAGGAACAAAAATAATCAGGTCGTTGAAAGGGGTTAACAAAACCTTTCAAAAATATCACCGACCAGAAAAATGAAGTAATATGACCCATCACACCCCTTTGGAAACAAATCAAGAAAGCTTCTTATTTAAACAAACTGGATACACTTACCAGTTTATCGTGCATCTCATAAGGAATTAACGGTTCGGGTAAACCGGAAAGGAAATTCTTAAGTGCCGTTGCGACCGCATGCACGGGCAACTCCAGTCGTTGCAAATCGACCGTGTTGTCTGCTACGAATGCACGTTCAAGCTGAATCACCTGAGCCTGATTACCCGGTACGCGATAGAGACCTTCTACCTCCAATCCACCAATCTACAATAGTCCTATTTTCCACCTGATATAAATACGCAGTGAAATAAGATTCATTTTATCGACGCTGATAATAGCTGATTTGGCAGATGTCAGACTTCAGTACATACCACCAATCCAATGGTGAAGAATGCTGGACAGGCTTCAAGATATAGCCCCAGTTGAAACCCTACACTTTGACTAAATATGAACACTAAGCTCAACGCTCTAAACTGTGGATTTATTGACAATGTTACTGCTACATAAGCGCACACACCACTTCTAAAGAGAGGAGCGAAACTAGCGTAACCGTTGTAAAGAGATTCAAGCTACATCGCGTTCCCAAACGATAACGATTGATGAGCAGCACACAATCCCCAAACAGTGAACGAAAAGCAAATATTTAACGTGTTTTTCGAAACCATAAGTAAATATTGCGGTAACTAGTGAGAGATTCTAATTCATAGGTTAAGGAAACCTGTCCTCGCAAAAACTTCAACTTCTTTTAAGTATCACGGCAGGGACAGAAATGATAGACTACCACAATTTCTACAGCCTGAACTACAGGTGCGCTCAGCAAATGTAACATCCCCCTCCACTTGTCTCTCCAAATTGGAAACGCCAATTAAAATATACCTTTTCGATATATTCGATGCACTTTTTGATAAATATGGGTATGTAATCGGGAGAAGAAGCGGCCAATGAGCTGAGAGTATCAGATGAAGAGATGACACCGTTCAGAAGAACAGGTGCAGTCTCAGGATTGGCGTTACGAGCCGATCGTTTTGGCGATCGTGATGGCAACCACGAAAACGCATTTGAAATCTTTTCACTCGACGCTGTAATATTTTTATAATGAAAATACTGGTTTCGTTCGAATACGTTTCAAAGAGTGATCGAATATTGAAATATCCATTCTATTTTTACACTTCAAGGCGATATTGATGTCGGGATTTCGCTTTGAGGAGGGAAATGGAAAATTCAAACAAAAACATCGTCAGAAAATAAAAGAAATAAACAGTATCTTTGATTCTTCAGTGCACATCAGTTTGCAACCGCCGAGAAAATCAGCAAAGAAAAATTTTGCTTCTTCGAGACAATCGAATAAAGTTCCCCGTTGAACTCATAGAAAATAAAGACCGCCCACCACCTTCAATCCGATATTTTCATCTCCTCCCGCTCCCTTCGATATTAGCCGTTCTTTCCTGTCTTTCCCAATCTCTTTTATTCATTGCCAACAGAATATTAGAGGGGTTAAAAGGGAGCCATTTAAATCACTGGAAGCAGATTGACGCTGAAAAATCCTGTCTCATCATTATCTGTCCTTAGCTTCTGAATTTTTGGCGTCTATAAAAAAATGTCAGATAAGGAAGCCAGAAATATCGTTTGACAGAGTACAAGCAATTCTTACCTTATACGGAGGCAAAAAATCAGTAACAAAATATACTAAAGACATGCCTTAGACAACTAAATTCCCCTTCAAAAAATAATCGCTATATCGCTTAGAGAATTTTGTATATTTACCAGCAAATTCTCAAGCTGTAATTCCTGCCCTTAAAAATTAAACGTCTCAAGAAAGCACACACACTAAAGCATCCAAACAAGCCATCACGTCCTAGCGAGTATGCCTAACATTTGCAAAAGTGAAAAATTTATTCACATCCTAAGAGAGCGCCCACTCGAATCATTTTTGCGCAAAATATGACATACATTAGCAAATCTACAGAAGGGAAGCGTCTGAAGCAGCTCATTCGCAAGAACATCAGGACAAAACAACAATACTCACACGGCAGTGGTCTTCGTTTGATGATAGGTAACCGTGCACCTTCCGCATGCGGACTATGCGGTACAGATCGTGAACCGCTTGTAGAAACGGCTCTAATCCCATCCTCACCCTCGTCTTCCGCTTCCTCCAGCACCTTTTTAACGGTCGCCGTTAGTCGTGGTGTTCCTCGACGGAAGCGAAACGAAGAAGTCATTTTCCGAACGAAACGGCTCTTCGAAAGCTTTTTACCAGCGGATTCAGCTGATGACGATTCACCCACATCTATGGGACCGTAGAGATTCGTTGAATTGATAATACCAACATCGACCAAAGACTCTGCGCTGATACTGTGCAGTCGATGCACTGCACATGTCAGGGGCGCCACACGATGCATCGCCATCGCACCGGGCTTACACGCACTCGCCATCCCCATCGATGCTTCTCCACTGACGGCTATTCGATCCACTGAACGTCGCGAACCACGACCACTCATCAATAACACATCCCCTGCACAACAACAACAACAACAATAAGAAGCCTCGATGCAGCGCATGCCACAAACCAACAATACCCGTCAACTACCGTTCTTCCCAACCTATCAGTTATCTTCACTCATCACTAACCCAGTTCAACTGCGCATGCCGCTCATAAACTTCACTTCGTCAAACCAACAGCAGCGAGCGACGATCATCTGGAATGCGCTCACATAATTCACAGCCAGAAAAAGCGAAAGAATGTCTAAAAACAGGCCTCCTCTTAGTACGCCCTTGTGCAAAATTTGCACCACGAAGGAGTGCAATGTCTCAACTCGAACACAAATGAAGCCGGAGCTGGAAGTTGGTGATCGCGTCACGGGTGACGTCTTACATCGTTTTTCACGGTCAATCATCAACTTCGAACAGTTAAAAGCATTTAGAGGTGTAAAACATTTCGTTCATTTTGAATGAGTGGAATCTGAACTTAAGTGGGCCATATTAAAAAAGATGAAATCTTTAGCTCATATGTCTGGTTTGAAAGCAACCGGAAGGGTTAAACTGTGAATTCGTTCTAACGTCCACATTACAAAATCACTCTTCGTCAATTCAAAAGGAATGTTTGCCGGAAGTGATTTCCAAGTGAAAATGCCTTATCAAAAAATTATTCATTTGATTTCAACCAGCATCCACCCCTAAACAATCCGACTTCAGTTAAAATGCACGATTTCTTTAAAATCCTTATGTTCATGTACAAAAAAATATTATCCCTCTATTCAACCATCGTCCAAATATTACCCTAAAAACTATTGATGCCAGAAACTTTTCTTCATTCATCCACTTCCCCTGCAATTTATGAAGTTCTGCATATGCCCCTACTTAAAAGGAAAGTCTTTTATATCATATAGCATGCAAGAACTGCGAAACAACATCCAGAGAGCAATTAATTCCTAGCTGTACATTAATGAAAACCATAGACGAGAACACAATATTGGCTTAGACCTTCAAGCTGGCCGAAAAGAAGACAGCAGAAAGGAGTTATATGAAACACTAAGTATGCAGCATTAGCGATATTTTTCATTTACCTCGCCCTATCGAGAAACACAAAAACAAAACATGCAAAACGATTACTACAGCATGTTTTGCGCTCAAACAGCAAGTGAACTTCCGAAATTGCACTGCGAAATTGTGTCCCGAATTCCGAATTTAAGGAATAAATTCCGGCTGAAGAAATTTCAAAACACAAACAAAGTTATACTCTTCATGCCTGACGTGTATTATCTGAAAGGCCAAATATATTACACCAGGGCACTGGCTCGATGAATAAACCAGTTGCAAAATTCCAATTTCTTCATCGGAATTCCTAAAGTTTGAAGAGCCGTTTGAATACGAGTAGGAAAAACGGACCTGTAGAAGGATGTGCTGTAGACGTTGGGGATGATGAAGTCATTGATCCAGACGGCGATGTCACCGAAGTCTTAGATTGTGGTGATGGTGCCACTGAAGAATTATTTGTCGCATGACGTCGTGGAAGGCGAGGAATCAACTGCAATAAATATTTCGTTCTGCATATGTTGAATTCGCAATTGGTAGCGGATGTTCAGCAATCAAGTGGTCAAGGCGCAAAATCAAAGGTGATATCGTTGTAGAAGTAGATATCACAGAAAGGTACTACTGCTCTACCGTTTTTACCATTCTCCCTTTACTGGTAGTGTATCAAATGAGTGTGAATCCAAAACAGCCGATGACCGATGAAATAACGCCTAAAACGAGTAATGCCTCTTCAAAATTACATGCTTCCATTGATAAAACAACTGCTTTCAGAGAAGCGTAAAAATCAGGGAGAAAACAACTGTTGTCGAAGAAAAGGAAAAGTGCCAAATCCATCTATTTGACTGGTCTGAAGAATGCAGCAGGCACCTGTCACTGAGAGGTGATGAAAGGCAAAGATAACTCTCACATTTCTAGCCTTTTCTGCAATTTGACTTCGATGTGATGTATTTGTGTTGACATCACGCAACGGTGATATACTCGTAGACGAATTCGAAAAATCCAATGCTGTATATGCACATTCCCCTTCATCTTCTGCGCTCAACGCATCCTCAAATAAAATCGCACACGTTAAAATCGAAAATAACTGTGGGAAACACTGTAAAGCCTTATTTCTCGCCTTCAGCATATGACTAAAATGGGCTCAACACAACATCATCACGCAGAAAACTGATTATATGACTTATTTCTGCGGCTGACTGCCACTGGATTACTGCAGATCGAGAGCTTTTGTATCGGTGCTGTAAGTATGTAATCATATCCGGTGTGCAAAGGGATGACGAACACCACGATTAGTGAATTCTGCGTTAAATCAAATGAATACTTCTAAATTTTTGATAAAAGACCCCTTTCAGAGAGATCTTTATATTCCAATCATGAAGCTCGAATGCTATACATGCATATAAATAAATAAGTTATGTATATAATATCTATATAGACCGTAGTTTCCAACACTCCAGAGGTTTCATTTCAAGCAATAACACAATCTATGACTTCAAGTCATAATTTCTGAGAGAAAGTCATAGCCAATTAAAGAAATACGTTTAGGGAGACACCACCTCAATGACTTCCACAACTTCCCTGTACAAACGATCGTCAGAATATGAATCTCTCACCTTGACAGTCATATAATCGGATGCAATCTCGATATGTTCAGGGGTGGCGAGAGGGGCCATATGTTGCGATCCCATATTCAAAGTGGTAGCGTCGTTGCCAAATGGAATATGAGGAGGAATTGTAAAGGAAATTGCCGATTCAGCGGCTGCCGTTTGCTTAATTTCCGCCTTCGAAAGTTCGACGGGAAACGCTCTCAGTGCTGATGTCTCGACGACAGAGCGTTTTGCTGGCAATTCGCATCGTTGCGATGAAACACTCCCACCAAATCGATAAGCATTTGCATCAGACTTCGAAGAAATTGAATTTGAGCGTTGATTAAACGGTATTTGAAATGAGTGAAGTCGTGCTGAGTTGTGTGAGCAAGAGGATTCACGACTCGCCGTTGTACAGTCGCTATTCACCGTATTCAATGAACCTATAAAAGCAACAACTGTACTTCTTATACGACAATCTGAATCTATTTCTCTATTGGAATGACGTTATCTATGCACGCTCAAACCCTAGCCTTAAGGACACCGTCCTTTCGAGTGGACAGCGAAAGCTTGTTGGACTGATGCTCGAGAGTTTTTTGCCGTTTTCGCCTCTTCCCATTACTGATATTCTCGAACTGATGCTATCCAAATGTACTACTGCATTCCCATCTCATAAAAATTTCCAAAAATCCACATTCTTCACACCGCTGAATGGAAAAAAGGACAACTTGCTGACTGTGTACAGCCAAAACAATCAGTCTCATATAGACAAATTAAATGCATATTACTTGTTAGACATATGCATATAAATGCATATCTATAGAGATGGGAAAATGCTGAAGACATATATCCAGCAAATCTATAGAGCCCAGTCGAACGGAAGGGAAAGATTGCCTGAAAATCCGTCATCTGCACCGCTTGCAGATTGAGCATCCACCCATAAACGAGCTCAATTGAAAAGCAAAAAAATAAATTTCTAAAAAATTCCATAGCCTGAAAAAAAAGTTCTACCAAGAGTCCAATGCAGCGAGTTCGGTAAATTCGCATCGGAGAGAGTCGCATACTCCCTGCAAGTTGAATCATGCATCATAAATGAGAAACGTCTCAGCAATCCCATTCAATCATCATCAGTCACTCAGCTTCACAAATCCGACTGCTTCTGTTAATTAGCACTATCACGAGAGACAACTACGAATGCATTCCCTTCAGCAGTGATAAATAATCCTATCTCGAAGATCCAAAATTCCAGGATAACGACTAACTGCACAACTTGCAACACTTATCTAAACGAACTGCACCTTTGTAAATAAACTCTTGGAGTAGCATAAAATATATGAAAGAAGTGGGGGTGAGTGGGCATTAAATGACGGATCGCCACATGATAACAATATTATCTCGAGATGCGAAACACAACTAAAACTTCCAAACAAGTTCAAGTAAAAAGTTCAGGTGCTGCTGAACCACTATCAAATCGCGACCTATTCACATATTCCTCAGGTACCCTCTCCTGCAGATTGTCGACTCAGTTAGTTCATTAGAATATCTCTATTCAAAATATTCTCTACACTAGCTGAAGTGTTTGTAATGCGCATACTTTGGTGCGTTTCCGATACGTACACTAGTTTCATACTGAAAGAGTTTTCGTATGTGCGAGCTGGTAAATCATCCGAGCAAGGGGCCCTACAAATAGTACAATAAACAAAGGAATATATCAAAGTTATATCGAAAAAGAGGCGCAAACGCTCTCACAACGATACAAACAACGTATAAATCCACAAAACAGTAGACAGCAAATAATAGGACAATATCAAATTATGGAAGGAGGCAAGTGGGAAATTCCATATGATGAACATATGTGAACAGAGAGAACAATATGGCGAAACAAATCGTCAATAGGCGTTCAATGAACGAGTCGAGAGAAAAGCTAATAATGGAACAAATGATGAATCGAAAGCTACAAAGGCAGAAATGAAGTGCGCTCAATTTGTGCCGAGAGAGAGAGAGCAAAAGCGCTCAATCAACACGAATTAAACGACTTTTCTATATTTTGCAAAGAACTTTGGGAAAACAATATCCGCATAGCACAAACGCGATATACTTTAAATGAATGGGAAAACTTAAAGAATTTCTGATAGTCGATTATATGGATATTACTTCATTAGCGTCGATGATTTATCGAGAAAAATGAGGATGAATTCACCTCTGAATTTAAATAATTCAAGACATTCGTTTAAACGATTCTCATATCGACCGCCTACGTGGCAATATGAATGCTGATTAAGCCACTCAATAGAGCTGATCGATGAGATCAACTAACTTCATTGGCTTTTTCCTATCCAAATGCGCTCCTTTCAATCAGCAGCCATCGGCTCGCATCAAAACATTTCTATCGATAAAACACTCAACGATAAATGAATTTCTCTAAGTATCATCGGAAGGTGAACAAAACCGAAACAACATAGGGACCCTCAAAATTCTCAATGCACTTAGGCAGAACGAACTCCGGCAACCTCAGATAATCATATCAGCATTTATCAACCATTCAATAAATCATGAACTCGTCAGATGAACAAATACTGCTGCATATAGTGCAAAACACTTTTCGATACTGCAATTATAATCTTTTTCCTATCACTCAAAGGCTTTCGATCCATTTAAACAACGGCCTATAGAGTTCTTAAAGACTTTGAGCGATATGACACCTATGATTTTATTTAATGAATGATTTATGCGAATAATCAAAATTAAACAATGAGCCTAATGCTGAAGAAAACTGATTAACGAGCTTAAAGCTGAGAGAAAGAAAACAAATATAAGGATGGATTAAAGCTCGAAAACCTAAACATTTGAATCAGTTTGCAGCTGGAAGACGTAAAAGACGAAATTTCCTCTGAAACCCCCAAAAAAGGAGACTTAATTCCACCTGACAATATCGACGAATCTAATGAGATGCTTAATCCCATTAATCTATTCTATTTGATGTGCGAAAAAAACAATTAAATGCCAGCCAGCTCCTCCATATGGGCGTCAAGAAATGGCGTCGTTGTTAGCCCACATTCAACCTCTCTAGAACCCTAATGGCAAAAAATAACCAATCAGCTTACCCCATATGCAAATTAACTTTCTCATTCTGTAATTAAGATAAAGATCGAAAATTCAATATAGACGAAATTGCATCATCTCGTCTCAAATCGTGTATATTTTCCACGAACGTCTTTGATGATCTGAAATTAACACTTAACGGAAGCGATTCCGAAGACAGTAAAGAATGGCCAAAACTCACATCTACGGCATAAATTAGCTTCTTCTTCAGTTTTACTGAAACCAAGCAATTTTTCTATAGAATCAGTGCTTTCTTTCAAGAGTGGGGTGGAATTGAGTCTACGAATGAATGGATAACTCGAACCAAAGACCTATTCGACTATTTCTCATGCCAAATAGCGCCCAAATGATCGTTTATCAGGACAATGCTCCGGCCAATAATAGGCTCAAAATAAGATTTTCTCTTCCACTGAAGAGATACCTCACTCATGCCGATGCAATTCCGAGCATTCACAACAAAATAGATACTTAAATTTGATAGCTATGTTGTATTCTAAAAAAAGACTCAAGCCTTCGTTAAAGAGTGGAATAACAGCTTCATCGTTGGCCCTCATTTCATTCAAATATTGGCAAAAACCGACTTGAGACAAAGATATCGTTTCAAAGGCAAATTGGTAAAGGCGCAAGAGAACAGCCGAGACGATATCCACTTTGCGTCCTCTTCACTTACTCAAACTGCTTCACAAACTACCAATTTAAAAAATATACATATTAAAACATAGAATATCGGCTTCACACTTCAACTGATTCAGCTGCTCACACAAAACCCCTACAAAGAATTCCTTTTTACGCAATAACCTGATCGGTGCAACATGGAAATTCGAAGGCTACAAGCTTTCTGCAAAATTTCTGGATACCTTTAAATGTCTGCGGTCTTTTTCCGGAGAAAAATGATGGGTAAATAGTAATTATTCAATAAAAATAATTCATTCATTAAAATTTACAATTCCACCTTCATCTTTTGCCAAGTTTCTTCGCTAACACACCTTGGCAAATAAGATCCGCAAGGATGTATAAAAAAGACGACTGCGTGCTTCGTGATACCGACCCACAAATCCTCCAAAGCTAAAGCAGTAACAACAAACGGAGAACTTACTTTACTTTACTTGAATAATTTCCTTTGTTGGAACTTTTGGCTGTTAGATGAAGAGAAATTATTATCAATAACAATCTCAATGTCACTGCTTGAAGTGAAGCGTCACAAGAAAAGGCCTACAGAGAGGGGGAAACACCATCCGAATGGAAAGAAATTTAGGAGTAGAAAAGAAGAGAAACACTGAGACGAGGAAATAATCTCTGCTTTCGGCCGCTGTGTAAAGAATGTTGAAAAATGGCTCAGCAAGAGGGTTGCTTCCCTCTAACCATCCAAGCAAAGGCGCTTCAAACAAGCACGTGCAACGACGCGGCGATTGAAAAAGTACTAAAGACACAAACTGAGATGATGAGAATACAAGAGGCGACTGAGCAACGAATATAATGCAGAGTGGGAGAAATGAGAAAACATAAAATTAGCAGAAAGACATCGACGCCTCACTCGAACTACCGCTTATATGATCGTCGATTTGCATCACTCAACGACACAACTGCATCAAAAAACATAAAGAATCTTGCACGAATACTTAAGAAAATCTTCCCGATTCCTCAACTTGCTTATATCTCTATTAGCATTCGAGGAAAACCCCCTCAAATTCAAAGCAAAAATGAAGCTAATTCTTCATAAGGGATGCCTCAATTAGCGGACGAAACAATTCGTTATCATAACGACCCTCCAAACAATAAATATTCCCCAAGATTCCCCAAGCACTCTTCATTCAATGAAAAATTCATCCAATTAACAAATATGACAATAATGAGATACTTCTCCTCAAATTATATCCATTAAACGAAAGGATTATTTTATTTCCAAAGAAAACAAATTGCTTCACTGAATTCAACTCTCCGGAACCTCCTTCCTTCCCATCCCAATTTACGAGTTCCGATCCTCTATGTATTTCTCCTCCCGAGATAACCTCATTTTGGCTCTGCAACTAAAAAGCGGACTGCATGCGTGGCGACATTCATTAATCACGCTGAAGCGGAGCCCGCATAAATGAGTCTATAGTGATGAGAGGAAGAACGAATGAATAACATTTCATGGCGTCTAGCCTCGATACTAGCGATGTGTATCGAACGCCGGCCGAACGATACAACGCTAGAAACATATAAATATTCCCTCCGAACATTTCTTCGCTTCAACGCGAAACGAACCCACCAAACACACAGAGATGCGCGAAATTAGAGCGGAGAAAGTAACGGCAACGCGACTGGCGAATCTGTGACAATACGGCGAGAAACGATCCTTTATAGAAGCGCCGCATTGAGTGGGCAAACTGCATTCGTGAGAGCTCGATGCTCTCAACACGAATTCGTCTGCGCCTCCCCGTGCACCATCACTGAGCTGCTCATGCGTATAAGCTCAACGCTACTCACCCATTAAGAAACTCCCTGGATGAGCCGCAACCCTATAAATGCTCCATATAGAACAGAACTCGCAACCACATCACACGTCTCCTAGAGAAGTCTGGAAAAGTGTGACGCATTCGACAAGCACAAAGACAGATATGAAATATTCTCATGGAAAAAATTAGCGCATCATTGCAAAGCAAATTTTTCAACGACGAATTTCTCGGAATTTCCCCGGGCAATTTCTGATTGCATCACGTAGTGACACTTCCAGATTTCGTGATAATAAGAGAGTCGCATTAAGTTCGAATTTATCAACTCGACTCTCTAAAATATTCGCCGGTGAACACATTCACAGACACCCATTGCTTATTTTCCCGGCCCTATTCCAAGGCGATCCTCTTATTGCTATAGAGGATATCACAGAACTTGCTGGCATAAGTGTCTCACAAGATCGCCAAATCATATCCCCGAACGAGCCCCCTCCCTCTCCTTGACAATGTGAAATTCTCAAACGCAATTCTACAATTCCTTGGCATTACACAATATAAGTCATAACGGAAGCATCTGTCAATGAAAATAAAGACACACAATATAAGGGCCAATGAGCATTAAAAGCGAACGGCCAAATATTACACAGAAGAGATGCCAATAGATAAACAAGTAGAGAGAGTAGTGCACAAATCGATGGAACAGTGTGTCGTTTTCTTCGGGAGATATTCCATCACCGTGTTGCTCTTATACTGCAACACTGAATAAACGACTAACACTAACGATCGCCGATCCACAAGCTCCTGTCCCAACTTCGTCGTCATTAAACTGCAACGAACGTCAAATGGGAAATTCACCAAACTTACCCGCTATCGTCTCCGATGCGTGTTGTCCAATGATCGATTTGCGAACACAAGATCCTCTCGAAAAACTCCACAAACGTTACCGTGTGAAGGCGTTCGGCCACCTCCGGTGATAATGTTACAAATGAAGCCGACAACTTGTCCGCTAATTCGCTCCCTTCTGTCAATAAAGCATTCGTCTCCTAAATAAACTCATAAAACATAAAAAACTCCAGTCGAGAACGTCAATGAGTAGTGCAGCCAGCCGAAGGGAACGCAAAAAAGTCTCTTCAAAAAGTCCGAAAGGAACTCTAATCAAAAGGTGGAAGAGGAACGCAAATCCGGACGACAAAGAGAAGATCACTTTTCCAGAGGTTGAATAAATCTCAACATCGAGGAGAAAACAAACAATCGAGTGCAGTGAGAAGTGCTCGGCGAGCAGCATCCCAAGATTCGATGTGAACACTATTTGCACAACTCCTCTAAAGAATTACGCTCTCGTGTTAACATAATGATACAGTTTCCTCATTAAACTACGCCATAAGTCATTTTCTCTCAATGACGACTGTATCAGAAGCCTCAAGCATAAATCAGCTCATCGTCTCCCTAAATCCGGATCTGCTGATATTACCCTATCTTTTTTCCCTCTATTCTATTTTCTCCACTTGACTAAAGCCATTCATAATTAAATGGAAAGTTGTATATCATTCTATTCAACATCTGTAAGAAACGACTACTACAAAATCGTTGTGGCTCAATAGAAAACGAGTTATATAAAGGGAACTACAAGCGAAAACAAAAAATCTCAGTTGTAAAACGAGATCATTCTATGCACTTTGTTGCTGATAAAAGAATAACCTATGAGAATTCCGTAAGTCCCTTCATAGACCACCTCAGTAGTAGGTGACTATACATGCGAGAAAGAACTAACTAACACTTCTAGTACCGCTCAAAATTCAGTACTTATCTTAATGGTGAATGGTTCAAATCCATATGGATTTTAGAAATCAGCGATAAATAATCGAGCGAAAGCTCGCCGATGTATTTCCTATGTCGATTCTAGTTCATTAATTATAATAACTCCGCTTTTTAATTATATTTTGATTTCTGAGACAATAATATTCTGTTCCTTCTTTAAACAATAACATTCCATCGAGATTGGACCTCATCGTTGAAGAAGTCAGTGACATCGGCCACAGCGATGAAAAGTATCGACTTAGTGGAGAATGACGGAGATGATTCGATTAGCCGATGCGCTGCTGCAGCTGCGTGTGCGAACGACGCCCGTCGACGCGCACTAAAACATGGGCAAGTTGTGAGGTTACATGCAGCTCGTAATTAACACTCCAAACTGCTAAACATAGCAGCCACAATAGAGGATCTCTTCAGATTGCTCTCCCTTAAAAGGGTGCTGCTTGAAGGCCAAATTGCGGCCACTCTTTCCATCAGACAAATAGAAAATTTCCTAAATCTTCCGAAAAAATGAATTAAAACCACTCAGATTCAAAGGTGATGGGTAAGTGAAAAAAGGGATCCACCCTTGTTGCAGAAAATATCATATTCCGAAATACCAAAGAGAAGCGCTTGAAAGTGGGTGGAAGAAAGAAAATATAGCCGAAAAATTAATGCCCTTTCACAAAAACGAACACTGTTCACCTACAGATCGATGAATCTCGAGCACATCTGTAGATTAATGAGTATCAAGCTCACCTATAGGCTAGGATGTGCCCATGGATAGGAAGTGGAGCTCGTGATATTAGCCATGAATGGTATGACGAGACACGCATATCGATACGTGCAGTTCTCTTCAACGATGCAATTGGCACCTCCACAGTCGCCATACCGCCTAAAAATCCTCTAAGTATTTGACCCATCCACTTCCCTTGAAATGCTCCCTTTCATGAACCTAAAATGTGGCAGCTGCTAATACGAGAAGGGTAGAATAATCAGTGGTGGAAAAAGATAAATACACAAAAACAAAAAGAAGCCGAATCACTATCACTCCAAAGAACAAAAAATTTCCGCGATGTGCTCGCCAAACCATTCAACCTCATGGTTAGCATTTCTAGTCCCCTCCCACCCCCCACAAATACATTAAACGATTTTCTCCCAAAAAGTTCAGGAGGCGATTAGGCAAACGATATATTAGCGATCAGTAAAGACGCCAGACGACAAAACGTTAAAATGCCTATTGAACTTTTAAGAACTATCAGCACTCTGCCCGCACTGTTGGTAAATCCTTCTAATGGGAACAACCTAAGCTCTCTTCGTCGAGGAAATAAACGATGAACGAACGGACCGGAAGACGAAGACGCGAGATGAGCAGCAACTGAAAGAAGCGAATTCAGCACACATTGTGCTGGGAACTGATCGCCACACATTAATGAAAGCTGCACACGCGCATCCACACGGCGGCCATCGGTTTGACTCGAGAATGCGCCATCGAGTATTCGTGACATCTGATCTCGACTGCAAATTAGTGAGGTCTAATTACAGCCCTCTATTCTACTGCCTCAGGAACAGTATTCACATCTAAAAGCAATCAAGCCTCCACCAATAAAAAAAGATAAACTCTTCTCGACGAATCCGGCCCCTGCAAAATTTGTATTCCTTCGAATCAGCCGACGCTTCAAAAACGGGAAACACTGCGCTTTAAAGATTCCTATCCATCAACAGATAGCACCGGCCAATGGTTAGTGGATGAAAGCGATCTCGCCCAATAGTAACACCGCAAATATCGCCATCAAAGCAGGGATTGTGATACCGTCGTCATAAAGAAGAGTTCATGAGGATGTACGTAGCTTGCTTGACGGTGAAGTCAATGAGTACTTTTGAAAGTAGCTGGGAACCAGATTTGGTGCCCAGCAAACATTAATAGTACGAGATTGCGCTAATAAGAAAAATGCCAGTTTAGAATAAAACTAAACACTGCTGACCTAAAGGATGCTAAATTTAAAAAAAAAAAAACAACAAAAACAAAAACGAACAAACAACTAAACGAAAGTTGAAATATTGCTTAAAAGTGATGATAAAGAATGAGCACTACGAAAGATGTTTTATAACGAGGCATGCTACCTGTAGGACAGGTAAATCTTCACAAAAAGACTTAATAATAATTCTGAATTGGTAAAAACGATCAGCAATGGAGGCGTCGCAAATTTCCACGCAAATCCGTTTCTTGGCTAATCCCACTGAACGTGCTCTCTACAAAGTTTTTCGCTCCCCTTCGAAGTAGGAGGGGTATTCTTTTACCGAATATGTTCATAACTGTTCCATAATCCTTGTATATCCATCCATTCTCCCCCCCCCCCCCCCCTCCCTTGCCCCTTCAAATCTCCACTTATTTTATCAATTGCCTTGACAAATCTGTATAAATGGAAAGTGCTCTTTTTCGTTTCTACCTTCTCTTGAATATGATAACAGGAATCCCATCAATGAGCAATCCCTTCTGTAAGCATGTTCCCAAACAGCACATCTTAAATAGCGATATTTGGAAATAGTACCCTCGCCGACCTAGGGCTACGCCTATGAACTGTAGCCTTCTTTGCCGCAGCATTCGAGAACTCTCACTTACAACTCAATACAAATAGGACCGGTGGTCTGCGGGACACTCAGCGGTGGAAATGAATATGGTCACTATGAACATTATTGATGTAAAAAGAAAGGTGCTCGAAAGACTCGAAGAAGTTACATAAATCGGATATAAAAAGGAGATCGTACGTGAAATGGGTATTCAGCTCATTGTCGGATGCTCTTCGCGAGACTGACAGTGATTCAGATCCAACGCCGACGAATATTCCTCCCAGACTGTTCGCCAACATACGACCCTGCAAAATGAGGTCAACTATTGTCCTAGAGAAATAAACTTATTGAAGGATATAAGGGCGTACTGATAAGCTTAACAAACCAATTTGCAGAATAAGGTGCAATTTTTTGTCTCAGAGATGCCACTAGAAATGAAAAGTACCAACATAAACGCGATATATGCGCTCGAGCATGAGTCCTCTTCCCAATAGCAAAACACACAGTGTATCCCCAAGAAACAATAATCGAGATAGAATAAGCTAATCCAAATTCAAAAGCGGCTAAAACAAAACGCCGCAAACTTCTTCAGCAAGTCTCCAATATTATGTGAGAAGATCTCCCCCTCCCCTCCCCTCCATTCACTTGAGCCGTCACCGTCCTCTGCCAAAGAAAGCTTTAGTATCTCAAGTGGGCTGACACAACATTAAGCATAACACGCTGACCTAGAATTTGTTGCCGTTCACGCTGCTTATACAGAAAACAACTGAACGTTGAAATGTTTCGAGAAATCCGCAGAAGTCTCATGCATAACTGAACTATCCCCCATATATGGAATGTTTTCTCTGCCGACGATGACTCAAGATGTAGCTCGAACTATTCTTGCCCTCACCGCAACTCATAATTTCACAACGTGGGGGAATACGAACAAGCTGAATCGGCACCTGCAGGTCACTTCATATTAACATTTATTAGAACAACTTTCCCTTAATGCTTCCGTAACTATTATACAGTCTTGAAAAAAACATCATAAATCATCGAGTGGCAATTCTCAGAGGGAATACGTCCACCGGAAAGAGGAACAACCTTAATAAACGATATTCAGTTCACCTGTCGATGTAAGCACGGCAGCATGTCGTAATAAGCCGCATCGGCGACAACTACAAGTAATGGTGGACATCCAAAGTCGGCTTGTGAAAACGAACGCGATTTGATTCCCTCCAATGAGTCCGTCGAATCGATCAGAAAAAGATAAGTACATGTTCGCACTGCGTCCATAGCGGCCTCCTTCTCGCGAACACACATTATCTGCGCAAGTCCACGCTCATGTTCCAACACGTCCCCACACAGCATTTTCTAGAAATAAATCCCGCATATCACATATCCTCGAAGGCGAGTTTCTCCTACACTCTCTCTCAAGGACATTTCTCAACTGAACGTGCCCTTCCGGCCAGGTCTCTATAAGCAAATGAAAAATAAAGTAGGCACAATGATGCTGCCAAGTACGGCACGAGAAGGAAAAGTTGGGGATTAAGCTGGGGGAATAAGCATCTGAGTGGAGGATGAGCTGTAAACGTTGGTGTAATAGTGCATGTTCTTTTCCCCATTTGATGTGCAACTGCCAGGCAATCTCTGTGCTAGAGCTTCACCAGTCAGTCGATCCAGCATCCACAACCTTTCTCCTCCTCATCCCACGACCTTTTCCCTTACATTCTTCAAGCTACCCTTTCATCATCGTTGAAACTCCCCCCCCCCCCTAACCCTGCCGTATAACCCCACCCTCCCCTCCTCCAGCAATAAGTGACCTTCTAAAAATAAGCGTGAATAGTGTTTTCAAAGCATAATATGGTCGAATAGTTCAAACCAGAGAAGATGGACAAGAAACCCTATAACTCGATTTCAACTTCACACAACCTTAACAATATACACCTTGTCGGCGTGAAGCAGCACATCAACTTGACGATTATCCCTTCAGGTGAGCAGCAGCATTAATAGCTCAAGAAAAACAATGGGAAATTAGTTCACCTAATACTAGGAATGCAAACTATCACCGTATCAAGCAGAAATATAATCTTCGGTGGCGAAGTGGAGGACAATCAAACTGCAAGTTAAAAAAAGAAAGTGATGATCTCGGAGAGAGCAGAAAAAACTGATTTCATAAAGCTCTCAACCAACAGCGAACAAAAGAACGATGCTGGCCAGCGAGCAACGGGAGATCGTTAAGGATATGCTCGTCGAAGAAGAAATTCTAAGTGAAACAGAGGACGGAACCGAGGGAAAACTACAGAAATGGAACGCTCAAAGTGGTGAGGTACTACGAGTAGAAGAAGGAACTAACCGCTAGCGCGAAAGTGAAGTCGGATGTGAGTTTTTCATCGCCTACGAGCACCAAGTTGATATGCAATAACTGCGATGATTCCACGAGTTGACGCCTAGAACAGCTTGAGCGGTGCTCAGCAATGAAATGCCTCAATTCGGAAACAGACGATGACGTGCCCTATAATGCACGCCAGCTAACAGACTTCACGGACAGAACTATTCCTTTTCTGGTACCAAAAAATTCCTGAATTAGCCGCTTACTTCGCCTGAAAGCTTTCCGAAGGAACCAATGCACTCTGGCTTAACTTTATCCTAATTTCTGGCAGAGTTCATTTAGATGATCGTCGAGCGGTGTCGCTGATGTTTTGTGGAGATAAATCACATTCGGTGCATTTCCCTAAAGAACTCGTAGAGGCGATTATACTTAAGAAATTCTGGAAGGCGACTAATCTTGCCCTACGCAAAGCCGACATATAAGGGTCACCTACAGCATACCTCAATTACGCAGACCACCAACCCAATTCACACAAGGAAAATAGACAAATTATTAAAGTGACCTTTGTAAATGGGAGTGGAAGATATCCTGAAGAAGCGTGTCGACGCATCGATTCCCTGATGGGCAATTCTGTACAAGCGGATAGGACACAAATGATGCATAGTTGGAAAGCATTTTGTCTCGAAATTCGAACAAACGATTCAGTTGCCGGTACCTGAAATATTTAATAAACCATTTAATAAAACAACATCCCTATCCTCAACTCATTACCAATAATTTCCGAGCATTACTCCACCTTTTAGGAGAACATAATCGAATTTCTGAAGAGCGCAGAAGGCGAAACAAGCAAAATACCAACTTGAGACACCTGCCAAAGCCTCTCTCATAAATAACTTTACCTCGCATCTTCATGCAATACGGATCGAAGATCACTCATTTCATTATCGTCCAAACCAATCAGCGGTCGCATTGTGTGTGTCTGTTGACGTCGTCTCATCACTACGTCGATGAATAACTGTACCCGCTCCAACAGCAATTCAATGAAATCAGCCTCTGCTTTCTTTACTAGAATCTCCTTAAAATAATCCTTCATATAATCATAAATAACAACAACAATAATCAGAAATCGGTGCTCAATTATCACATCATAATAGTTACATTCAACGTAAATGTTCCCCAAACGGAGAATCGCTTCAATGAATATGTTCATTGCTTTATCCCTTCCCTCTTAACCTCCGCAAGAACCTTTCTTCAGCACAGCTTTAACGTCTAAGCGTTCACTGATGACGATTCCACGATTCCACATATCGCTTTGACCAAACGCTACGCTCCTCCAACATTCACCGTTAATCTGCGATTAACGCCTGGAGGGTCTTTTCACCTCGTATAGTAGTGAAGTGGCCTTCCCCGATTAAGCACTCGAAACAGAGTTTAAGGACTCCCAAAGAATACGAAACTGAAGAGCACACAAAGAATATTGCATATGTCGCCTTACAGACGACGCAAACAACGCGAATCCATGTCAAATGTGGTTCGCTCTCTTTGCGTGTTGTAACTGATCGGAAGCCATCAGCTCGCCAGCGTCATCTTAACTCAACCCATCCCGTAATATCAAGCATAATTCTATAAATTACAGATCCATGGGGATATGCTGGAAGTAACCACAAAGCAGTAACTAAGTGGACCGTGAACTAGATAAAAGCAGTAAGAACTGCAATAAAACCTGCCTGGAACCTATCGTAGATGTTGAATGCGAGTTGCGGTGGGAGTGCATCGTAGGCCGGGTTACCACGAAGGAATATCTCCACCTCCTGGAGGGGCTTACCAGGGGTGACCTGTGCGCATTGCGCCAGTGCTTGTTCGAATTGTTCCTCCATTCGTTCCCGTCTATACTCCCGATCCACCATTCGCTATAACACAAAACATCACTCATCGACATTTTAAGCCAGATACTTCTATCCGTTCGAAGAGACAAGCACTGCTTTCGTTAATCGGCTTATTTCGAGATATCTTTCGACCATAATACAGCTCTTATGTCCACATCATCGACTGAAGCGTTACCTCTGCATAGACACCTTTTCACTTGATCACCGGAAATTAGGCAACCTCGTCAACGCACTTAATTGGCCTCTCCTCAAGCACTAATTGGAATGGAGGTGTCATTTGACGACCGTCATTGCGATGCTCGAATTGAGGGTCGCCTCATTGAATGAGTAAAAATAAGTGCCGTCTTTATGAAGGCGACTTTTCCCGTTGTCGAAACGATGTTAAATGGCTCGCTTAGAATGAGACAATAGGTGTTATGTCGTTAATAAAACGTTACGAAGAGATCCATTAATAAATCGCCTAAGGGTGAGCTCCGATCATGAAACTTCGACTCCGCAAACATCCCACAAGAGCATCTTTAACTTGCTTTAAGTGCTATCGATCTATATAGAAACGGCCTCTATAATGCTATCAGCAAGAAAACCCCCACTCCCATAAAATAATCGATCGGTCGCCTCAGGTCGTTTCCTCTACAATAAATCTGAGTATATCGCCATAGATGCTATATTCCAACGGCTTCCTTCGCGTCAGCTTATAAGTCCAACCAATAAGAACTTCTTCTCCCACATTCCGCTATGTCACAATATTTTTCTCACCTGCTCAGCTGCAGCGATTGGAAAAACTTCCAAGTGATATTACTTAAAGAGGCAAGTTGAGGGCGTTCAGAAGCGCCCCTCATAACAAGCTTCTTGCTCAAACTGAAAAATTGAGCATCTTAGGATTCTCGTTGAAATGATTTAGGGTTTCCCCTAAGGGCCACTCTCTCGAAATCGAAAGCTCGAGGTTGATCATCCCTTCACACAAATTCACATCATAAAAGCTTTTTTCAAAGCTGCCCCTCAACCGTTGCTGCCACTTTAAACGACGATTCATGACTTCGGCGTTGGACTCTCCTATGATCTTCACAGGAAGGTGCAGTGCTCAGAAACGCCGTCCACCGAGGTGATCACAATAATGGCATTATATGAATGTTGGGAAATAAGTCCTTTGAACATTACCCTCTATCCTCTATCATATACTGCCTTCTAGTGTCTAGATGTGGAGTGACTATTCGATCACCAGTCAAAGAAGGATTCTAAGCTCTCAATATGAAATTGCCTCAGAAGGATATATTCGATCCGAGGCGATCACAAAATCACTCTCTAGAAGTCGATCTTGTGCTATCTCTCAAATACAGCAACTTGCCCACATCTCTTTCGATAGTACTATTTCGATCTGCCAATGATGAAGAGCCTCCTTACTCATAACATAGTGTTTCCACAATATAATCCGCACAAAAAGCATTCTATTCGAGTTATTTTTAGAGGTGTGCATATTCCCAAAAAGCCCCCCACCGAAATTACCAAACTTCAAATGCATCCACATCGAGAATATAGCCGACGGAAGGTCCACTGGCAAAATTAGAATGCATGAGGATCCCTCTACTTCATCAAGCGATCACTGCCAATATTACAGATTCATTCCTGACAAGAGATTTCTCAAAGATCAGTAGTCTACAACCCTGGACAGTCTATACATTCGCGTCGATTCCACCGCCGCTCCCCTGCCTTGCTTTATCTACCTTATGCTTCTTGAATGTACTTATTTCACTGCTCGAGAGTAATTTCCCTCCACTGATGTCTGAAAGTTAGGTAGAGGATCAAGGCGAATGCGAAAGTGAGCACCGCAAGAGACAACTTCAGAATCAAAATGACGGATCATACAACAATGGTTCGCGTAACCTTGGCGCAATAGTACGAATCTCAAAGATCAATCAAATCGCCGGCATGGGTCATTCGACATCGGCAACGCTTTCAATAACCAGAGGATCAGAATCGCTCATTCGGTGATATCAGGTGAATCATAATATGGACATAAGGGAGGGGAAGGGGATATGAAGACGGATATGAACACAAAACTTCTTCAATAACCACTGCAAAGCAGCAATTCTGATGCAAGCATTGATACACAAATCTTCTCTGCAACAAAAGAATCAATTTCGGCTAATCCGCGAGGCGCAGTGAAAAATGACCTCAGTAAATGCTTCCCCAACAAGCAACTAACAACGATCCTTCCTCGACTTCCCCTCTCCCACCCAAAGAAAACCTTTCTTACATCCAATGAAGATTCCGGTAACTGCTTCCTCACACTGCGATGAAGTAATCGACAACAACAAACTACAAACTGATCACACGGTTGCAGAAGAATTGCGCTTGTGTAGGAAGACTTTCAAAAATTCTCAAGGATAACGATGAAAAAGACGGAAGCGATTTCGCTTCGGGAAGTGCGATTCGACAGTACCCCGACGAAAAAACAATGGCACTTACAGAGCAGGGATCCTCCCCTATTTCTCCGAATTGATTACCACTTTTCCGGAAGCCTCGATCCTGACTTGATTCCGGAAATACATACCGGACAGAACTGACCCGAAAATGTCCACTTTCGTGACCCAAATCTGGCGAGGAATGGAGTGAATTCACTTGCTAAATGCCCACTTATAGTGTTAGTGCCAACGATGTTTACATTAATGAATGAGATCGTCTTTTCTTCGAGTTTCTAAACTAAAAAATTTAAAAAGTAGCTGTGCTCTCTCAATCAACAGCTCAAAAGACTATGTTAGAGGTCATCCCCCCCGGGGTTATGGCCTCAGAGGCACAAAACATAACACACTGGCCACAATCTCTGCCAACCTGCTGCTGTGTTCTTAACTCCATGTTGACGGAGATAATCATGAGCAGTGATTAGGCAAAGCAGATTGTTTACCTCCCTTCTATTCATTCAGATTTCCTCACATATCATCTATCATCTAATACAAAGTTAACGACAGAAGGGAGGTTACGAACTAAATATCTGAAGACAAATTAGCAATTACACTCGAAAATCGAAGTTAATAAAAGAGAAATTAGAAGCATTCAAACCTGAAATTCATAATAAGTGGGTTCCGCTTCGACAGTGAGTAGAAGCTCGGCCGGAATCCTCGTATCGTTGAGATTCCTTTCAATCTTAAAAAAGGCTTACCTCAACGCCATACACCACCTCATCAGTGGAAACTCTCTTACATTTACGTGGGATCATCACTGAATTGTCTTCGAAAAGGCCATTATTTCATGTTTCAGCACTATTAATGGCCATTTTAAACTCCTTCTATCCTTATAGTTCACCTTTACCTCCACGAACGTACACTTCCGCGTTATAGTATGACACAATCACCGCTCACAGAGCTACCTGATCAATCAAGAATGAAAGCCCTTAAACTGTGCCCGAAAGCAAAAATTCTGCTTCGCAAAGGAACCACAGAGAGGCAGAATGAGGGCGAAAGATGGTCAGCTTAACATAGGATACGCGACTGTACCGAAAGTGGGCTTCTATCTATTTCTTTCTAGATGAATCCCATCCATGAGGTCAAACATGCAAATACGCACTCAAATCCGCTGATTTCGCCCTCAAACTTTCCTCTGGCAACTTAAATCCTCCTACTTTTATTAAATAAACGACTCCCGACATTTCTACAGAAATTAAGCAGAAGGGAAGTTCTAGGGTATCCCTCTCCTAAAAGATCTTCAAGAAAACATCAAAAAGCAAAAGAAACTTGAGGACTGGAGGGATCGAGATCGGCGGCGAGAGCGCCAAGTGGCTGAAAATATTCGTCGAAAAGTGGATGAGTGCATATCGCTTCTTTTGCATCCGCCCATTTCATAGTACGGACTCGTTCGGCGCCGATCAGATCCGCAAAAACGTGAGTCAATCGAGGGGTTTGTGTTTGCAACCTGCAATTGCATCTACTATAGGAATAGCCTCTTCCGTGAGAGAATAAACGGATAACCATCGACGAATCGTTTCACTCGTATGTTCAACGAGAAAATAAGAGCAATTTCTTCTCAGCAGCTTATTCTTCTTATGTCCTCTTTGGTGCATCTCAAATAATAATAGTAAAAAGAGTAGGCACTCGAATCATCTATGAACTGCGGGCAATTTTGCACTTAGCACTGCCAAGAGGTCCTTTCGAAGGGCAACCATGACGATGGAGGCAAATATTAGTGATAAACATCGTTATCATCATAAAAATGGCAAAGTTCCCGGCCTTCTTTGCATCCAAAATTCGCGTGCTTCGTTGACGTGTCTTTGATAGAGTTTCTTCGCTTCGCCACGTCCGAACACATAAACGAAATGTGTGTAGGCCAGGTGACGTGATAGCCCGATTCGGTTGAGTAGTTTTGCCCATGTGGGTCGCCGTTGTGGCCAACTTTCGATCGGCATTAACTCCCGCAATACTGCCACATAGCGCTCACTGAAACAAGATAAAGCTCAGCGCTAGCAATTAGCCACACTCTTCCATCGCTATCTTCCCACTTTCCTATAGAAAAGCGCCACTGCATACAAAATCTTACGTATGGATCCTCATTCAAGACAATTATCTATTCAGCTATGCTTAGTTAATGACAGCGCTAATTAGTTGCCATCATTCATAAACTAAAAACCTGCGATGGACGAAGATTCTACTAACATGAACAGAATCCCTCCCCCATTTTCCTTACTTGACAGTAGAAGATGCCCAAAAAATCGCCTTCGGAAGTGAACGATCGCCGATTTTAGCCGTCGAATCACGAGTTTACACAAAAAATATTTAATAACAAAACCGCACAATACTACCGACAACTACTCCTTCGAACTGGCTTGCCATTCGGTCCCCATTTTCAACTCTTAGCTTAGTGCTGTTGAAAGCTACACCGCTGATCCCGAAGATAATTACATGACGTGATAGAGGCTAATTAATCCTTTCTTAAGTTCTAAATTATGCCATCCCGAATACACACCAAGAAAAAAAACGAAGAACTCGACAACCCCACGGTGAGAAACTATGAAAGTGAGGCTCTCTATCTAGCGGATCCACTTGATGCTCTCATTCAGATTCAAACACCGATACGGCAAATGTAGCGAAATTAGGGAACGAAACTGCCTATTCTCCAAGGTCGACGAAGCAAATAAATCTATTAAATAAAGAGCCTAGCGAATGCGGAACATTTCCTCTTTTCCCTTTGGCAACCTCAATTTCCACACAGATGTTCCGTGTTCGCGAATCAAGAAACGCGCACAGCAACGAACCTTTGCAGTGACGAGAGCTCTCCCCTTGATTCTTTCATGATCTATATGCACACAATAAACTCCTAACAGCCTCCGAAGCAACTACTCTCTGACGACTCGAGTGAGTACCCGAACTTCTCCTGCCATCTTTCCCACTGAACTGTCGGCTCAATTACTTTCTTGTTCCCTCATTTATTCCCGTCCTACTTCTGGAGCTCTCGCCGCTTTCCTATAGTCTCGATAAAAGAGGAGCCTTTAAACTGATGGAAATAATGAGAAATTCCTTAGAAAATAGAATAATTTTTCTGGAAGAGATACAAATCGAATCGGAAAAATCCCTCGTGGAGCGCTTCAAAACTCAACTTTCCGGATACGACACAAGCCGTGGTTAAAAGAAAAGCAAACGATCATCCCTTCACAAGAGAAGTGCTAATTTGATGCTCTCTCTCTCTCTCTCTTTCAAGCGGCTACAGTGGAAGGCAAAAACAGCAGAGGAAGAGTCCGATCAGCAACTTTAACAAGCATTTTATCGAATCTGAAAAGAAACGAGAGCAAAAGAAAGTGGCTGAAGAGGACTAATAAGCGGTGCCCAAAGTTCGAACAACGAATCGCGGCGACAGGGATTAATCGGCCAAAAAATTCCCATATATTGGCGTCACTGAAAAGAGAGATGATGGGAGAGAGGTGAGGAAAAAGCGATCTCGAATCCGTTCATTTCGGCGATTTTCCGGATAACGGCCGATCGCTCCATTCCGATGATTTCCCGGATAACCAACTGCATCAAGACTAAACTAGACGTTTCGTCGGCCTTCTCTCAAATCTTTCTTTGAGAAAATTTACCAAATTTCACGTTCACGTTTCCGTTGTTGGTTGAGAGCGTCGGCGAATGCGATCATCTTCGGTTTCACTTTCCATTTTTCGATGAGAGCCGCCGCCAGTTCAAACACACTTGTTACGTTAACGTTCGAGAATGCAGAGACTTCTACCTAGAAAGCACATTCACTCTCATAGACTACAAATGAAGTCATGAAAACCTCGGTAAACCTTACAATGTGTTGTATGTTACCCCCCCCCCCCCCCTTCCGGGCTCATCATCTCCAATGCTATTGAAGAGCTCACCTGCCACCGATACAAGCCGATAAAATCGAATAATACGACAAATCACGTTATACATATGAAAGAGCGGAGGAGGGGAAAGGTGGAGGATGGGCAGGAAAAGGCAAGAGCAGAATATCCCTCCCGTTCTCAAGGTTACTGGCCAACTTCGACAATATTGAAGGAATTTCTCCGCTCTCTAACTCTGCATTTGAGAGGAAGAGCAGAAAAAACATTATAATCCACTGACGCATGATAGAGGAAATATTATTGTATAAGGAAAGAATGTGGACAGGGTGGAAGCCCCCCACATAGAAGTCGACGAGGAACAGCTTGGGAACTTCGGCTAACAATCCTCATTAAATGAATTTAACGTTGCATGAGGTTTCTGAGATTAAAGGTTGATTAACGCCAAGAGGCTGCGGAACAAATCGATCTTTCAGGATCTTTTAAATTATTTCTTCCGAATCGTCGAAGATCAATCCCCTCGCTAGCCTAGGCTCGTTCTAGCACGCCGCAAAAATCTCCATTATCTTTGGCGATTCTCAATAATCGACCCCCATCCCGACCATTCATCCATCATGAAGTTTAGTTTCTATTTGCAACAAACGATGAGTAAAAAAAGATGAGAAAGAGTGCAAAGTGGGGGAAAAAAGTTAGTTTTCAAGTCTTTTAGTATCATTCCATTGTTCGTAAGTCTGAGTGAGCAAAAAGCGAAGATACTGCCTCCAAAGAGACGAACTCTATGCACATGAAGCGTCCTCGAGCCCATCAACTAGCACGAGATCGTCACAACTCGCCACTCTCGAGAGCTTCTTATGCGGCGCAATAAGCGCTAAATCTCACAAGTGTATTCTCATGAAGAATTTAACAAAAAATTTCTTGAAACAATGGGAGCCAGAAGATAAAAATTCAAACGATACTCCCCCAATGATCAGAGATGATCATGGGGATAATTTGCTTTGATAAATACCACGTATCCCCTCCAAGATGGAAATTTAAGCGTTGATAGCCTCGAGAGATAGCAGAGAAAATGCGGACACTGAAGCGTACATCAATGAAAAAAAGGTCAAATTCATATCCTCCCTCACTACAAACAGCGTTTCGTCGACCTAATTGTTCGTACCACGGGACCCGTTTATTCAACGCCGCTCATGTGAACTTTACGCGACCAAGCAACACACTGCGATCGGAGGGAGGGGAAAGGGAAATGGGAGGGGTCAACCAAGTATTGCATAATAACGACACGCTGAAACGTCGTCTGATATTACTGCAAAATCATCTGATTGGCAGTTACATGATGCCGAAATAGTAGCAACAGTTCAAAGAGGAAAAATAAGTGGAATTTCAGGATCTGTTAATCGAGCAGAGCGAGGAAATCCCTCGAATTTCTCCGTGCTTCCTTGAATTGCGGAGAGAATTAATTTACCTCCCACCGCCGTATAAGCCATCCCCGCACCTGTTCATACTTGTTTACGATGAAAATGAGCACAACACACCATTGGAATGTTGGCAGACTTGAGTTCTTTGCGAGTGAGCAGCCTTTGCAGTGCCTTCCTACCATTGTTGTCACCAATATCTGCCTTACTCGCCGCTATGACGATCGGTTTCTTACTTTTGAGTGCCATCTGGAGTGTGGCGAATGCAAATTCCGATTGAGCATCGAACGGTCGACTCTCAACAACCGATAGATCATACACGTATACGAATCCATCGACAAAGCATCGACCGTCGGGTAACGTTTGATGAGCGAATTCAGTTTCTAAGCCCAACTGTTCCTGCAATATCTCCATAATCACTCATGTTTCTAGTTGGAGGTCCGTTTCACCTAGATATTGCGCCTCTCTTATCCACTATGGTGAACGAATCTATTTCTGGGAACGCGGAGGAAAGATAAGGCAGTAAGTACACCGAAGAGAAGCTACTCTGAAGAAAGAAGAAAAAGAAGGAGTATGAGGCGGACCGAGAGAATCGAAGGGAGGTGAGGGGCAGAGTGAAGCACTCTTCTACTTTATGACTTCATTACAAGCTTCTACGCCTACCAACCTTGCAGATATACATGAGCTTATCAGCACTCTCGAGTTTAGTCCTCGTTGCACGTTTAGCATAATCTTCTCCTGCACCCGCCAGCGCTTCAAACGTCTCATCGTCGACGAATTCGGTCTGCTCTATTAGCCTGCAAATGAAAGCTGCGATTTTTCCCTCACATAGGCACTAAACTCCGACCCTCACAGCTCCCTTACTTCCGGCACACTTATCCTCCTTCTATGGGACCCAACTTTAATCATTTGGGAGCCCCTCATAAAATGCCATTAAAATGAACCTCATGAGAGTGGCCGAGCAACCTATTCTCCTGTTTCACAGTCGCTGAGGAAAAGATGTATGGGAAATATTCTTCTTGATCACAGCGCTTGTTGTGAGCAGAGAATCGGATGTTTACTCTCTCTCTCTCTCCTGAATGTTTCGCCAACATGAGGAAAAATTCTCGGCGGTTAGCATCTATTCGCTTGCTCTGAGTCGACGCCAAAGTGGATCTACTGACAGCGCCCATGAACGACCTTACGAAGGCAACAGATCGAACGGCACGACGCTCTTGAAGATGGCATAAGAAGCAAACTCTCGCCACATAAGAACAAATCCTTATGGTGGGATAGGAGTTAGTTGATAGGATTCTCGGATTTCGAAAGTTTCTCTATAGACCTGACTTAAATGGCGTTCCTACTTTATTGGCTTTCAAGAGAGAATGCGGTAGCAGTCGGCGGTGCTTTGCAGCATCGAAGAATCAACTGTTTTGTAACAGAACACGTTCAATTGAGTGGCACAATATCGCATAATCTGTGCCTAGCCTAGCTACCTATTCGCCGACGACATCAACGATCACTCTCACATAAAACTAGAAGATTCCATAAAGTCACGCCGAACCTGATGTTAGCGTTCGTACAGAGATCATCGTTAGTGAGCGTTGCCTCACCCCAATACAACCAATGGTCGTTGTTAATCACCGGCGATCCACTAAAATCCGCCTGAAATCCTCTTTTTCATGCATTATTGTTACGTACCTCGCATTGAATATGAAAGCTGCTGAAAGAATCTTTTTCTAAAGGGAGTCCTTGCAAGTACCATGCGTATCTAATGCAGTATCACTGGTATCCGCAATATCTTCCACGAATAATCGAATTCCAATGCAATGGGGGGGATTTAGAAGAGGTTCGCCGTCCCATCGAATATACTCCCGGTGATAGCAAGTAGACACCACACATTTCACCGCAATGCAATGACAAAAACAGAAAAGCAGCAGAGAAGTCGACATCGAAATATATCGAACCTCAATATAAACGACCGCCCTCTTTACATCACTAGTAACAAAGAACTTTCTTATCCGACGATCAAATAGTGAAACTTTCAAAGGTCAAAAGATACAAGGTCAAAGGTCAAAAGATACAAGGTCAAAGGTCGAAGGACATAGTCAAACCACTTTGAATTCAACTGAATATTTCTTCTATGTGTGAGGAATATAACCTTTAGACATGCAATATATGAAAACGAAATCTGCGTTGAAATGAATCGAAATAAAGATGGCAATATGGGGGAATCCTATAGAGAATCACAACGATAGAGGAAATCGTTCGAAAATTGGATCTATTCTCCCTATCAGCTCTTCGAAATGATTCGTAATTTTCCATATACCGATGAAGGTGGGTAACACTTTGGGAACTGAAAGAGGAGAGTCCTCTCTAACCGAGAGGAATTAATTACTTCTACTCTTCATAATTACTGAATTTAGTTCCAAATCATTGCTTAATTCTATGAATATGCTAGCAAACAACAAATCAACCCGCTGAACCGATCCTTAGCAGCTCCATTCAGCCCTTTCCCCCCCCCCCCCCCTCCTCAAATGATACTAATAAGAAGTGTAGAAAGGAAAGAATGCAAAATTATACCTGTGAGAGGATAGAGGAGTGTTCCATTTGAAAGCTATCATTATCGCCTCTAATGAAACGATTACATAAGAGTGATTTGCCCACTCCAATGGCACCTTTGACCCGTTCCGTACCACTTACGCCGAGCACCGAAATTGTCACCGTTTCAGGAAAACTTCCTGATTGGCCACTCTTGCTGCTCATCGCATCTTATAAACTCTCTATAAATTATTTCCATAGATCAGAAAGAAGAACTTCCAATGCGATGAAAGTGTACGGCGAGAATTATTTCCACAAAAATTAATCTACAATTAAGTATAAATCCAACACGAAACTCTCAACTTTTTCCGGAAACGGATCGTTCCGGAAAAGTGAAATGAAACATCCAAAAGCGATAATGGAATCTTTCCAGAAAGTACATCAAATGAGGCTACGATATGATCGCCGCATTTCCCGTCGTCGATTCACTCACTAATAAAGCGAAACGATTCATATTTCCATCAGTGCACAAACGCAAATATAAAAACATATAAAACCGCATCGACGAAGTACCCGATCGCAGTTATTCAACAAACAACACAAAAAACCGCATCGACGAACTACCCGATCGCAGTTTATTCAACGAACACAAAAAACCCATCGACGACGTACCCGATCGCAGTTTATTCAACGAACACACAAAAAACCGCATCGACGACGTACCCGATCGCAGTTTATTCAACAAACAACACAAAAAACCGCATCGACGACATACCCGATCGCAGTTTATTCAACGAACAACACAAAAAACCGCATCGACGACTACCCGATCGCAGTTTATTCAACAAACAACACAAAAAATCGCATCGACGACGTACCCGATCGCAGTTTATTCAACAAACAACACAAAAAATCGCATCGACGAACCACCCGATCACAATCACTACCTTAGCTGATCGAATTGTTTATCTATCGGGAAAAAGTACCGACCTGAAATCGTTTCGATGCGTCATTGAAATAATGCAGCACAGAAAAAAAATGCATCCAATTAATTCCACCTAATCAACATGTAGAAGCTGCTGCTATACGCCGTATTTGCTCGATATAGGACCAAAAGACCGTATCCGCTTCTATAACCCCCCCCCCCCCTCCCAACCTCACCTGATTTAACCTCTCCAGGTGATCCGAATGAACAGAAGTCACCTTGAGAAGTTACGAAAGCAATCTCACACTTAGAGATCCTCTTCAGCTCTCTCGCTGAGTGAACGGATGTGGAGCATTGGCTAGTTTAGTTGAACATCCTCTTATGAGATAGGTAAAGAGCATATTTTATAAGAGCAGAGCTTTCCTTTAAAAAGAGTCTCTTCTTCGACTACAATTGAAGATATAAATAATCCAGAATTTGCAGGATAATGAATGGATAAATCCAGAAAAAGAAAAAAAAGAACTTCGATAAATGCATCCAATAATTAAATATATTCAATTAGCGGGTTGAAGCATAGCAAAATAAAAAAAAAAGAAACAACAACAACAATTGAGAAAACATAATTTAATCTATGGGAAGTCGGGGGAAAAAACAATAAAACAGAATAAAATAAAATAACAAAAACGGGTCAAACGTGGAACCTTTGAAACTATTTGCATCGAATCAGCTTGACTTCCAAAAAGTGTCGATTCCTTTGTGATCGTGCTTATCAGTGCCACAACTGCAGAGATCACATTCATAGGTGATAAGCTGATAACACTCTATAGAAAACTCTTTATACTAAGTAAACTTCAATAATTGCAACTGAAATAAAATGTTAAAGGAACCTCATAAGCACTAGAAAAAAGGCTCAAGCGAAATACTGAACTCAATGGGGGAAGGGAGAGGGAGAAGGAGTGAGGGGGGAGGGGTGGTACTCGTTGATTGGATCAGTCAATGGTATAACGCTTAGGGGATAACTGCCAAGATGGTTTAGTGTTCATGGCAATTCCTCAATGTCCATGACCGAGAGGATAAAGTTAAGCCGGAAAAGTGAACGATGAAGAAAGAGCATTTCAAGGATAACAACATCTATGGATAATCCGATCGAGGAGCGAAGTTTTTGGCGATTGAAGTATTACGAGGACGTTTTCTTTTCCATCCTCTATATATCCACCAACGGCACAACTGAAATCCTTTTTCGCATCATTGCAAGTCAAGTTCCGCATCATTGATGGCATCATTAAAGAATCCACGCAACCATTAACCGGACGAATATTTCAACTATAATCAAGGTGGGACCTGAATTAGTGGTAGATGCTTATGAGAACCCTAGAATCATCCTGAAATCTAATCAAGGTGGACCTGAATTAGTGGTAGCTGCTTATGAGAACCCTAGAATCATCCCGAAATCAACTGCACCTTTGCGCCTACTAAAGGATTTCTTCACGTCGACTCATCCAGAGCGCGTTAATCATCGGATTTCTCAACGAGGTACATCCATAAATATTTCAAGGAATAACCTCAAACGAACAATTTGCGGTGAAGCACAACGTGTGACAGATGAAACAACTAAGAAATCAGCTAACAGGAAGTGATCAGCAAATCCATGAAGTGATCAGCAAATCCATGAAGTGATCAGCAAATCCATGAAGTGATCAGCAAATCCATGAAGTGATTACCTGTAAGGTGAGCGGTGAAATGTGCATATTCTTTGGAGCCGTACTGAGAATGTTTCATTTCGGATTCTCACACAACGTTGACATTTATGATCTTATCAATAAGATACGATCAGCAGCGCTAAAATGATGATTATGAGGTTCACGGTGCACCTTCGACAGAATCGTTAAGCCAAGCGAACCTAAGCGTCAAACGATAGAGATCTACTAATTAAGCTAATAAGATTTCAAACATTAAAAAGGCCTTCCGATACGTTTATCGATGGCGCTCATATTGCTAGCGGTGAATATTCGTACGACGGATGAACATTTGGAGTTTATTGAGAGCGTGAGATGGGCAATTCGAGTGCGGAGAGACAGGTTTGTTGCGCCCACAACGATGCATTCTTCTCGTTCATATCTGCTGATATTCTCGATTTGATGCGAATTGTGTCGCTCTCTCTTAAGTTTGCTCGAATTTCCCGTGCTCTAAGGTAGATTTTACCCGTCGCTAGCAATGTTCTTCGACGGAATTCTTCTTGTGACGTTCGATTGCTCGTGAAGCAACAAATCATAGATCCATAGATCCCATCGGAGCGGAGAATTAATCGAAAAGCTCGTAAATTGTCGGGAAACAAACTTGAGCCTTTCAACGTGAAAATGCCACACTATGGAATCTAATCATCGAATTTCTTCGCTCGTTGAATGATGCTAAACGTATGGGCAACTCCCGCCGACTATGCATACTTTGATGGCCGCCATTCGGCCCTTCGGAGGCTATTATTTCAGCTATAGAATGAAATCGTCTCTTGAAGTGGGTCTATATTATGGTAAGTTTCGTGAAGATAGCGATACTTATTGCTACGCTTTCATATATATCCCACTAAGAAAGAGAAATTTTTCAAGTAATTCGATGAGTTCAATTAAAAGTTTGTCGCCGTTATTTTGCCTAACGCTCGTTTATGTTCTCGCCGAAAGCTGCAATTAATTCTCGTAATGATTAAGCACCGATCGACTAAATTAATTAAGCTAATGTGTCGATTCTCAGATCCCAGTAGGATTAGAACACATTCGACGTCTCTCTTGCAAGAGATTCAACTCGTCGAACTATCCGACTTATTTGAGTGTGCTGATGGCAAAGTATAGTGATCTAGTTGAAGCTCTTACTACGCCTATTAGCATCACTATCTCCTCATAAAAACGGAGAGAAAACATTAAAAACGACATGAAATTCAACGATTTCTGATAAATATATAAGTGGAATGATCGTTTTAATGTCTATAGATGTTTTCTGACCTCAATCGATGAATCGATCTCGAAATTCCTATAGAAAATCAACTTAAGTGACGCTCTAGTGAAAAGCTTCTCTTTGGGAACTTCAGCTTCTATGAATCTTCGACCGATAACTGCCGAATCGATGGGAGAAACTCATACTGACATGACCTTATTTGGATAAAATCTAAAAAAAGTAATGATAAATGTAGGAATAACTACTTAATATAAGTGAAATTGAGGTAAGTACCTCAATGAGGTTACAATTAATTCCCTCAGCAATGGGCAATTAAAGTTCGATTAAATCTCGGCCACTAATTTATTTCAATTCTCGTTTATTTATTAGCCGTAAAAGATGATCAATGAAGAAGTAAATGAATTTCTTTGTGATGAACCTTTATCTCATGCATCGATCGCGATAGCTCTGTTCGGAAGGGACGAAAACAACTGAGAGAAAAGGACGACCTAGCCACCCACCTCTCATATCTCAGTGCTCCAGATTTTTACTTTCTATAGATAAATTGGTCCTATCAAAGAATCGCATCTTTTGCGTATTTCTTCGTCATCTTCGGCAGCCAAAGAAATATTCCCCCAAAGATAAATTCCAATAGATCTTTTCTGAACTGGGATCAATGAATTCCAATTATACGCCCATAGGCAACCTTAATCATGGTCGGAGAACTAGAAACTTAATGATCGCCTAATCGATTAAATAGAACGATAAATTACCAATAAAGAACTAAAAGCAGTAACTGAGGCAGTAATACTTGATGAGATCGAATCGTTAAGCATAAATGCTTTGGGATCGATCTTTTCCAAGCAATAAATCACTTCATTTATTGAAGGCTAAAAGAAACGCTTCACTTATCAGCAATATATTGAAAGGCGTTCATTATGGCAGCTCTTTTTAACAATTACTTCTATTTGTTTCACTAAAATATGCCTCAATTTTGGCTTATTCAAATGCTTTATAAATTACGGATAGGATAACAAGTCAGACATCCGGATATTGGCCGACAAATTGAATCGACGATGGGGGAATGTATCGATCACCTCGGCTAATTTTACCTCTAATGCTTTCTGAGTTGAAACTATCCATCAGATAGATAAAAATACCGACAAGTACATATATAAAAAGGCGATTATATATGTATATCTAGAAGATGAGTAAGAGTTGCTCGACTGGAAAGCAAATGATCGTATCTAAAGACGACAGCTTAGCTCTCTGCTTGTTACGTGATTAGTGAAATCGAACTGATCACCGCTTTAATCAACTCATTCTTCGGCGGACTAGAGCTCGAGATCTTATATCTATCATCAATTTCCACATTTCTTTGAGGAGATCCTGAGAAAAAGTAATTTTTATTGCATAATAAACCGTTGGAACCACTTGTTCACACGCGACTGAGCCGTATCATGTCGGCACAATGCGAACGCATTGCAAAAGTGGCGATCGACGGCGATCTTACTTTCGAGGTTTACCTTGATGAGATGATGACCATATCGCATTCACAATTCGGACATTATTAAGGCTTTCATAGCTGGACATGAGTCTTTCATATATCGTCCTTTGCAACATTCTCTTATAGCTGAAAATGAAACCGCCGAAACAATATTCTTTAACCTGCTTTTGGTTTCTATGAAATGAATGTATAAGTTCACGAGACACCTCAGGTACCGAACCGCTGCATACAATGACCTCCAATAATTGAGCCATTGGAACTGACCTTAATTGCTCTAATGACATTGATAACAGGAACACTATCTATTCTATTTCAAAGTTTCGAAAACTTCATTTATATATGCTCATTTGAGATTATGAAAGATCCAAGTTGTGAGCGACCCGACGATTTCTCAGATCGACGGTCAAATGTGGATGACCAAAAATGCACCGATCAATTCTAATGCGATCCGAACAATAAAAGGCCCTTTGTTAAGTGAGATTTCGAAACGAACATCGCTGAAAGCGTTCGAAGCATGCAAGCCCAATTTTATATGTTGAGAGGCAATTGTGCTAATAAATTGCCGAGGAGATTATGTCGGCATGATGGATGATATAAGTGACGATGTTCAGATCAATCAACACAACGAAAGCCGATATCCTTCACGGGAAGAAATCCGAAATACGAGAGAGTCTAGTGAGATTGAAAAGAACAAAGAGAACGAAAGAACTAAGAACTACATGGATGAAAGTCCCATACGGCATCATGATTCCTATAATGACCATAACTGATTTTCCAGTGAATAACTGCCCAATATAGAACATCTGAGGTCACACTGCGTCAAAGATCAATTGCAATATATTTAACAATGAAGCAGGCGATACTTAATATCTCAAAGCGGCGTCATCGCCAAGTTGCTGCAATTCCAATAAACTTTGATGTTGTGGCCCTATTTTGTATGATTTTCATATAAAAACCTTGTTGTATGTGCAATCCTCATGTATTCCACTTGGAGATAGGCTCTTTTTCTTGCATGATGGACTCGACTTTCTCAATTACAGGATACCCTCCTTCTAATATGAAATCCTATAATTTACTCCAGGATTTGCGCTAAAATCGATTTAACTTACTAGCTAAAAGAGTGAATCTAGCCCAATGCCTCAAATTAACTATGATATAAACGATGAGCAATATGGCGAAGCAAGAGAGGGCAATATAATAAGTGCTTAATGGAAACTCAAATGAGCGCATTACTTCATAATTTGTCTCTCTATGAAGTATTTTTAAACATCAAATGAAATAAGGATTTAAGGAATGGGATTTATTGATGCACAACGCGCATAGCACTAGAGACAGATGAAGACGGATTAATTCAGTGCGGGCGCCGATTGTATGTCTCGCAGAAGGAAGGGCTGGCTGGACGCGTGGACGGGAAGTGGCCCTTAGTGGAGCGGATGCGATTGGCCCGGCAGCAACCAAACTCGCACAACAAATCAGCCAACCACTGCTGGTCAGTGGAAAATTCAACTTCTCTCACTCATTCAGCACTCTTAACTACTCGAAATATAAAGGCCCCCTCCCCCCACGCATCAAATAACGGATCGAAATTTCTTCCATGCAGTAATCGACGGAAGCGAAAGTCGACTGCAAAGTCGGCATATTTCGTAAAATGTCAATCAAGTGCCATAATGAATGGATTCGGTAAAGACCGAGCTGTCTTTATATCCGAAAAAGCAGACTGACCGATACTTTCAGTGGCTGAAAAATGACCAATATTTCGTTTCCGGTCGAATAAGCAAAAGATATTGTCTGTGGAAAGGATCTGTAAGGGAATATTTGGTAGGCGAGTCAAATTGCCCATCATTTTATGGAGAATGATGAGTGATCACAAATGAGTGGCCGATTATTTAGGCGCAATTAACATGAATATTAAAAAAACTAATTAAAACAATAATGGTGAAATTGCAAGCAAATGGCGTATTAGCAGAACCACAATCGAATGATGAATAAGCTCATTGATTGCAAAATTAAGCTAAACGAAAAGCGAACGGAAAAACGCCACTGAGAGATCACTAAGCGTCGCTTAATAAATCGATTTGCTCACAATGGAAATTCACTTTTTAGGCGTACTTCTCCACTCTCTGCTTTCACATCAATCTTTTCAGTAAGTGAAAATGACTATCGATGGAAAATCTATAGCGATCGGAAAATAAATCAATAAATTCCGTTTATAGTTGCCGAAGATTTTTGATATTATAGCTGATGCCGTCGAATAGCGAGCGCATAGTGAGGGAAGAGCGGATAAACTTAACAAGGCAAATCAGTGGAATTAACACAATTTCCCGAATTGTTAGCCTCGGGCAAATTTAGCTAATTCTTCGGCGGACGCTTAATGCTTCACCAATGTAACAGGATAAGAAGATTACAAGTATAGCACTCAGCGCATCTTTCACATTCTATGCATAATATTGTTCCAAAGCAATACTCTTCCGACGAAATGAGACCGAAATAGTTCTTTACTACTGCGAACGCTTCTCGTGAGTAACTCAGCTTAGTGCATCCATCAGGTACTTAACTCTCTTTGCATTAGTAAAGCGTAGCGACTTCTCTGCCTTACTAAAAATTATGTTATGGAGGTATTTGAAGTGATTAGAGCGATCTATCGATTTCGTCTTCTTGAAGTTTACATGAGAAAAGATCGGATTATGAAGCATCGCTCCCGTTTAAGCAAGTATCGATACATAGATAAGAGTTTCGACGCTTTGTTGTCCAGGAACTAAATTCGCTTCATGAAGGGTCTGGTCACCTAGCCGAAAAATTACTCTCCATACACAGAACGTAACGATTGAGATGAGGGCTATTCCCTACGACTTTTGAGAGATTCGGTAAAACAGAGCTGTTTGCGGTCGATCATTTTATGCAACGAACGATTTTCTGGAGTGGATCAACAAGGACTGAGGATTGCTGTTAAGCAAAGTCACAAACTGATGCATAAAAGCAAAAAAAAAGAAGTGGTGATTCGGCGTGGGATCTCTGCATCTACTGATTTAAAAAGAAAGCTCACGTTTGATAGCGGTCTATGCGGCACTAATTCTCTTATTGGAAAGCATCGATTCATAGTTTCTATTGGCATATCAAATGCCTCGAGCTCACCCTCTTGCAACTATCTCATTGCTGCTCCATTCGATTATAAAGCTTTCAAATGAATCTTTTAACCTTCATGTTTGCTTAAAATAATTTCGAAAACTAACATCCAACGCAATTCCCTCCATTCATAGTTTTTCAACGGCAACGAGGAAGTCGCATCTTTCTTATATCTTTCTTTTATATTTCGGTATACGTTGCGGTCGGTCTTCTCCTTCTACAGGTCGTATTCCTCCTATGCACTACACCTTCAATATCTTTATCTTCTCTGAAAACGCTTTCGTGGCTGAAAAGAAATCTACATAAATCCCGGGAACACATGAGGAATCGTTGTTCATTCAGCATCACCTCTAAACTACCCGCATCAAATATCGCAAAATCCAAATATGCGTACAAGAGAATTGCACCAAGTGAATCAGAATTTCCTGAATCTTCCTGAATTCTTGAATCAGAATATATGGCGAAATAAGGCGGAAAATGGTTGCCACGTAAGAGGAAGTTTACCAATTTCGTGTCAAATTCTGCAAAAGCAACAATACCGCCCCTATACGATGCAATAAAAAATAGAGCCCTAAAAATAAACATGATTTCACCGATAGAGGGATAATATTCGTATAAACGTCAGTGATAGCAAATAAAAGCAGACTTTGGCCAATGTGGGGATTCCCACCGTAAAATGCAGAAAGCATATCATCATCGTACTTCCACTCACCCTAAACGTTACGTACTCTAAATGAAACCTGAGCAAAAAACTCCTTTAGCAGACTAAAATCAAATGTTATGCACGAATGCCCGACCTTCCCCTCACCCCACTCTCCCACTTTGCTCCTTCGGCATCCATCCCCCACATGAAGCTTCTTTAAACAATACTCATTTAGATTTCAACTAAATGAACAAACGGCCACAGTAGCTATTTCTAACTTATTTCCTCCAAATTGAAATGCTTTAGAGCCTTATTTCTTTATTCCTTCAAAAATTCGATATCCTGGCGATTTTTTAGACTCCGCTGCGAAATTCTGCTCTCTTCAACAAACGACATCAATAAGCAATCGAAAGCATCCCACTTCAACTTGAATTCGTTTCAAAGCGAATTCCTACTCGGATGAAATCGAGTATATTCCAAAGATTTCAGAAGATAATCGGTTAAAGACTCGCTTCCTGAGAGAAATTTCATGGGCTCATTTCATCAAACGTTAAACAATCTTCTCAATTAGTCGACGCTATCAATGCACAGCGGGTATTCAACACTCTGTTTCTGAAAGGCTGAATCGACGGACCTAGCAGAATCGACCTACGAGGCAGTAGGTCATATATCTCTTATATTTATCCAATTTATTACAGCATTCGTTAATTGCCTCAGAATACTTCAGAGCTGCCTTTAATAAATTTAATTAAATTAGGGCCTATAGATCTAACATGTGAAGAAAGTTAGGATGACACACTCAACAGGTTTGCGTTCTGCACAAACGGATCTTTTCAACGAAACTAATCGTTATTTCACTACAAAGAACAATTGCTATATTTAACCGATGAGAAGAAAGTATAATGGACATAAGAAAAACGTTCTTCCTGCATGAGAGATGTCACTTGTAACGAAAAAGTATATCCCACTATAGCAAATTTATTGCACTATCGATCAAAGCCGATCATGAAGCACCATCGATCAAAGAAATTCATCCGATCATCATGAAGAAATTCATCCACTATCGATCAAAGCCGATTATGAAGAAATTCATCGACTATCGATCAAAGCCGATCATGAAGAAATTCATCCACTATCGATCAAAGCCGATCATGAAGAAATTCATCTATCGATCGAAGTCGATCATGAAGATCGATAAAGCTATCGATTCATGAAGAAATTCAACTATCGATCAAAGCCGATCATGAAGAAATTCATCCACTATCGATCAAAGCCGATCATGAAGAAATTCATCCACTATCGATCAAAGCCGATCATGAAGAAATTCATCCACTATCGATCGAAGTCGATCATGAAGAAATTCATTCACCATCGATCAAAGCCGATCATAAAGAAATTCATCCACTATCGATCGAAGTCGATCATGAAGAAATTCATCCACCATCGATGAAGAAATTCATCCACTATCGATCAAAGCCGATCATGAAGAAGAAATTCATCCACTATCGATCGAAGTCGATCATGAAGAAATTCATCCACCATCGATCAAAGCTATCGATCGATCATGAAGAAATTCATCACATCGATATCGATCAAATCGATCCGATCATGAAGAAATTCATCACATCTATCATGAAGAAATTCATCCACTATCGCCGATCATGAAGAAATTCATCCACTATCGATCGAAGATCATGAAGATCGATGAAGAAATTCATCCACTATCGATTCATTCATCCACTATCGATCAAAGCCGATCATAAAGAAATTCATCCATCTATCGATCGAAGTCGATCATGAAGAAATTCATCCACCATCGATCAAAGCCGATCATAAAGAAATTCATCCACTATCGATCAAAGCCGATCATGAAGAAACTCATCCACCATCGATCAAAGCCGATTGCGAAGAAATTCATCCATTATCGATCCAAGCCAACTGCGAAGAAATTCAGCAGAGCCGCACAGCTATAGTGGAGATCTAGTTCCCATGATGATTATGGTTTGGCCAATGTTTAAAAAAAAAGAAATTGGAGGGGTGAGTACAATTTACGAATTGGCAATAACTTAAGCATTCAATCTCTCACGGTCGAAATCGCTAATTATACAGTTTGTTTATGAATAAAATAAATAATAGCAGAATGGAAAGCTTTAACGTAGCGAAATATGACCATCCGAAGTCAATATTGCGCCAAACGGTGATTTCGATGCATGCGACGAGAGTGGTGTTGAATTTAGGATGATGACATTAGCGTTGGCTTACGAACCCGGTTCTCCTTCATTCAACAATGCGTCTTCATCGATTTTGAGACGAAATGTGGCTCTATGTGGAGTTTATTCGAAAGCTTCCTAAGATTTCTCGCCTTACTCGCTCCAATCAAACGCTCATCGAATTGTGCATGTATCGTTGCAATTACGCAGCAATTTTCGAGCGTTCTTTCCATGCCGAAATATTCCACATCACGAAGAGGGGACGGCCATTTAATTAAATGTACACATAGAGAAAAGTGAATGGTGGAGAAGATGATACTCAAAAATGATGGTTACTATAGGCATTGGGAGGAGAGTGTATCGTCTATTAACTGATTCGACAAGCAAACAAACGATCGAAACAGCTGAGATTTCACCATAGATCAACGAAGTGATACGATGAAGATCGAGCTAACGCCAATAATCGCCAATAAGATGACCGTACAGATACAATGAAGATCGCTAACGTCAATGACCGCACACGAAAAGTTAGTATTATAGAAAAGTAAAGCATAAAAAAATGTTCAATCCAACTAATGAATAAACTGTTTTTTGAGAGAAAGAGAGAGAGAGAGATCGTCTCAATTACACGGCAATGAGTCGACACCGAAAAATGACTTTCTTGATGGAGTGGCTGACAAACAGCAATTCCTATTCGATGCGCTTAATTCGATGATGTTCTCTCGTCGGGAAAGAGACGGAAAAAAGTCCCAATCCATCTTAGCCCCACAAGCCTCAATCCCAAAGAAGCCGACTTTGACATATGCTGACATTTCATTCATAGAAAACTGATCTCATGTCGAAGTAAGATGTGCTTGCTCGTCGATGCAATCAATGTTCAGATGATGGTTCTCTGCTGAAAGAGAATTTGTGCTAAAAATCGCTCTGTTGTTCAAAAGTCGCCAAAAAGAGAAAAGTTCACTCCACGAGTGAGTTAAATGTGGATTCGAATAGAATTAACTGGATCGCTTCGAAAGGCAAACGTATACTCAAATAATGCAATCACGAGAAAGTTTTCTGACAGAAATGGTGGCAATTACGCTAATGTTTCCGAGGAATTGTGCAAAAACAGCGCCCTCACTGATATCATTGCGCTTATGCACGCGGCTAGGGAGCGAGGAACATCGGAATAGAAAGAAAGGGAAGGAGAAGGAGAGAAGGTTTATCCCAGGAATCTGAAAGTAACAAATCCATGAAATACATACTAAACTGTATAAGTCTTATATATATATATATATATATATATATATATATATATATATATATTTAAGTAAAGAAATGAAAATTGTGGTTGAGCATTGCTGGTCTTATCCAAGTGAGGGAAATATTTTAGGATAGAGAGTTAGAGGGCAAAAAATTATTCAGGAAAAGGGAAAGTGAGCAATAAAAATAGAAGAGATGATCACTATGAGATGCAAAGAACAAATAGATGTTAACCTCGATCAAAGAGGATGAGGCAAGCCCACCGAGTGTTCTCATAGAATTAGCCCACTCTGAGTGACGCATATTTTAAGCTGTAGGAGAAAGTATCCTGGGAGGAAAAAAGTGCGATTCGGAAGTACACACAGACGAATAGCGTGCGATCCTTCTCGTCGAAATGCGAACGAAGATCGCAGGAAGGAGGAAAGAAGAATTAAGAAAGAGAGAGAGGGGAAAGCGAGAGAGAGAGATGGAGGGAGAGAGAAAGAGAGAGCGTTCCTATGGGAGACGACGATTCGTCATGATGTTATGGAATATATCAAAGTATACTTTAGCAATATTTTGTTAAGTATGGAAAAGTTCATCATCGCTTTAATTCGGATCATAGAGCAATGCTATCGTTGAACATTTACATCCTATAAGCATATCGTTCAACAACGATCCCGTTTGCTCCGATTCTAAAAGATTCGTTCATTGAATGAGCCCTTCATATCTAAAAGCTCCCTATCGGAGACCTATTTCGAATACTTTGGTATAATTTGTTTAACCTAAATGTTTAATTGATTTCTTCATTAAATATGAATCGATTATCGGCTTCTTAATTATGAATCTTTTAATTAAGTTAAAAATTGCTTAATAAAAACAATATGCTAACTCTATAGGCTACTTGTTGCAATCGGCTCTTCAGCTGGGAACTTGAAAGATCGCCTCTTGCAGTACATTTGCCACTATATCCTCATCCTTTTAGTTCTTCTCTATTCTACTTTCCCATCTTCTTAGAGATCGGGTAAGGGATGATTTTTGTTCTCGGCGACAGCGTATTGCTCTCCAAGGCTGGAATGAAGTCTATCCTGCTTATTCCAATTTATTCGGCTTCCCCTCACCTTTCTTCTTTTCCACCAAGACATCTTCACTGATCACTTCGTTTGTAACATCGTCCAAAAAGTGATGCACTAAGTTCTCTCTGCTCGATCACCTTTTCCGCAAATGACGCCTTTCTTCCTTCTTTTCTTAACCTTTTTTATTAACTTCCACGTTTCAGGGCCATAATCCACAGCGAGCAGAGCTTAGCTCATAGTGTTTCATCGATCTTACATTCTATTTCCTCCCATAAAACACAATAAGAAATTAAGAGTCACCATCTCAATTCAGAGCTTAAAGCACTCAGTAGAGTCGGTTTTAATTGTTCGTGCAGCTCACAGAAGAGATCCACTAATGTGAATGAAGAAAGGTGGGAAATGAAATACTTTATACTGCAATAAACAAATAAAGGTAATTAATTTCGACTTCTGTATATCTTATAAATTTGATCGAAGCTATAGTGAATGATCCTTAATGATAAGATTTAATTAATGAGTAACTTCGACAAGAAAGATCGCTGAAATTGAAATATTTCTAATGATTTGTATATCGAGTAACTGTTAAAATGACTGTTTAATGGATGAGCAATATCGAAGCCAATACAAAGAACAATAAAGGAGAGCAAACGTTCGGCGGGGTTTTCGCTCAATCGTTGTTAGCTGCCATCGGGCCGCTAGGCACCGGAAGTAAACCACATCTGTTCGAGCTGAGAGAGAGAGGAGCACTTAACGATTACAATGACACATTGCTAAAACAAAATGTTAAAAGGCTCTATTACACTAAAATCTTTTTCTTCCTAATTTCTAATATATATATATATATATATATATATATATATATTGTGGGAAATCAATTCGTCACTTTTAGAATGCAACTATTGAATTATTCACCTCAACTATTACCTGAAAGAGGTATGATAATGTTTTTATGCCATTAATTAATTATTAATATTTCAATATCAATGATTTACTCGTTAACTTTGTCATTCAACTGCCCATCCTTGATTAGTTGTCTGAGGAGACTTATAGTCGCTAACTTTGTCATCCAACTGACCATCCTTGATTAGTTGTCTGAGGAGATTTATCATCACATCTATCCAACTACTATCGAACAAGTAGGCCTCTTCAATTGTTATTGAGGTGGATCTCTTTGTAGAAGGTAGTAGGTGCTACTACTACTGTGAACCGCTCGGTCAGATAGAAGCCTCGGTGTTTAAGCTAAATCAAACAAAAGTGTTGCAACAAACTCGAAACTAAAAGTTGAAAGAATACTTATATAGGCGATGACATGGACTTTCACATTTTCGAAGCTATAAGTGAGACTTTCAGCGAAAATTATGGCCGATTCTGAGAATAATCAAATCACTTCACCAATTATTCCCAATTGCAATTTTTATCGACTGAGGGATGAGAACTCGAAGCAAATATGATTTATGAGCTGAATTTTATAGCATAAGAGAATATTCTTTCTGAGATTCCAAATGGATTCCGAGGAGAGAATTTCAACGCTCGTTTTATAAAGACTCCTTAAATTAGGTGGGGAAAAAAATCCAATAACAATGAAGAACGTATGGTTGGACTCATAAGATGCTTACTGCCTCATTCTAGGATATCCATATCCACATTCTAGGCATTTCTCTGAATTATCTTTCCCTCTTCCCTCCTACATAGTAGCTCTCATCATCAACGTATATCGCTTACGATGAAGACAGCAAAACTCGGTGGAATTCCCCTCTCAAGACGCTATTAATGTTGAGAATATCAGAATCCTATATTGAATAGGGGAAAGCACCTTCCTTTTATCGACGGGATTAAGATTTTATTATTCAACAAGGGGCAAAACCGTTGCTAACAGCCATCTGTCAGGCTGAAAACTCACCACTTACCACTGCAACATCCATAGGTTGTGAAGTATAACGGTTCTTTCTTCCCTGCTAGGAGCATTACCAATACACAGATCCCACCTTATAGTAACTTCAGTGCGACGATAAAACCTGGTCCATAACTAAGCCGATTCGACGGTTACACTTCAGCGATCGTTGATACGGCGGCGGTAGGTTTTCAGTCTGACAGGTGACTGGCAGCAATCGTTTAGCACTTGTTGATGTGGAATAATATATCTATCTCCTGGACGTATAGGTGAAGCGATCTATATATTTTTGCTATTCTCAGCTTCAGAAAAAAAAAACCGCTTCATCACTTAATAACTTAGTTAATCTAAGAATTATATATTAAATTAATCTTACTCCTACTAAATTTTAAACTCATCGTCGACTTATATTTCAAAATCCTAAGTTTTATGGATAAGCTCCAGAAAGGGTAAAGGTCAAAGGTTGACGATACGGGTCGCAGCGGGAATGCAATGGCAACAAAAAAAAATTTTGCTTATCTTTCTGTCGCATAATAAAATTATTGCACTCAGTAAATTTCCCATCATGGTTACGTATCTAAGGTGACCTCGATCGATTACTAGGCCAAACGACCAGGGAAGAAATGACTTTAGAAACGATCCTCATAAAGAATCTCGGAGTCGCTCGCTCGTCTTGCACGGCTCCAAACTCCACATACATAGTCAAAGTAGAGCTTATAAATCATCGTCTATGAGTGGATAAGTCCATACCTTAAATTGGAATACGGCATGGAAGTCACTACAGATGTAATTCCACCTCCTCGAATGTAACCTTACTCCAGTGGAATCCTCGTTTATGGCGGATCATCACACCTGTGGAGAGATCCGTGATCCATCACACCTGTAGAGAGCTCCGTTGATCCATCACACCTGTAGAGAGCTCCGTTGATCCATCACACCTGTAGAGAGCTCCGTTGATCCATCACACCTGTAGAGAGCTCCGTTGATCCATCACACCTGTAGGGAGCTCCGTTGATCCATCACACCTGTAGAGAGCTCCGTTGATCCATCACACCTGTAGAGAGCTCCGTTGATCCATCACACCTGTAGAGAGCTCCGTTGATCCATCACACCTGTAGGGAGCTCCGTTGATCCATCACACCTGTAGAGAGCTCCGTTGATCCATCACACCTGTAGAGAGCTCCGTTGATCCATCACACCTGTAGAGAGCTCCGTTGATCCATCACACCTGTAGAGAGCTCCGTTGATCCATCACACCTGTAGAGAGCTCCGTTGATCCATCACACCTGTAGAGAGCTCCGTTGATCCATCACACCTGTAGAGAGCTCCGTTGATCCATCACACCTGTAGAGAGCTCCGTTGATCCATCACACCTGTAGAGAGCTCCGTTGATCCATCACACCTGTAGAGAGCTCCGTTGATCCATCACACCTGTAGAGAGCTCCGTTGATCCATCACACCTGTAGAGAGCTCCGTTGATCCATCACACCTGTAGAGAGCTCCGTTGATCCATCACACCTGTAGAGAGCTCCGTTGATCCATCACACCTGTAGAGAGCTCCGTTGATCCATCACACCTGTAGAGAGCTCCGTTGATCCATCACACCTGTAGAGAGCTCCGTTGATCCATCACACCTGTAGAGAGCTCCGTTGATCCATCACACCTGTAGAGAGCTCCGTTGATCCATCACACCTGTAGAGAGCTCCGTTGATCCATCACACCTGTAGAGAGCTCCGTTGATCCATCACACCTGTAGAGAGCTCCGTTGATCCATCACACCTGTAGAGAGCTCCGTTGATCCATCACACCTGTAGAGAGCTCCGTTGATCCATCACACCTGTAGAGAGCTCCGTTGATCCATCACACCTGTAGAGAGCTCCGTTGATCCATCACACCTGTAGAGAGCTCCGTTGATCCATCACACCTGTAGAGAGCTCCGTTGATCCATCACACCTGTAGAGAGCTCCGTTGATCCATCACACCTGTAGAGAGCTCCGTTGATCCATCACACCTGTAGAGAGCTCCGTTGATCCATCACACCTGTAGAGAGCTCCGTTGATCCATCACACCTGTAGAGAGCTCCGTTGATCCATCACACCTGTAGAGAGCTCCGTTGATCCATCACACCTGTAGAGAGCTCCGTTGATCCATCACACCTGTAGAGAGCTCCGTTGATCCATCACACCTGTAGAGAGCTCCGTTGATCCATCACACCTGTAGAGAGCTCCGTTGATCCATCACACCTGTAGAGAGCTCCGTTGATCCATCACACCTGTAGAGAGCTCCGTTGATCCATCACACCTGTAGAGAGCTCCGTTGATCCATCACACCTGTAGAGAGCTCCGTTGATCCATCACACCTGTAGAGAGCTCCGTTGATCCATCACACCTGTAGAGAGCTCCGTTGATCCATCACACCTGTAGAGAGCTCCGTTGATCCATCACACCTGTAGAGAGCTCCGTTGAGGATCCATTGTAGAGATTGATCCATCACACCCTCCGTTGATCCATCACACCTGTAGAGAGCTCCGTTGATCCATCACACCTGTAGAGAGCTCCGTTGATCCATCACACCTGTAGAGAGCTCCGTTGATCCATCACACCTGTAGAGAGCTCCGTTGATCCATCACACCTGTAGAGAGCTCCGTTGATCCATCACACCTGTAGAGAGCTCCGTTGATCCATCACACCTGTAGAGAGCTCCGTTTCACATACCTCATTGATCCATCACACCTGTAGAGAGCTCCGTTGATCCATCACACCTGTAGAGAGCTCCGTTGATCCATCACACCTGTAGAGAGCTCCGTTGATCCATCACACCTGTAGAGAGCTCCGTTGATCCATCACACCTGTAGAGAGCTCCGTTGATCCATTGTAGAGAGCTCATCTGTACTTTGATGCCCATTGAAAGTTTGTTTTCTATTTCTTTAAAATATTTCGCCCTTTGAGGTTTCAAATAGCTGCAACGATTCGCAAATGGGTCTTATCACAAATGAGCAAATCGATTTTATTATTCCCTCGATAATATCACCTTATCACTATCCGGAAATATGCCTTTTCCAGAAATCCCGGATTCAGCGACAAAACCGTTTTCTGGATGTTTGTATCTTCACTGCTTACTATTACCCGCTTCGTCTAATATGTGGGATAACACACTCACAAAAGAAGTAATTTTCATCGTATTTTCATCGAAAGTTTATTTTCTATTTCTGTAATATTTCGCCCTTTGAGGTGTTGTGTGTGCTCAAGAGATGAAAGGAAATCTATGAGTGCGTGGATCTGGGAATCCATGAGTACGTGGATGTGGGGATCCGCGAATGCGTGGATCTGGAAATCCATGAATGCGTGGATCGCCGATGTTCATTTTTGTTAATATTTATGCGAATTGTATCTTTTCATCTTTTTATTCTGAATTTTCTTTTGCAAATGTGAGGAAACGTTCATTTTGCTTGCGGAGGAACGCATAGACACGTTAGCAGTTGCTATAATTTGAAGTTAATTGTCGCTCGATTGTGGACCGAAGACGGTTCTATCGGACATTTTCGATAGTTAATTTTCGGGATCTTAGTCGCGCCACCTTAGCTTTGAACTTTCACAGCTTAAGCTCGGAATAGACGACCCGCTCGACATAGCGCCAACATATCTGATTGGGAAATGCCGACGATCTCAAATGAAAGACTGCATCATTGTCGTCTAGAGAAGATTTGATGCATCTCGGAGCCTCTATTCTAATTTTCATTGTCGTCGCTTCGACGATGAGATCGATCGGGTTTGTGAAGTCGGTCTTCTCCAATAGTTTATACGCTCTCATATATGAACTTCGGCGAGCAAACGCATAGTAGTGCATCGAATATATGTTCGCTTGATACGTTCTAGTGCGCTCTCCCCATCTCGAGGCATTTGTCGCGATCCGCCCGTTGACGTCGTTTGATCGCTCGAAGATAAGGTGGCTTTGTTGACGAATAAGATCTCTATTGTGATGTGGGCATTCGATCGGAGTTCTTCTTGAAGTGATGAGATATTTGTTTTGTGAGAAAATTCAACTGTGGAAATAGAGGGAGGAACACCTCAAAGGACGCTTTCCGAAAGCGATCAGATCGATATCTGAAGTACTCTCTTTCAATGGTTTCGCTCTTGATAAAATTAATGCCTACGGGTAACGTCGTTTAACGCCGTTTTCAGTCTCTACAAGAATTTCGCTTATGGTTTGAGCATTGTTTCGCTCAAGTAGACGAAATTTTCGCGGTTGAATTCGATATTTTCAATGACTTCATCGAAGTGATTGTTTTTTGGACTGGCCGAAGTCGTCACTCACCTTCTAAAGTAGCAAATTATAGGTAAACTTTTCCACGAGATCACAGTTTTCCTTCCTCTATCGCTGTACTAATCATCGGCCTGGCACTCAGATTTTCGTTCCTAGTCAATCTAGCGGGTCACGCGTTAAGCGGCCAATTAGGTGAGAGGAAGTGGCACAAGATGCGCTTACGTTCCGCATTCACCTGCTCATTCGATTGCACTCACCTCATAGCAATAGATCGTGTGGAAAAGAACTTTCAATTTCCAACTATTCGAGCGGCTCGTGGAAGTATTCCACGGGTTGTCGCGCCTTCAAGGTTTTTCAAATCCCTTTTTTCATTGAGATGATGAAGTAACGTGGAACTTCTATAGTAAATGAATTTTTTGCCATATATTCTATATATTTTCTTCTGTTAATTACTTCTAATTACATAGATAGACGGATAGACATAGGCGCGTTTTGCAGTTTTGCTGCTTTAACATTTCATGATGTGCTTTGCTAGTGCACAAATTAAGCTATTTTTTAATGTTGAGGACCTAAATGTGAATGTTCGTTGCCGATCTCTCGATGAGATTATCTGAATGTGAATGCGATAGTTCGTAGATACGTTTCTGTTTGTTTCTATTCGTGGTTCTATCATTTTCTATGGAAAATGTTGTCAGCGTTCATTTTATATGTTTTTGTTGGTGTATTTTTTAATTTTTCCCCTCTGCAGTAATTCAGATAGATAATTTCCTATTGGAGCTGCAAATGTCTCAGTTTGGTGCAAAGAATCCGGCTGCTTGGGCTCGACCACCTGGTAAGTTAGTTATTTCATGAAAATAATCATCACTTCAACCTGATAGTCTATAGATAGCAAAGAAAGGTAATTAGATGATTAATTCGAGGTGGGATTTCACTTCAGAACTACAGCAAGTGGCACGATGCTATGGGGTTATATTCGAAGTAGAAGTGAAGATTGCACTGCTGGAGATTTCCGAATTCCTTAAGATGTTCTTTAGTACCTTTCTCAATGAGTTAAGCGCACGGTGTTTATCATGCAATTGCTTCGAATGCCGTCGTGTTTAAGAGATCTTTTACTGCCTTTATCGTCATGTCGTTCTCATTTCGAGGCATTTTCATCCGTTAGTTTCCTCTCTTCATATGAAAGAGGGAGTGCTGAATAATGTTGCTTACATTCAGTGACACTCGCTTATTTGTTTCAATTTTATTGTGCCGCAGGAGGGCAGCAGTTGAATGCGGGTATCTTTCAAAGTCCGCTGATCGGTGGGCAGGCGTTCGGTGGAGTGCCGCAGATGGGTATGCCCGGCATGATCAATGCTGCTGCGTTCTCACAGCAGGCGGCTGCAAGTATAGGAATGAATCTTGGCATGCTCCAAACCCCGCAGCAGGCGATAAGAATGCAGACTCAACAACAGGTTTGTCTGCCTTTTACTAAACAGTTTCGACCAATTTGAGCATCTTAGCGTCTAGGGTCATGGTTCTTTTCTCCCGTTTACCCAATTCTTGCGGGGAATTTGCTCCTTTTTGTCTTCTCGATGTTTATCTTGCAGTTCATTTTTATTTGAAGTTTGCTTCTCAGTTAGCGAGTTATTGTTTCCACTATTTTTTATGAAGTTGTCTTTTCGAGTGAAAGTTGGCATATTTCGCAGAAGAATCTGTGCTGAGGGAGAGGGAAGAGTGGGTCTTCCGGAATTGTACTGCGAATCGTATTGCTGTTATGGTAGGACATGCTTAGAAGGGTGCGAGGACGCGCTCAGCCATGATATAAAAAGGCAGAGGACTGATAGGAAGGGGTGGAGTAATTTCTATGGTCCAAACAGCTCAGTGCTGTGTGCATTTCAGCAGCCTCAGCAAAAGAATCGAACTTTTTCGGGTGTGGTCACAAAGATGCACGACAGTTATGGTTTCGTTGATGATGATGTCTTCTTTCAAGTGAGGTAGTGCCTTGAATATTATGATTACGACCTCTCTGTGCCCCTTATCTTTATTGTTGGACGAGGGTGGGAAAATTGCAGGATAGGGGGAAAGCAGATGGTTGCGATCGGGAGTTTGTTGTTGTCGCGGAAAGAAGTAGACAAGTAGCTGTGGTTGCTGCAGTACTACATAAGCTGGATTATAACCTTAAAATTTTGAACCCTTAGATTCGTTTTTCGACCAACGAGGGACTCTTGGCATTTTTTGAGATATAATAGTTGACTATGAGGTTCTGAACGAGATAAAAAATTGCAGCTGTTTTTTTCTCTCAAAGAGGTAACTATTTGCGGTTAAGGAAGAGAACTGACTCATTCTCTCGAAAAGTCCGGTTACTACGAAGCGAAGAATGGTTTTAGTTCTTTGTCGGAGTTTTAAAAAATATATTTTGTTCTATTTGTTTATTAATTTTTTATTTTTTGTTGGGTCGTTATTGGGTGATCCGAAAAATGGCACGCAACAGAAGGCTAGCAGAGAAAGTCTCCATTCAAAAATCGCATCCAACGTTCCATTTATGCATGATATTACTCGTATCATTTCTTAACTGGTGTTATGATGTCAACCTCACAGCCACGTTTTCTAAAGTAACAGGTAGAAGGCAAGTTTACATTGTCCAACATGTTACCAACGTCCCTCGAAGATGTTGCCATCGCAAGCAAATGGTCTGTGTTCATTTGTCTGCAGCGTTGTCCGTGGTGCACTGCCGCGAACAGGAGATCGAGTCATGGTTGAAGCTTCTTATAATCCTGCGATGCCTTTCAAATGGAATGCTTTCCGTGTGCAGTTGATACCGACCGAGAAACAGGGGCCACCTATCGGACCGCCTCATGGACATCCAATGCACTCTGCACCCGATATGAGGGGCAGACAGCCAGCACCTCTGCCGCGTGGAGGACCAACTATGGGACAGCCTTGGCCTGATAAAGGAGTTTCGAATGCCGGACCTGGCCCCGCTGCTCGTACGAATGAGATACACGCTAGAGAATCGCGTGCCAGTTAGTTGCACCTCCATTTGTATTTAAAAATGCTAGTGATGGATTGTTGAGGGACCTTCTTTTCCGTGCGGTTAATATATCATTGCGTGTTAATATTATAATATATCAATTTTTCGCTAAGAGTGAATTTACATATCATTATAGAGATGTGGAGAATATTCAAACTGGTAAACTTTGACAGATGCCCTGAGGCTGAAATGAAGAGAAGGAAGCTGATGATAATTTCACTGTGGATTCTGGCAGCACTTTCTGATAAATTTATTTAAGTGAATCCAGCGCTTGCTTTCTTTGCTGGCAAGTGTTGACTGGAATCGAGATTAGTAGTTGTTCATCGACAAGATATTTCAGTGCCGCGTTCGCGATCTCCCGTTCCAACGATGGCACGCCGTGGTCGTTCTCCACCTCCATCGGTTGGCAACGGCGGAGGTCGTCGTGTGAGCCCGCCACCTAGGAGAGCTTCTCCACCACGTGGTGTTGCTAGAAGATCCCCTCCCAAAAGGTTACCTTGTTTTTAATGTGATTGAGGCTCAGAGTATTTCGGCGATTTGCACGGTTTTTTTCTATCGCTGTTTAGTTTGCATGCGATATAGCTTTCGGCAAAAGAAGTTGGCCGATCTGTTCAAAGTTGTCATCACTCGGGTACTATTATTGTTCTGCTGCACCCGGCGCCTTCTTTGAAAACGTTGAAGCATCAATGACAATAGTGGAGTGGCAAATCTTAACATTCGGCGTTGGTTAAAGGATGAAGCTTGGATCGACAGTGTGAGCAGTTGTGATGGACGAGGTAAAATGTAGCCAGAATGCGGTTTTCCTCTATCTCCCAGGAGGTCGAAATAGCGACAATAAAATGAACTGAAAATTTTAGTATTATTATAAATGCATTAACGAAGCCGCATTTTCTAAGAATAAACATTTCAAAAGTGAGTAGCTTAAGCTTTATAAGAAAGTGTAAATGTGCACGAAGCGGAGATAGGAAGTTTCCCTAACTGCGTGAAGAGGGCACACTCGTAGATGGGAAGTTGCTCCTTCTGATAGTTAAGAAAAACCTTTATACTGCATCAGATATAGTCACCTTCGAAGATATTAGGGATAGTAAGGTTTATCTTGGCCAATATGATGATCAGTTACAGTCGGGTAAGGACTTTGATTTAGATTTTTTTGTTATTAGCTGTACTGCTATGGAGAAATATTATGGCTATGCGCGTTGCTGTCGTAGCTCGTGGTCCTCAGTCTTTAGTAACGAATTCGTTGTGACCTGGTAGGGCACTTTTATCTGTGTTCTTCTCATGGTGGGCAGTAGAAGAAAATGGTTGTGAAAAAGATGTTGGGCAAAAGTGAAGGGAAGAAGTAAAGATTCAGCTGAGAGGAGATTGACGGTGCCAAGCAAAGGCGCACTGAATAAAGAGCGTAAAGAATGATATGATGTGTCGGCAGCGGATATCATCGGAGGACTTCTCTGTAATGAGTGGAATTTCTAAGAATTCTTCGTTTCGTTGCCTAATGCACTTCAGTGCAAACGGTCTGTATTCCTTCTAATTTTTGACACCACCAACAAGAAGCTAATGCCGGTTTCTTACATAATACCGCCACACAGCAAACTCCTCGAGTAGCATTGAATTTTCATCCGTTCATATAGTCGTCCCCATCGGCAGGCAGCATGCTGTCGTATCGTAGACCAACGGTGATGGCAAATCGTCCACCATTAGGGAACTAAATGGCAAAACTGTTTTGACTTTAAAATATACTTAACATTTCTTAGCTATCACTTGCTTTCTTTGGCAACCGCTTTTTGAAATAATCGTTTCAGAAGTCCGGCTCGTAGTGATTTTTCACGAAGCAGCACTACTCGTGCAGCATCACCTAAGCGTATCTCACCTCCACGAAAGCATGAAACGTTGAAACGAGAGCGTTCTCCAAGTGGCTCGGTGGCACCATCGTTGAAGAGAGAGACCACCGGTCGAGATAGTGTCTCTCCACCTCGTAGACGTGCACGCATCATTCCCAGATATCATTGCTACTCACCCAAAACTCCTATTTCGATGGTGAAGTGAGTAGTGATTTTCGTTCCATTTCGTAGTTTTTGCGTGCTCTTTACATTTTGTGCAGACAAAGTGAGGTTCCGATTGTAGCTATAATTGGCATCCCTAAACGTCGATTTATTGAACCTCATCCTAGTTGTCGTTGTAGTTCATAAACTCGTTGCTTATAGAATGTATTGCAGTGCGCATTCATCACAAGGGATAATGCATTTGCGTAAACGCTACGCATCGCTCTATATCCCTTCGGATTTCATTGAAGCAGTCATAGAGTGGCCCGCAACAACACCGTTGGACAATCCGATCTCTATCTCTACTGCACCAACGACCTTCCATGTACTTCATAAAGACGTTGATATCCCGAAGAGTGTTGGGGAAGGTGCGATGCTTTCGCCATCCGACGCAGATTCCAGATTCAGCGCTAAAGTAATCGGTTTTCTTGAAAGTATTTTTAATTCTTTCATTTCTTTTCATTGATGACAGTGGTGGTCAAGTATATCTTAAGATCATACGCTAAATATAGATGAATCTGTATTTTTTTAGTTTATTTTAGTACAAAATGGGGAAAAGAAATATACGAGCTTTATGGAATGTCACCGTGTAGTGGGTAGGTAGCTGTGAGTGTAGGGTTTTTCAATGTTCGTTCAGCTTGTCGGCATTAGGTGACGCCAGCTTTTCGCGTTGCAAAGAAATCATTAAGCAATCCCATCTGGACCATCATTTGTCCCTTTTTTCATTCCCTATTCTCCATTTCAGTGGACTAAGAAAGGATTCCTGCAGTGGATTTGAATCAGGTCCACTCTAAATTGGAAATTGCAGTAGCTGAACATGCTTCTTCAAGGATTATTCCCACCTTGAAACGCGCCAGTTAGCGAACATAAACGTGAGTGATGGGGTGGTCATATATAGGATGCCACTGGAACGAACCGTCAGATTTTTACTACTAATTATGTTCACATGCGACCCCTCCAGCTATCACGATGTGAACGAGCCGTTTTGCAATGTTGTGTTTAATCTACGGCAGTGTTCATTCACGTTTTATTTTGAGACGGCCGTCGATCAATATATTTTTGTGAAATGGTGTGGTGGCTTCCGTGTATGCCATGGAAACCCAATTTTGGAGATATCTGCAAAAATTTTCATTGTACTAATGATCTCACGTTCATTGGTATTACGGGCAATATACCTGCTCTTTGTTGTGGGCATTCATATCGTAGTAGAACTGACTGCCTTCTACACGTACTGCTGCCTCGTTTTTTGCACACCGTAAGTATCGATTAACCGACTATCAACGACAAAGGAGAGAGGGACGTGGACTGCAGATACCGAAGATATAAACCACCGTCATTTCGTAGCTGTACTATTTGCAAAATCTCAACAACAGTGCATTTCCCAATGGATTATTGGTTCTTTTATCTTACCATTCTGCGGTTAATGAGCAAAGAGTACAGTAGCAGATCAAAGCAGCTTCGGGTCATCAGCTGGTTTATATCGACACAAGTTGTACAGTACTGTTGAGCCGTTCCACGGCCGCTTGTGTAGCAACCCGCAAGAATTCCTCAGGTGTGCAGAATCCTCGCTGCGGTCTTGTCGTCTTACGAATCCTCGTCGGTCTCATTCATTTCAGAAAATTCGCTAATGAAAGCGACCGACTAGAGTAAACAAAAACAAGAATATTTGTAGGTGATTTTGATGTGTCATGGTGGACTGTCAGCAATTCAGCAAAAAGCTTATGGGCTTCTGGCCGATGGGTCCACAGATGATAACGCCGATCCAACACCGCTTTCGCGCTGTCTCAGCTTTCTTGTTGGTATGTTTTCGTGTTCTTAAGTAATTTGTGTGAAGTATATCCGACACTTTTCTTTTTCGTCGAGCTAGAATAAATATGGCTGTATCGGTTGACTATCTGGAAATTACAGTTGGACCTAAGCTGACGACAACTGGGCCAAAGCCAAGCTATAGTCAATAGACTCATTGACCGGTTGACTGTAATTACATTTAAGTCAAACCCCAATTAACCTATATATATATGTATCATGTAAAAAGCATTAGCAGTCGAAATTTGTAGAGAATGAAAGTTACGTCAGTAAACCTGTAGCGGGAGTATGCAGGTTTTTGTTCATTTTGAACAAGCATTTGGGAGTGGGTGGTAATCGAGCGAAACGCCTTTGCATTTGCTCCGTGAAATTGACTCTCCCAGTTTATGCCCACTGTGAGGTACTTGCACTGGAAGTACACAGAAATGTATAACTTTTGTCTTAGCTGTGCGTGTTTATATCTCAGTGGGCTCTGGCTAATAGGCGATCTCGACATGCAGCGAGAGTACTACGAAGCGGTGCAAGCATAAAATTTCCTTACCCCTCGTTCAGTTTTGTCGGATTTTAATTGCGTTGGTATCATCGAAAGTTTTTTGTATTTCCTTAGCGGGGAAGAATATCAATTTTGTCTTTAAAGTGGGAAGCAATTTTCAAGATTTTGTGGCAGCTCGGAGATCTCGCCAAAGTTCGGTCCGTTACTACTTAGTCGTCCATAAGGGGGTGAAGTATGTGTCATGAGCGTTTCCGTCGATACTTCCGTGGGAACGTTTGATATGGGACTCGTGGACAACCAATTTAGGAACACGTGGCAAAGGCGAACTGATGGCTCTAGGAGGAACTTGGTCACGATCTTTGGATGGCGAGAATCCCGATCGTGATCCTCAGGTTCTCGTTCGTACGGCGATCCGTACGGTACGTGCGCTCACGGGTGTTGATCTGTCGAAATGTGCGCGATGGTATGTCTCACAACGTATATTGTAAAAGTCTATTTATTTTTTGGTAATGAGTTGCGTCTGATGAGACGTTTAATTTTTCGATAAGATGAGTGTTTATTTTCTGATTGGGCGGTTCACATCCTTCTGCGACTTCTTTTTTAACCCAAATTGTTCTTGTCGCTAGCTTATTCGCGTGATGGGGCGATCTGCACAGAGAGGAAGAGCTGATTTGGCATTTTCGTGTCCACTGGACAGCTTGAGATATCGTATTATGTGGTAGATGCCGGCTCGATTCAGGTTTGTTGAGAGTAGGATCCGACATGATTCAGGCCACTTGATTTTGCAAAAAAGGAGAAAGTATAGCAGAAAACTCCTATTAGGTTGCGCCTTTCTTAAATTTTGGTAGTATGTGTTTTGCCAGACTTTAAGGGTGGCTCTTCGTCACATGGAGGATACACACGTCATACGAAGGCCCCATCTAGTTGCCACATTTTACAGTGCTATTCTAGTAGTAGTTTAAAAAGAAGAGATCCGTTAAGAGAAGCATGAATGCTGATTGCGTGCTTGAGGTAAGTGAGAGGGCCAAGTAAACGTTGGCCTAAAGCTTTGGATAACCGCGATACGGAGATCCAGCGTGTGGAACTGGTCTTATTGGTAATGACGATGAACTAGTAGTCAAGTAACGTTTTGGCTTGGCAGTGTTTGCAGCGCAATCGATCAAATATATTGGCAGGCGATCTTCACAACTGATCAAACGTTGTTGTCGTCTTTGTGAGCAAGGTTGCGTGCAATTCGACGATTCCTTTGCTCGAAATTTCTTGTTTTCGTTTTCAGAGTTTATCGGCCATCAACGACGCGTTGGCCTGTCAACGTATATCCACGATTAGGGCACATATAGGCCTTTAAAACGTTTAGGAATCTTTGCTAAGGATACACTCAGCGGTCGACATGCGGCTCGTTGTTTTAGAGAGAGGATTTCATGCAGAGATATGAATAATAATGCACGACGTGGATCGTTTTTTAGAGGACATGGACGCCGCTGCTCCTTCGTCATAACTTGTGTTACTGAACAAAATCAAAGCAAAAAAGGCGAGTTGAGGGAACGGTGGGCAGAGGTGGCGCATCTCTGCCTGCTGCCCTCATTCCTCTTTCCCTCATTTTTAACAGCTATTATTGCAATAAAAGTAGTGCAAACGAGTGCACACTATCCACCACACAGGTACAAAATGGCGCAATTACGTTACTATCGTGCTGAGAAGGATCGAGTCGACACGACGGTACTTCTACTACCGGAAACGAGTGCGCTGATGCCTGACGAGGAATGCTATCGGGAGCAGCTAGCTGTACTTAAAAATCAACTCGCTACTAAGATATCGGCCGTAGAAGCTATGAAAGTGGAACAATCAGTGCCCGCTGAGGTGGCGGGCGGCGAAAGTGGTCAGCAGTCGTCGTCGCATCATGGCACCGGGGAGGCGGCAGCGTCTGAGCCAACGAAGGAGCAGGTGCGCCACTAGATCCCTAAAGCCGATGCGTTTCTTTCGTTAACATTTTCTTTGCTTTTTGCATGCATGCTGATCCATCGACCCACTTATATAGGTTGTTTTTGTGCATTTTCACTTTTCAGTAACTCGGTCAGTGTTTTCCTCTATTCAAGTATCGGCTTTGTTTGTTTTCGTTTGTCCCACCAATCGTCAACTCATCGTCAGACGTGTTTTCTTCGTCTTCATTCCAAGTTCGTTTCGTGTGTATGTGTATGGGTGCATGCATTGCCGCTTGTATATACGTTTTCACGTACGTTTCAGTTCCATTTTCGAGTAATTTTGCCTCATTGCAATCGGTTCTTTGATTCGAATTCGGAGTCTCTATGGAGAGTAGGGATTGAATGTCGTGCTTTTGATGAGCTGGAAAGAAAAGCTTCCTGAAGATGTTTGTGTGGGGGCATGCGTTATGATATTCGCTTGCACATTGTACATGTACTTTGAACAGGAATTGTGTTCATCGAACAGTCTGAATGGAGGGATTATTAGCGCTGCCACTAGGCAAGGGATCTTGGTCACAGCGTGCATGCAGCTGCTTTTTTATTCTGCACACCTTCAGGCAATTATTGACCTGATTTGTAGGCCTTCCTTTTGGGGGTCTAGCCGCCTAACGATGAACAGTGAAGGAGTGAGAGAGAAAGCAAGAGAGAGAGAGAGAGAGAATAGCATTAGTGACGTCGCTTTTGAAGTCCAGTTGGGTCGATCCTTCTTCCCTGTTTGAAAGTCTATTTCGTTCCGACGTCTTATTAAGTTTTTGTGGATTTTTTCTTTGCACTCTTTGGGCTCGTATATAGAGGTAGGACCAGCGAGCATTAGATGCTAAACAGTTCCTAGGAAGCAATCGATTTGTTAAGATGGTGTCAGGTGAAATTGTGTTACGTGTGGTTGATCTCACCGAATATCAGTATCGGCACAGAATGTTTCTTTTAGGTGGAGGAGGTGCAAGAAGATGATGATGATGAGGACGATTTAACTCCAACTCATTGGTCGAAACTCGACATTAAAACTATGAAGGTGGGTTTCATCTTCTGTTCATTATAACAACTGTCGTGCATACGTTAATTTTTGCCATTATTACGTCGGAAAATATACGAAACGATATGTGTTTGATTGTTTCTTCATATATGGAATATTTTTATGGGAAATATGCGAAAAATGGGTTTAAAAAAAGTTCGGAGATCGCAAAGAACATAGGGAGCGCTGAATGCGAATATATGCTCCTTTTTAAGTCGCTCATATCTCTTTTTTGTAATGGTTTATGTTGGCTAACTCATTAATTTGATGGATTTTTTGTCAGCATTCTTTATCCCGACTGGTGATGCAGGTTGCGGAACTACGTCAAGAACTTATGGCAAGAGATTTGGAAACAAAAGGTGTTAAGTCAGTATTATGCGTGCGGCTACAGGAAGCTCTCAACCAAGAAAAAGCAAAAGAAGAGGGCACTATGGAGGAAAAGGTTAGCGGCTTTTTTAGAATATTAATAAATGATATTGACGGTTTCGGACGAAGTTCTAGTATCGTTTTAAATAGCGAAACGTTTATTATGCCAGTGGGATCTTCATTTCTTTTATGCTTTCATTTGTTGTGTAGAATAATGTAACTAGGGTTTTTTAATGGCTTTCTGTTTCGATTCTAGCTGAACTGTTCTTCTTTAGACGACTTAGGAGTGATACCGTCTTTATAGTTTCATTCATTTATATGAGGGGACGTCATCTTGCATATTTTCGTCAGATATTAGCGGCATCTCGCTTAATTTAATAAGCGACTGAGCAGGCGCATGTAAGACCTGCATAAGCAACGTTGTTCAGCGTTCAAGGTCGAAGCATTCTTAGGCATTCTTCGCAGGTGCTTCTTTAGTGGTTTTCTTTGATGTTTTTTATCGTTTGTACTATTTTGCAGCTGGATTGCTGCTTATTTTATTTTTCGACGATGATTATGTGGAAAGCGTTGATCCGTTCCGTCCTTCATATATGATAATAGAAGTAGTGGCTCTGTTCTACAAGGCGTGAAAGTATCAAAACAAGCAAATGGTGACATTTAAGCATGCATTTCACAGATATTCGTTCAATGTTTGGGTGGGGGATGCACATTTCGGAGAGCTCATCTTATAATTTCGTGTAATACTACTACATTTGGTTCAGGTCGAGAGTGAGAAAGCAGCAGCCGCCGAACAACTAAAGGAGACAAAGGAGTTGACTGAGGAGCAAAAGAAGGCTCTCGAGAAATTAGTATATATTTGCTGTGTTTCTCTTTCTTCCAGCATTGCTGCTACCTTCTTTATATAAAAATAAGATTGCATGTTTGGTCTGTTCTTTATACCTAAATATCTTTGTCGCAAGCAGGACTTACTGTTGTTCGTTTGTCCTAGCGAAGGTGGAGTGCGATTGTTTCGTTCACTAGCCATATTTGGTTTGTGGTTTGCCAGTCACAGTTGATGTGGACTTTTGCAGTGCGTTTGTGTAAATTCATTTTTCTAGAATACATTATGCGGATGCCGTGTCTTTCTGTCTGTGATAGTCGAAAACTCCAATGGATCCAGTTTGGAGACGGTTCAAGATTGGGTTACGAAGTTTTCCAGACGTAATGGATACAGCACAACGCTGCATCGTTTAGGGCTATTTCATCAGCTTTCGTTAGGAGATTATAGATGATGAGAGGTTTATTTGGATCTTCACTTGCAGTCTCTTTATGCTGAACAGAAAGAGATCTTCCGTGTGGAATTTGCGTGAGCGATCGGTGTGATTAAAGTATGGCAACATTATTTCGAATATTTGTTTGATGTAAATGACTTATGCAGAGGGAGAGAATACGGAAGCGATTATTGTAGCAGTTATTGCGTATAAAGCGCTCCACCTACTGTTTCAGATGTTTATGCTTTGAGTTGCTTCTATAGTATGCTGCTTTCCTTCATATAGTGCGTATATAACTTTCAGGTTTTCTCGTTTATCAAATGAGTACCACTTAACAAATAGAGGAGAAGTGTGCAGCACGACTTTGAGTGCAAATTACTCTGACTTTTCTATTTGGTGAGGCCAAATTTTTAATGGTTACAGGAGAAGGAGAAGAAAGAGAAGAAAGCGTCATTGGAGCGGCATTACGCAATGCCAAAGGAGGTGGGCGTTCTTGTCTACCCCAGCAGATTGGCAAAAGGTGGCAAATTTGATTGCAAAGTTGTCACCCTGCATAACCTCCTCGACTATCGCATTGAGGATTGCAAGGAGCACACTTTTGAGGTTAATAAGCTTCCAGTTTACCTATTCTTCTTTCAAAACATTTAGTGATGTGCCTCTGGCTAATTGTGGAAACGGCTACTAGTGTAGTTACATCGAGTTCTTGATTTGTTGCTATTAAGATATTTGAGGGATGGATGGCTTTTTATTATGCAGTTCTTTTCGAAGTATTGGATGCCATATTCATCCATTAAAATATGAGTTTTTGAACTGAAAACATGTGGAGGGAGGGAGGACGAAGAAGTAGGTGCGAAGGGTGATGTCATTTGAGCAGCTACTTGGTGCTTTGTGATTAGTGCTTTCTCAGCCGAAAACCGCTCCGACATCTGATTTATGAGACGCATGGAAGGGAAACCATCCCCATTACAGATCTTCTGGTTACTTGCAAGGTAACCCCTTTGGTTTAATTTGTGGGTGGCGTATTTTGTAGCTAGCACTTTTGGCGGAGTGCGTATCAGAGATGTTGGATCGTGCGCATGCTTTCGGCGTATATAAGTCGATGAGCTGTGCTCTCGACAAAGAGGCTGAAAAGAAGCGACGCAACGATGCAAAGGTGCTTGAGGTCATTGGTGTTGAACGTAAGCGTCGTTTTAAATTCTGAAGTTCGCTTAAATTTTTTATTGCCTATTATAACTAATCCAAGGTTGGCTGATAGCTGGAGAAAACTTGCTTATATGTGAACGCGAAAGTGCGAGACCCATAGCTTAGCTGTTATGAGACGACATTTGTTGCTGTTCGATGTGTTACTTAATTAGGCGGCTTGAGCTTTGATGATTGGATGTATCTGTTCGATTTAGGATATTGCATTAGAAGATGATAACAAGATAGGTGTAAAGCAAATATATATGTAGCATAAGCTGTAGCACTTCGTTGGAGAGACTTAATTAGCGCACTTCGTTGGAGAGGCTTAATTAGCGAATTCATATGCGTCAAGGGTGTTACTGCGGAAGCAGCGAGGAGTGCCATTCGATAAAATAATGTTTCATAAAAAAGAGTGGTTAAATATTTGTTTTGATAACAAATGTTGATATGGTCGGAATGCTTTCGTGACCGGTTTTACACTCTCGCAATTCATGGGGTAGGGTGGTTGCAGCAAGGTGTATATCGCGAGTTATTTATAGCAGATGCAGCAAAGAAAGGAACTACTTCTGACGGTGCGGACAAGATTGAAAAGTCGGAAGAGGAAAGAAAAAAGGAAGAGGAGAAACGCGAAGAGGATCGCAAGAAGGCAATTGCCGAACCACGCAAAGCGATTGTGGTCGACCGATCAGCGTTTAATGCATTCAGCTATTTCGATCAAAACCTTTGTGGGTATGTTATTCGTTTGATTTTCCCACAACATTCTTTTTGTTATTTCCGACTTCTCGATCTCCTCTTTCGGGAAGCATAAATGGGAGGGAGTGAAGGCTGCGGCTGGGATGGTGCGTTATTTGCTGTCCTTTTCAAGGGCACAGGTGCGTATCTATGCTAGATGTCGCAAACATTCCCAGCATTGCGATTCCCGCCGATTTCTTTACGTTCTAATCCGTAGGTATTTGATGGAGAAGGACGTGGAAGATATACTGAATTCGATCGGTCTCAACGTTTCGCGTGGACATATGCAGAAACTGGTGAAGAAGTTTGTGTCACGTGAGAAGATCAATTATCGATATCTAACAGACAGCTGGCTGGGAAAAGATGGCACCATCTCATACACTCCTGGTGTTCTTCCAGATGCGCCTGATGTGGATTCGCTTTGCAAAGGTGTCTCTTATGTTCTTCCTTCGAATGAATTTGTTTTGAGATTATGAAGGATGTTTTATCGATGATAGATCTACGAAGTCTTGAAATGCCACCGTTGCACAGTCACTGAAATCGAAGGTGATGAGGCAGACTAGACGCTTTCTAGTTCTATAGTTCGAAAAATGTTGCTTCTCGTCTGTTCTGTCCTTTAATTTTGTGATACCAAGCTTTACTGCCGCTTCAAGAGGGGAAAGGTTAGGTGGTAGGGTACGGGAATTTCTCGAAATCCATGAGGTCAAAGGGGAAAACGTGAAAGCATATATTGCCCAATTTTTTCTTTCCTTTCTTATGCATCGTTTTTTCTCTATGTACTTTGTGAAAATAATAAAGGTACGGATAGGGGCTAGTCAGCAGCACCTTCTTACTCAGCTTTTATCTGTACGTAAGCCTTTTTCTTATCCGTAATCTTCTATCATATTGTATGTGAAAGTACTTGAATTGTCTCATGAGTGTTATAATTCTTTTAAAAGAGGCAGTGAGCATTTAGGCGCCATCTGAGACCGCTATATATATTCAGCAGTTTTCTCTCAAAGTTATACATTCAGAAGATTCACTTGTTTTTTGTTTTTTTTTTGGAAAGTGGGTGCGCTGAGCCTTACTTACGTGATAACTGATTATGTCTTCCATTCCCTTCCATTTTTCAACTATTCTTAAGCTTACTGTTCTGATGCCTTACAGTGATTTCTTTCCTGTGAAATAATTTAAGTGTTCGCTCGATTAACTCGAATTCAGGGACGGTCATACCGACGTGCTCGACAATTGAGGCCAACAAAGGTGCAAGCGGCGAAACCCCGGATGTAAGTGAGACGGGAGCGGTCGTATATAACGGCTCGGTAATGAATATCGCACAGCTTATCGAAGACGCGGCGCACATGCAAGCCGAATGCAATAATGCACTTCAGAAGATCGACATGTTGGAAGCGCAGCTAAGTATGATCGTTGCCGGTTTTTATCCGTTCTATTTCTTCCTGACCGTTTTTCCAGCCACTCGCATGTATCATGTTTTTTTTTTCAATACCAGCAGCTTCGTCAAATCGACCAGGATTTCCGTCTTGAGAGATACCGCTTACCTCCTTAATGAATTTCTGTAACAGCTGCGCTCAAGTCAGTTAACTGGGAAAAGCCAGCCGAAAACAAGAGTTCTTTAAACTGCAAATGTTCACTTCGACGAGTATTATGTTTCCTGAAAATAGTTCCGAAGTCCAAAATGCCAAGTTTTGCGGCCCTTTGAGGAAGTCCTCTTCAGCTCGGGAAGTTGCCCATTTAGGTACATTTCCGCCTTTTTTGCTATAATCACAATTTGTCTCTTTCTAATATTTCTGACAAAAACGCTTTAAAAACACCTGGGATGAAATAAAATTGAAGAGGAAGGAGCGAAGAGTACACAGTCATTGGAAAAGAAGAAGAAACGCCTTGAGGACGACGTTGACAAGTATCGAAAACGACTTCACGATGCTGAAAAGTGTCTCAAGGTTAGCGTGTCTTCTTTCAGCCGGGGGAAAATGATGGAGCAGTGGTGACATTGCATGAATAAGGCAATGTTTTTAACGTGAACAGTTGAACGGTTTTTTTTTTCTCGTTTGAGTATGAAGACGTGAGCGATCGATGTAGTCATGTTGGAGGACTTCATTCAGAATTATCAGATACGGGAGGGGAGGGGTGCTTAGTATTGAATGCAGGTTATAAATTATGTGCCGTTAACGAGCTGAATGGTTGTAAACGTAATGCGCTCTCAGTTTCATCTCATGTGACATTAAATGAGGCTTTGTGATATTCTACAGAATTCGGTGGACGATACGGTACAAATGAAGACGGCAATTCAAGAATATCGAAAAATTGGCGAAAAGATGATTGGTATCGCGGAAAAAATAATGCCCAGTGTGAAAGAGGATGAGAAGAGCGCTGAGAAGGAGGAGCGCGAATCGTGCAAACGTGAGAAGAAGGAGGATAAGGATGACAAGAAGATGGCAAAAAAGGAGAAGGTTTCCGTTGCATCTCATTGAGGATTTATTAATTTTTTATTGGCCTCTGAAACCTTGAAGTATTTTAATCCCCGTTTCTACACCGTTGAGGGACTTTCTTGTTGTTTCGAACTGTTTATTAATCTGTCATGAGTTGATCGTGGAGGTTATCCAGAAATGATCGTTGTCTAGTGTTCAAAGGTTTTTCCCATTTAAATATGATATGCAGCTTTCATATTGGGTATGAAATAGGCAACGAAGTGAGAAACGCCTAAGAAGCGTTAGGCGTAAAATGACCGGTGTTCCTAACGCGTGGTTTTCGAAATATGTGATGCACGTGTGAGTACTCATGCTCAGTAGCTTTTCTGGTCTGTTGTAAGTGGTTGGAAGGTGTTCAGAGGGTAGGGTTTTTACAGCAGAAGGAAACTGAACCGATGAAGACAACGGCAAATGGCAGTTTGGAGGAGAAAAAAGAGCTGACGCTTGTGGATGAGGTTGAGGAGCAGATGGATACCGATGCTATCGTGCTGAGTGAGGAGGTCGGTGACGATGAGAAGGACATGAAGGAAGAATCGCTTAAGGATAATACCACCAACAATGATAACGTTGAGGCCACCAAGTAAATTGTTAAGATACTTTATCTCGCTGATGGTAATTGATGCCGCACAGCTGGTGCGAAAGTAGTGCAGGATAATCATATCTACAGCTCACGGTAGATGTCACTAAGAGAAGGTGGAAGCCGGAGAAAGGAATTCGGAGTAGGGAGGCTCGCAAGTCATATATAAGAAAAAATGTCTCTATCTCCTGGGCGTTTCAAGTTTTTTTGCTTTTTAGGGTGGGCACTGCAAGGTATGCGTGACGGAAATAATTTGCTTAAGCATACGGGCAAGCAGCTTATCATTGGTATCTGTCAATTACAGTAGAGAAATGTTATGAGTCTCTTTGCTGACGGTTGAAAACCGCTATGAGGTCAGAGTTACAGCGCAAAGTTCGAGGCGGAAGTTACATACGAAATTAGAGATTTATATGACTGTTTTGTTTAAGAGTATCGTTTTTGAATGTTTCTTGGCATGCATGTAAAATGAAACGCCTTCGTTCACTAAATTATGCGACGCGCTTTTCAATATGGGATTTCAATATTGAGTCAACACTGCATCTCAACGTTACTGAATGCAGGTGTTATGGATAATTAACAGCTGTTAAGGGCAACCTAATTCCAGGTGTCATGATTAAGGACGGCGCCCGTAACGTTATCATTTGTTTGCTTATTTGTTCAACACCCTTGTGTAGCATTTCACATATATACATTTAATTTGTCATGCACCCTCGCACCGTTGATTTAGCATTGTTGTTGTTGATACGTATAGTGAAGTGTTATTATTTCCCTTCCGCCAATAGCGCTTTGATGTACACCTGCTGCAGCTAAACCGCTGTGCTACGTTTTTTTTAGAATGGTAAGCGAAGAAAAATGAATAAATAGGTGGAGTTTGCGTAGTAACTTGGTTAATTTCATTGAAGGTTGCGTATCCACGCTATAAATCCATTTTCGGAGTCGAACTTTTCGTATATATCGAAGTGGAACTCATTAATATTTAGTGTTTGACTGTCGCTGCCGTCACAGGAAGCCTAATCACTGAAGTTCTCAAATTCGCTTAGGAATAATCGCTCCCCATGAGGAATATTAATTCTTTATTAATTGCATAAATTCACTTAAGAAACATAGGCAATGGAGAGCGTGGTGGCTATAATTGCATTTTTTTTTCAATGATTTTGATGGTTTTTATTCGTTGATCCTCTAAATCACTTGATCCTCTCGATGTCACCATTTGTCGCGTCCCCTCATCGATCCACTCTCGCATCCGTCTTTTTTTCTTTCTTAGTATCGATCTTCATGTTCCGATAGATGTGTTATAAGGCAAATTTGGTTGCCTTCCACGCATACATACGCTTACATGTGAGTCTTCTGTGGTGTTTTTTTTGTTCTTTGAGTGAGTTCATAAGTGATTTTGTTGAACCTCATAGATTTTTCGAAAAATGCTTTTGCAGTTCTTCTCCTCCCCAAAATACTCTGTGCTCTTTTCTCTTTCCGGCTTAGTGTGATCACTATCATCGTTTGGAATTCTTAATTCTGGATGGTGCGGCTTTAATCTGCATATGTTTAATAAAGTTATTCCACAAAATTGTATGTATGCATATAAAGATTTCTTTCTCGTTGAATTCACTAAATGGGCGCTGTTGGTTGCATCAGCTAATGCTGCCCTAACCTCTTAGGCTGTTTGAATTCACCGTACTGGTCGACCAGTAATGGCAACGCCGCAGCTGGAGAATCCTTTATTTTGGCTACCTTTCACCGGCTGTTCTGGAATGGATCACACTGTAAATAAAGCGATCATCATTATAGAAAAGAGAAATAGAAAGAAAAGGTTTTTGAAAAGGTCTGGCTGAGGTTTTTTTTGCAATTGTCCAATAGAGCTGTTGATGTGAATGCCGAGTATTACCATTGCGTCGTTCATTACCATGGTAGCAGTCGCACCATCAGAGGAAAAATTAATATCGTGACGATTTATGCCGATATTGGCTGTCGAACTGTCTCTCTAATGAGTATTGCGCGAGTGATTTATGTGCTCAAATATTCTATTCTTCTATAAGCGGCATTCTGCGAAGTCCTAATATCATTCTATACAAGCGATGGCTGAGAAGGTGAATGCAAGCAGTAAAATACAAGTAAATTAGAATGAATGTATTTCTCACATAATTATGCTATACAGTACTGTGATTATAGTATGTTATGCTCTGTTTAGTCATTTATATTGCTGTACTTTTTGGTGCTGCGCTGTGTCAGCCGCCCTGTTATGGTTGCTGGGCAGCAAATAATATACTGGACTTCGTGATCACCAAAGTTAGATTGCCTTTTCTGCTCTCACCACATGCACAAAAGAATAGCGCGATCGAATTAGCATTGAGGCATATCAGCATTTTCTGAATACCCTTAACTGTCATTCTGTAAATCGCCGCAACCCGGACTGAGTGGTTCAATAACTAAAATTGGAGCGGTCGAAGTAGCTCCGCCACTCTTACATCACTTCATAGTGTATCAACTAGTGTGGTAGGTGAACCATGGTTCGAAATTCTGTGAGGATGATTTGAGCGTCTAGTGGTTGATGGTCGAAGTGAGAGCCAAACATGGAGAGATCAAGTCGATTCCATCTTAGGAATGCTACTAATAAGAAGAGCTATGATCATACAATTTGTCACTGCCCTTCTTGAAGGTGAAGAGGTCAGACTAAACTTTCCAACTGAGGATGTCTTTGGAGTTTCCGGTCTAGTTGATCGATGTGCGAAATCGTTCAAGCAGTCTTTGTTATAAGCCCTTTTTCGGAAGTCATACCGAACGGACCGTCTTTTGGCGAAGGAAAATCACCGTGTCTCGCAGTCGTTTCCGGTATTCACTCATCCTTGCAAAACGTTTCATCAGTTATTGTTGCTCCAACAATGTGATGATCTTTCTCAAGTAGTCGCTGCCTTCGTTCCAAGACGCTTGACGAAATATTTATACTCATTGAGCGTTATCTTCATTTCAGCTACTAATCGAGAAATGGGAATCTATGAAATTTGTGGTTGAGATTTACAGTAGATCTAAGAAAAACCTATGTAAAGATGGATGTTGGCATTCAAGGTGCTTCGTAAAATTAGCCTAATGAGCGCTTATTCGTTGGCTCCATTTCTCTTCCTCATACTTATGCAGCCGATGGGTATGTTGTGTGTAGATTTACATCGATGGATGGCAGACAAACGATGAGAAGATAATGTTCGAGCATGAGAAGCTGAAGCCAAATTTTCACAGCATGCTTTGATGGCAGCGCTCTATGTACGCAGAAAAAGTAAACAAAATTTAATAAGCAGAAAAGCGCCTCACATTTTCACGTATATTGCCAAAGATTCTAGAGTATTATTTCATAATAAATTTAATATATTATTACAACAACACATACCTGAAGTTAAATTCACAGTTATTGCTGTTATGATTTGACCCGGATAAGAAATTTTGTACTATTTACAGTGTTTAAGATCGATCACCTCCTCAGTTTCAAATGTCGTTTTCTCCCAGCCCGTTTCCTGACCGATTTGCCTATTTCTCTAATGACCTTCTTCGGAGGAGCATCGAAACTCTCCTGCTCTCCAATTGAACGCGTTCGTTTCGTTATTTTCTCGTTAGCTCCGCCCAATACTCACGTGGCTTGGGCTAAAGGCCATCCGTTGAAGCTTTTCCTCAACTGCATTGCCGCGGTGGCGGGCTGCGTTTACTGAGCCGAGGGTGTCAGAGTGATTCTCGATCAATGTATGTCTCGGCTTGCGCGATCGTCTCATGTTTCTGAATTTATTTCTGCTTCTTGCAAAGCATCTTTCAACACGGCTATCATTGTCACTAATCAACTATCGTCTTCTAAATTCGACTCTAAGACTTATTACTGTATTAGTCTATATTGCTGTTGATTACGGTAATGCAACTACGCAGTCCACCGTAGTTACGGTTGTGAATGGCTCATCGGTAACAATGAAATGTGAGCCAGCCGAACATTTAGTACGCACGCATATGGCACCAGATTTCGAGAGTCCACAATTGATTCGGAAACTTGATTGGTTCCATGAAGATGCATTAATTGCGAGCTACCAACAGGTAGGAGATGCTGTCTTTTCAATAATTCTTTAATTTCTTTGAGATTTTCGTATTTCTATGCCTTTTGGGCTATGGCAACTCTATTTGGACTCATCAAACATATAAGATGAGAAATCACATGAAGTCTTTAAGATCTGCATACTTTGTTATCTCCGAAACGTCGCCTTCATTTATTACTCGAATTTTTATAGTTTGGCGTTGATTTCAGTGAGGTTTTGAGGCATCTTTAAGCCAACTCATAATTCCTCATCATATTATAGTAAATTTATTCATATTTGTGTAAATATGACATGTCTTTGCAGTTTTTTGGGGCAGCGAACCCGCAAAGTCGCTACTGCAAAGATACATTTACCATTATACTAATGCTTTTAACCACCGTATAGTTTCACAGATATGCGCTTAATAACGAACTCGAAACTGAAATGAGTTTTCAGTATGTTGAACCTATGAAAACTGCACATAAGAAAAATCATTGCAGAAACGAAAAAATAAGCTTTTCTGCGCATTAACTATTGGGATGGACGAGGTGGGAGAATTAGATTAGAATCATCGACTATGAGAATAAAGAAATTCATGGGTCGTCACATATTTTCATCGCGAAGTTCACGCTCTCGGCATCGTTCTTCGAGGAGGACCAATTCTCTAAAAAAGAACGCGATAGCCTGAGGCTATCAAAATTACTTACTTATGAGCTTGTGAAGTATTCACTTGTGTGCGCATGAATTGCTGACGCATGCGACGGAAGTAATCATTGCCGCATCAATGTATGCTTTATCGAGTTATCGGCTTTATGTCAAGTTATGTGCGTTGCGTACTGATGATGCACTTTGGATATTTCGCTTGCAGCCGCAAATTTTTTCCTCCCTGATTGCACAAAGGGATTTATTTCATTTGTTCGGTGTTTCTTTATAACGAAAGTAAATTCATAAGGGAATAAGGTTGCATCATTCATTATTTTCAAATCGCATTAATGCATATCTAAAGATTTCGCCGTCGAGATGGAATGTTTTAAGAAGCCTATCTTCCATTAGTCTTGGATCATGGATCAACCTTGGACCAAACGCAAAGTCTTCTCTGGATTCTTCGATCCAGTAAACGCTTATCGAAGGCAAAATTCGACTTCATCGATCTTAATTGGTCATAATTTGCTCCTTAGCAGCAATATTTCCGCCAGTCATAAGATCGAATAGCAAGTGCTTCAATTTTCAAAGAACTCATTTCATAATACTGTCGTTGATGTAAAGGGCGCTTTGTATGGATTAATCTTTAACCTGAAATTTTACTGAACTGCAAAAAACTATTATAACTAAATTTCCTTCACGACAGTCCAAACTTACTCGAGTCCTTGCTTGCATCCTCATAAAAACCATGAAATTATAGTTGAGATAGGCCAGCTGAAATAGGCCTTCAATGAAACATCTGTATAATGAGAGACAACGGAAGAGGAATATGTGAAAATACGCATCTCTGAGCTGTTTTAACATTATACTTTAAGGAGTTCGACCGCAAGTCGAAGTTAACAAATCTGATCTTTAATGTTTGGCAATTTTCCACTCACGCAATGTGTTACTAACTCCTTTTGCTGCCGTTTGTAGAAATCGATGAACATAGACTCTGCGTGTGGAAAATGTAGATTGGGACTTTATTACTACAGTTCCTTCCTAAATGTTCTCTTAGCGTTTAGACCATCTATTGAGCAATTGAATTCGCAGCGATGAATGGTAATCTGAAATCATCTACAAGAATATTTTAATAGTCGTCTAAAATTTGTACATTCTCAGTCGATAATGTCGAAAATTATCGTCTGCGGGATGGTAGTTCGAGATGATGCAGTTCATTGCTTAACATATAGCTATTTCCCATTGTCCACATTACTTGGTAGAATTTAGCTTCACATAATTTCAGTTCAGTTTTCATACCTTAAATATATTGCTTTCTCATATGATTTATACGGTTGTGCGCGGTAATGAGAGTGCTCTTTGGAGCAGAAAAATAGTGAAAATAAAAGGGAATCCACTTGGAAATTTGCATGAACTCGTACAGATATTCGATCTTCTCATTCTGACATTTCAAATTATGCTGCAATCGTGCAAATATAAATTAGAGATGTAATTCATCATTCGAAGATGGAACGTAGGTATGGCGAAAATCGAAATAATGCTTCCGGCGATTGTCTCACATATGTCATGAAAAGTTTCGGATATAATTTCAAGAGTGAAACAACGTGCAATAGATTCCCTTCTAGCCGGATAGCTTACAAGGTTAAGGTGATACGTTCAAAACACTAAAACACCTGGGAAAAGATAAATTTAATATGCAATTTGATATGAACATCGGTCTGAGACGATGCTGGTCCTAGCGTAAATGAAATTAGTGGTTCTGTCTTAATTCGGCACGATTTTTGAGGAAATAGTCGTAGGGAATTTGATGTGATCCAATAAGATATGATCGCGTGCAGTTTTAGATAAGGGATTTTCAAATATTAGTGGTGATCGCACGTTATATACTGGACTGTTGAACAAACGCTTGGATCTTTAATGTGTTTCTAAACAGATACAACTGAAACTGAGTATGTAATACTGGTTGTATTAGTTTCTTTTCATTTATCATACACTTTTAACTCTACAAAAGGACTTGTAAAGCACTTCAAGTTCAAGTTATGGACGCTATAGACTTTTGATGTGGAGCTACTTATGTTACGCTTGAATAAACTAGAAATTAGTGAAGGCAACTATTTGCGCGAGCAGTGTGCTTAGAGTTCGATTAGGGACATTTCCGCTCTGAGAGTTGCTTTTGAGCGCACCGAGTTCGCTTGGCGCTTTACTTTCCGCCTACTAGTACCGCAGTAAGAAAGCGGCGTCGCAAAGAAAAAGCGCATAAAACAATGAAACTGCATAGGTTTGTCTTTGGTCGGTTGATATTTGTATATATAGTTAGTGAACTGTGTTTATTTACTGTGTTTAGTTAATTTGTGAACTGTGTTTAGTTAGTGAATGGATGAATTTGATGTGGAAGAAAATAGATGTAACAACAAAATGCATAATTAAACCCAGTTGACGAATGAATAATTTTTCGAAGGGGATCGCAACAAATGCTGTGAAAAATTTAGCCATTTAGCCGCTTTCGTATCGATATCGGATCACCCCCTTTAAAAACTCCCCTCATTAACGTATATTTCTTTAAAGTTTTTCTTCAAGAACTGATTTTTCTTCGTGCGTTTTGCCTCAAGTAGCAGAAAATATGTTTATTGGTCGGATATGAAAATAGTAAAAACCTCAGAATTGTAGCACCTTAACTTTACGCTCATATTAAAACGTTTATTGAAGAGGTCTTTTGCACGATTTCCGGCGAAATACTTCTAAATCGCTTCTATATTTACATTAAATAGAATCGTAATAATAAAATATGAATAATGAAGCCATCAGTGAGTAATTTAGTCCGAAGAAATGAAGTATTTTGCTATCATGATTTAAAGAAAAACCCATGTTTCTATTATTGAGCTATCGCATTGAATATCTCTAAGTGGCTTTTATTGCTTATCTTATGTATATTCCCAAGACAATAGTTCTTGATGACTGGTCATAGCAATTGCCGCATTTACGCGCATTGTCTTCTAAGGCGAACGATGAGTTTATTACTGTGTTCATGAGAAATACACTGCTGTCGCTTCATTTAAAATCCAGTAGGCATCGTTCCAGAGAGATGCGACCATTTGAGGTGCTTTTATTTGGGTAGCATACTCGAATCGCATATCAAATGTGGCATATCTTGTGATGGTAGTATTAGCCGTCCTGATATACTGTCGTGATCGTCCATCACAAAGCACTTCAACACTCTTCCCATATATCCCCTACGACAAGCACAATGCTGTTGTGCATTCACTTTTATTATGCTGCTCAGAAAAAGCCGCACATATTTATTGTAGGGATAATACAAGAATCGACTAGCCGAAGTCATTTAACCGCCTTTATTATCAGCTATCGATTTGTGGCCATCAAAAGGTCAGTTGTCGAACCATCCGGCTGGAGGAATTTTTGTTTCTCGGTTGTTGGCTTGTTAAATCGGCGCTTAGTCCTATGAGTTAGCAAGAAGGTCGGAGAAAGGCGACTTTAAACGGTGTAATTTTAACGGAATACCTAATCTTCATTACTTCTTAATAGTTCGTCTCCTAAATAGTTTCACAGCAATTGTTAAAGTGAACTATTCAGATTTAAACGGTCTAGAATTACTTTTTTTGGGAACGTATCATCGAACATTTTGCCACAATTTGCGGCCGATAATCGTAGCCCGAAACGCAAATGAGCGGGGAGGATTTTTTTTTGCCGATAAGTGCGCATGGAATAGATCATCAATCATTTCGTAGTGGCGAGGCCAATTCCGTTGGTCCTTAACTTCTGTCAAAGCGATATTCCCTCCGTCTAGCATAAGTCTTCAGAATTACTTTAATAATTCTCTCATTATTCCAGTAAAGTTTAAATTCTTGCTGTTGCTGATTTCTTTCATAAATTTTTATGTTCTCCAAAGCATATGTGGCGGTCGCTATCCAATCCCAAAAGGATCGAGCAAATACGGTCATACTTTTTGCTGAGAACGCGATTTATAGCGTTTAGCCAAGCTCACTACTGTCATATCATATTTCCACGGAAAATTGTCACACCTACATTTGTATTATAGTCATTTCAATGGGAAAACTTCAACGAACTTCATCGGTTCTATTAGCCATTGGAATAGAGAAATGGGTACTCTGCTGACATTGTAGCAGCTGGTAGAGATCTATTGATTCCTTTTTTTTTGTAGCCTTAAACATGGAATAAAATAAAACTTTTCCAACATTTCAAAAATTCTCTTCCGATTTTGCATTACTTCATAAGAATTCAATTTTTTACATGATATGCATATAAAGCCAGCATATTTTTAAGCGAATAGGTTAGAGAATTCTTTCAATGGATCGGCGGCGTTTAGGAGGAGGATTATTTCTTCGCATCGCTACGAAACATATCTGCCCTTTTATTTTTCAAGTATCCATCATCTAAGGTAATGAAGAAGCCATTGAAAAGCTAATGATGCTATTGATAATCTAATCTGATCGCTTCTTTGAATGAACAAAATCACAAACACTAATGGCAAATATTGTGTTGGAGAGTTGAGATGAGCCGAATGAGTGTAGTGCTGAGTGCTAAATACTTTTGTCGCGGCTGTTCGCTGAAAAACAAAAAATGGATAGGCGTTAAGAAATGGCGATTTTATTGAATAAACAGTTCCACTACAGATTCTGTGTAACAGTATGATCTGTATCGTCGTTGCTCAATACTGCAATGCAGATGTCTCTTGGAATGCTCGCTTTGGCAAATTAATTTTAAGCCATTTATATGCTCTTTCATGTTTCCTAATTCAGCAGTTGTATGTCATTTTTGCAAGTAATTTGTACCGACATCGTTGCAATATTTTGCTTATATCGTGTTATTAAACAAGGAAACTATTTAAAAAATGGAGGTGTCGCACGAAGTTTTTTCGTCATTCTGAGCAAGGTAGTGTAGGTCCTACTCAACTGAGGTATGCTTCGATAAATGCATTATGTTCATTTAAGCTTCAGATAGTTGCCTGTGTTTTTGTATCGTGTTAGCAAGTCGTCGTACCATTGCGAGTGTAGAATTAACATGGAGAAATTCGCTCATCAATACGACCTGTTCGCTTGTCACAAGCCCAGTTCGGTTCATCACACCTTTGCCGAATTATTGATGCTTGAAATTCATATACCTTTTAGGGAGCTGTCACGATAAGAAGATATTATTGCATTCGTATACTGCCTTGCATATCATAGTAAAAAGTCGTTCGAGAAAATTACTGCAGATTCCACGCCTTTCAAGATTATTTTTTTAACTTAGCTAGTAGAAAATCAGAGGCAAAAGGAAACGCGAAGATATCGGGAAAATCAGAGGCAAAAGGAAACGCGAAGATATCGGCATAGTGAAAATGTTCAGCCTTATACCACCAAAACAGCGAAAATTATATTGGAAATTGAAGTTTTTCGCAAATGTTGCGTCCATTAAGCAAATTCGTCTGTTTCATCCAATTTAACATGTTTTTTGTATGGTAACAATTCTCTAGTACATTCGCTCAGTTAGCTTTCATTCATTATTCTGTATTTCGGCACTTCGCCATTATCAAAAGTCGACGACCGATCGCACTGCATGCAATCGGTTGAGTAAATCTCGGGTTTTCTTAAAGGAGGCTATGGAAATCAATTGGGTGGTATTATTGATTCAGTCAATGTACAACGTACATGATTAGTCTTTACTAGACTGGTCATTTGGTCATTGATCATTGGTCACAGCGTACATTTAATGCAGCGTTATGCTAAAACATTGCTTATTGCATCATTTATTCTCGTATGCCAGCATATCTTAGTATCATGCGCTACTTGTAATTTTCGGATGCGATGTTTTCATAAATAGCCCTTGTACTTTATGATTTTAGCTTATTCGTGGGCAAAAATAACGAAAAGAAACGAGGCAGTTGATAAATCATTGAATAGCCTAACGTTCACTAAAAACAAACATCTTTGTTTAAAGTTCTGCTTTTTCATGTATGCATTCTAAGTCCGCTATGAGACCACATTAAGCACTGATGACCTCACTTCTTTTTTTTCTAGACTTTTGATTCCTTATTGAGAAATACATTACTTATACTTTTTTTGTTACAATGCTTTCAACGTTCCCTGAAAAGTTTCATATGTGAAGAATTTCAACGATACTATGTATTTTTACATAGCAATAAATGTGTGCATGTGTCATCCAACCTCAACAAGTGTACGCCTTAAATAATTTCACATAGAAATGAGCAAGTAAACAAAACTCGTTGATAAATCCGATGTTTATGTGAGGTTTAAGGTCCTTTAACTTTACCACTTAAAGCTGAAATGCGTAACAAAGATAACAAGCGGTCGTTTCGACTATTACTATGGTAGATGAGAGGCGTGAAGTGATCTTCGTCTATTTCATGCAACAAGCTCTATTCACATCAAGAAGAATCAATCGCCGCTTGGCTTTGATGCACTATATTGCTAAGATTGAAGAAAGAACAATGCTGCAGATTGTGTTTCTTAGAATCTTTACGGCATTGTCATTCCATCTTTCATTCAATGCATCACTGACATCCCTTCTTATCACCCGCACAATTCGAAAATTTGATAATCACCAGTGCGTGCTTTGATTATTTGTATCGTTCACTCAAATTTCCCAACCATTCGCTTCCCTTTCTAATTTCTTTTTTCATTCGTACTTAAGTTTGCAGTTTGTAAAGACTCGAATAACCAAGATCTTGCATACTTTCTTTGAGTAGACCAGTTATTTGTTTCTTCTCTAGACAAAGGAATGAGCATATTTTCAGTTCTTTCCGTTAAGAATTCCAAAAACTTTAATTCGCTTGTTTTTCCACTAACACATAAATGAGCAACATTCCATTTGTTATCACGCACTAATCACTTCAAGAGAACGTCATCGCCTTGAAAATTCCATGCTTTTTGTTACTATGGAAGGAGGAGGTGGGAGGACGCCACAGTTCATCGTACCGTTAGCCGATTCCTCGTTCTCGCGATGTTAAATTCTCTAACATGGTGTTAGCCAAAACGGATATACGAGCATGAAACAAGACCTTAACATCCGAAATTTAAGACTTTAAACTAAGTAAGCGTCCGTACGGTGCTTACGCTGTCCGCCGCCTTCACGTCATTGGAAATCTTTCATGGGGAGCAAGCATGTCGCTGACAGACATCATTACATCAACATCAGAAAATTACACTCTCTAATATGCTCCAGAATACGTCCAGAAATGTGGTTCTGCTTGAATGACGGGTATGAAATGCAGCGGACTAGGTTATCACTTCGAGCAGTCTTCACATGAGCACTGAAACCCCCTAAAGATCTGCATGCGAATATTAAGCCACTTTTGTGTTTTGCATAACTAATAGAACATACGAAACCACGGAAGGCAATGAGCATTGACATAACCGGTATCATATGCGCACTGAAGAGACAAATAGAAAAAACGTTGACTGCATATGAAACTTTATAATTTGTGCTCTATGAGAAGTATAGGAAACTATGATATCCGGAAAAGCCGCAAATGGGCAAAAAAATTTCGCTCGGAAGTGAAAACTCCATTATTCAGATAGATGGTTCTGTTAATGCAACGGACTAGTGCAAAAAGCTGTCGAACTTCAAAATCGAATCTTTATTGAATGAAGCGTTTCCACTTGCAAGAACAGGAAACGATTTGAAGGGAAATTTGTGTGAACTCTTGATTGTAGATGAGGGGGAAGGATAACTGAGTTGAGGGGAAGTATGCTCAATAAAAGGCTATTTTAGGGATTTATCACGATTTGGTGAAAGACCTCATTATAAATGCGCATTGGGCATGACTGTAGTCGAATCTAAGTATTCCACAAATCGAAACGATACGTATTTTGATGTCGCATTTGCTGTCAAGCCAAAAGAGCTTTCATGAAGCTGCAGTTGATGCAGCAGTATGAAAGAGTGAATGTTAGCCAAATGTTGCACACAAAGGACCCGTGACCACGAGCAATTTGCATAAGTTTGTGCGCAGATTCTCCGAGCGCCACCATACAAAATCGTGTTTAGCAAAACGTCTAATTAATCGCTCGTCTGTGTTTACACGAATATATGAGGGCACGATTTAACACAGCCTATCCTTGAAATCTGATTCATTTGTAAAATAAAATCAAACCACAAGAAACACTAAAGTTCTTTTGGATGCTTGGCGAATGCTTTTTTAAAAGTGATTTCTCATAATTTAAAAAACGCACTGTAACAAGGAATGGTCTTACGCCTTGATTTAGACGCATAATCCAGGTGCGCAAAACCTAAGGAATTTGAGGAGCACGGTCGTTCAGCATACCCGTATTCCAATATTGCAGGTTTTGAGAGTTGCTGAGTCATAGATTTCTCTGTTTATCAGATAAAGTGCCACGTTTATGCAAAATTTAGTTCGCTAGTTTTAATAGGAGGAGTAGATGTGTTCATACTGAAAGTATAAAACCTTCACCTGGTGGAAATAGAGGAATGTAAACCTTCCCGAGAAATTTCGGTGCTATGAGCCGACTGTTAGTTGCCACTGCAAAAGCATGCAATGGTTTGCTTCGCAAGCAGTGACGAGGAGAGACACTCATGTGCTAAATAATGCATAGCGCATCCACATCGTGCTTGCTTTCGTTTGCGTTATAATTGCACGTAAGCACAACATACGAATAGGAACACGATGTAATTTCACAAACATTTCACAAACTATAGCCGATTTATTGGCTACTTTTCAGCTAACATCGTCCGCGGAAGTTCACCAACTAGTACCCAACTAAGGAAAGAAGAATCAAAGAAATCACTAGAAGAAATCAGGAAATTACGGCATATAATGTGATAAAACATCGCGCATTATCGTTGTTGATAAAGTGAAAAATTGTTCCCATAAGTCGTTATTACTGGCCGCGGGCGTTCGCCACATCGTAAAGGACAAAACAGACCAGAGAACACTTAAAAAGGCATCTCCATGTGCGAATGCACGCACTCGCTGCATGTGCATATAAAAAAATAAAAGTTGCAGTTTTCTGCAGCAATTTTTGCGGCAATTAATTCTCTTTTTCTGCTGCATACCCAGGTTTTGCGCCTAGACTGAACCTCTTGAGATGATAGGTCCAGGTGGGTACCTGGACCAGCGCCGGAGTTCATCCAGGCCGCAATTTTTCAGCCACCCTGCTGCATATGTGTTACCATATTTTGATGTATAGACATGTTCATTGCTTACAGGATACCTATGTTTCTATTATAGCTCTGGAAAAATGAATCTACGCCTTCATTAAATGGTTGATATCGTTCGTCATGAGGATGAACGCCGTCAGCATTGCAGCCAATACTAATGGGCGGACATTACAGATCTTAAGTTCGAGAATACTGTTAGCCTCTCTATAACCAACAGTAATTATTTATCTCTGTAGCCGCAACTGTCACTATATAAGCAATTTGCCAGCGGAGTTTTCGAAGATATTGACTTGAGGATGTTCTAAATCGGTTTCTGGCTATTTGCCGCATTCAACTTTTCGCACTTTCGGACCACTGCAAAACCGATGTCTCCTCTCCCTCATTTTCTGCATCTCATCGGCGATTACTAGTTATGCATTTACGGCGACCAGTACAACCCTTCTTCACCACTCTCCGCATCTTATCCCCACACTTTTTCGATGCATTTAGCAACAGAAGCTTAGAACGTCTATTGGAACGTTCACCCTTCGCTACGCAATCTCCAATGAGAGTTCTCTTGCAGCAATGTCAGCACTTCTTTGCAGGATGTGCTGAGGGACTCTTCGCGACAGTGGTGGGTCTCAAATCGGAGAATTCAGTTACTCCGTCCATTTTATTCGTTGCACTTCATTTCTCTGTTGCCATACGACTCCGGTGTGTACCACTGTCGCCTCGAAACGGATCCTCTTTTCGCACTTACTCTGTCGACCGGCTCAGTGACTCTCATTGTGATGGGTTTGTTTATACCGCTCTTTCACCTGTCACTTTCTGAACTACCTCATTTACCCGATTCGCCAAATAAAAATCAAGTTAACAGCCTATTTTTTTAAAGAGCCGACCAATAGTTATGCAAGAAACGTTCGTCTTCCTCTTCGCACTCGAGTCAAACCATACTAATTGTGTTTTCGATACTGTTATTAATGTCGTTGTTGAAAATGTGAGTGAGTGGACATGTTGCAAACGTTTGTGCAAAAATTAAGCGTTGGTTTCTCCAAACATTGTAAACATCATGCTAATCCAGCTTATGACGAATTTTTCGTCAATATTATATGTCGATTTTTCTTTGCAGCAAGTCTGCTATTGTTAATCAAAAGAGCCATATAATTGCATAAGTAGACCGCCGAAGCAGCTGTCTAAAAGATATTGTGGCCGAAGTCCATCTGTTGTTGCTCATAAAGAATAACGTTCTCGATAGGCAGCCTACAACCTGCCCCATGAATGGAATATCCATAAGCATCCTGATGCATCGAGGAAGTGCTACTCAGTGCACCACAGCAATTTAAAGGCCTGGACTTAGGCCAAAGTTTAGCTTATTCAGTTTTGTGGACATCGAAACTTTCTATTAATATATCCGATAAATCTTGAGTGTTTATTAAAGAATCATTAAAAAGTTGCGGTTCTTCCGGTAACAACCAATATTTGAATCATTCGATCATCAGTATGCATATTGTGAATTTAAATGCTTTAATTGAAAGCTGCAGAATTGGGGCATTTGGCAAAGTCGTAAACACAATTATTCTTTAGCGCTTTCGAAACGTTTGCTCTATTTACTGCAGATCGCTGTCGAAATCGAAAAGCTTTGACGCATTCTGCATCATTGCATTCCAAAGAAGAACTCAAGAAATTTATATTAGTCACGAAAATTGAAATATTTATCTCAGTAGTATGATATCTTGTATAAGAAAGATTTCCGAAATGTGATCATTGACACTGGAACACCTAAGAAAACACCATTGGGAGAAATCTCACAGAGGTTTGCCCTGTAGTTGAGAAATAATTTTCTCTTTCGACTCATTTCGTTCGGTTTTTTAAACAGCTGAAAGACGAAAAATTTCGCTTGAAGGGCGAATTTCCCAGATCTGTTCTCGAACGCTTGAAGTAATATAATAGGTTGTTCACATTTTCTAACAGTCTCTAGTCCATGTTGTGATTATCCACATAGACAGGCATTCGATGTTACTCTTGAGAGATTGAGGAAGAACAGCAAGTTGACATTCTTTTTCGTTGGAGATAATAGTGTAGAACATTATTGCAGTTATATTGGTGACAAACTGAGGATGCTACATCCTCGACTTGAATTTTGCTCAAAGAGCTTTACCTAAACGCCATGAGCTGTTTAAAAGGAACAGAAGTCAAACTTCACGGGATTTGCATCAGCAGTTTTTTTCTCACTTCACTTCGGAAAACAACGCATCTAAGTTGGCAGGTAATATGTTTGATATTAATCAGCAATGTTAGGTGGGATTCAAAACCATTTTATAAATGGAGACATCAAAAGGAGCTTTCGTTAGTAGCATCAAAAAATCCGCGAATAAAGAAAGAAACTGGAAGCATGACCCAAGCGTTTCGGTCACCAGCTATCTGAAACATCTCGCAGTTATTGCCTTAGCAAGGAAAGAAGTCAGAAAGCGCTTTTTATTTAGTCTCAAAAATTTTCTTCCTGAGCGCGAGGTCATTCTTCATCAAATATGAATCAAACAACTCCAGTTCAAGCAGAATAATTCATAACAGCACTGCACATCTTCTGAAACCTGACATAGAGCAATTTTAGCAATCATTTATTTTTTCTTCTGACTCACCATGCTATGTGAGCATTCGTTAGACTCGGTTGATGATTACGATCGCCGACTTCTCACTATCGCTTTAGCAAATTTTCGAGGTTGTCCAATTTCTTTTATAACGTTGTCAATTTTACGGCATTGTCAGCTTAGGCGATCTTTCCAATAAACTTTTATTGAGCTAAGAAATGAGAGAAGCGCTATTATGCGTTAATCTGCTTTATAAATGCTGTAAAATATGACTGGCGAAGATTTTTTGATCGGCCTTATGGCATATTTCATAGTGGTGAATTTTCCATGTCATCTTAGACACAATGAAAAATATAGAACTCGTAGAGCATTCCAGTGGTAGTAGCTAATAGGTTGAAAATCGCCATTATGAATTGAGCCAAAAAATCGTACGAATTTTCCATTAGGAGTCAATCTGTGCTTTTCACTTTTGTTAAGTCTTATTGGCTTACACTCAGTCAAAACGAAAGACGAATTAGATCGTATGCGCTAGTCGGCGGAGGGGGAGAATGGGGAGTGCGAGATGGGGGAGAAGAAGTAATCTTACCAAGGCGAACCAGTCACCACACAGATGGTCGATTGGTCACCCTAGTAGTTCTAGTGCTCCTCGAACGCCACCAAGTCTTTTGGTGGTCCATCATGTGATTTCCAAGCGGAGGCATAATCACGCTGTGCAGGCAATTAATCTGCTATGGACAATTGCACCTTCAGTTGAATGATTTGATGCCGTACACAAATTTAAATGATTGTCTTTCGATTGCCACGCGAAATGAGAGCGAGGATATCCTCGTTGTTTAACCGTTCGAACGTCGATATCCAACGGTTGAACATTACGAAACGACTGAACGTTTTAATTTTTTCTACCAAGGAATTACACATTATTTGCCCTCTACGCATAAAATGTGGCTTCTAGGAGGGACCCATCATATAGCAGATTTTCCATTGTTTGCACAGATTTCTTGGGGATATCAAATAAGGGATCGTCGTTAAAACCCCAGCAGCCGGATGCCAGAAGAATCATAGGAGCCGCAGTTTATAGTTGGATGCCGAGCAACTCAAACTCTTTGGCAGAATTTTTAAAAATTAAGTTGTTCCAACGGCTACATGTCAGCGAGATAAAAAGTTTGCTGAAGCGCACCGCTATTGGTGAAACAGTGCAAAAATTATCCGGAAGAGCTGGTCCGATTTGTGTTTTCTAGTCCGCTCATCAGACCCACCCGTTTCGCAGGTTCCAAGCAAATAATACGACGTATCATTGCTCCAAATGCTTATAAAAAACCTTCCACGAAAAATCCGTTTTTCTGGTCCCCCAGCAAAGTTTGTCAATGTGGCTGCAATTTCTCAAATTTAAAGCAACTAGTGAGGCTCGCATGCATAGACAGATAAACATAGATAGAGCTCCACTGTAATGCGTATTGCGAACACAATTTACAAGAGAGTATACAGGGCATAACAGTGAGTTTACTCACAAACTGATGGTCTGTGCAAACGCTGAAAGGAAACAGATCGCCTCATAAGCATGTTGGAACAAATCTACCTTGCAAATTTCATTTTAACATTACTCTATGGCAGCTAATGAGTTTTTTCACGAGCTGAGAAGGAATAGACCAGGGAAAAGGATCTTTCTTCTTATATTCTTACGAACGATTGTAATTTTTGCAAAAAGAGCATAGGTAAGTGAAGAAATTCGTCTTTCAATGACTTTTATTTCATTAAAATCTACAGGGAAGGGATTTATTCTCGAATGGCGTTGCTTCGCATAATAAATGATATCAGCTTCCAACAGCTCTCCAAATTATTTCTCTTTCTTAGTGACGCGTTAAGTAACCGCCAGACTTCATTTTTCTTATCTGAGCACGTCGTATATGTTGATGCAACTATTAATGCACCCTCACATAAGGACAACTTGATATGACTGCTTGTCAATGCGTTGCAAATAGCAAATCAAATTACATAGTTCGGATTGATGAGCTCTCCGAAGGACATCAAAAGCGTATTGAATGAGCGGCAACCCATGCCAATAACAATAGGATGCTCTCAATCTCAGAACACCCTTTATGCGGAAATAACACTTCGATCAATCATTGAACATTAATGTCCCTCATTTTCTCTGCAGTTTATCCTCATTTCCACTTCCAATGTCCTCACACAGCCGGTTTAATGACCATTTAATGGTTTAATGACTCTTTAAATACAGAACCTATATCGTATTCAAAATACGGCGGTAACTTTAACACTAATTGAAGAAATTTGTTTGAGGAGAGATGTTAATCCACGGTGGAAAATACTGCGTTTATGAGTTCATTGGCTCGGTCGAGGATTATAATAAACATCGGAAATGTCAATGCTGAACGCTAATATAAAACAAAGACTTAATGGAAATCGTCGATATAAACAGCGGTTATGTGATTCAAAAGACTATTTCAAACAACGATTTTTCAATGAAATCACTGTTTTTTGTTCCCTAAGCAAAATGACTACTATGTTTCAAGAAAAGGTTTATAAAATGTTTAGAATAATGTTTTGAGACGATTTTAGAGGAAAACGGTCTTTTCTGATACCACTTTCTATGTTCCTGGATACGCAAATCCATGAGAAAAGCGCATATTGAATTAAAATATGTGGTGTTTCTTGTGTGATAAGCAATGAATCCATTTTAGCAATCGCTAGTGGCGTTAATAGTGAACTAATTTGCCGTCATAGAATGCGCGCAACAATTTTCCTTTTGCTAAGCATTAAATAGGCATATGCCACATGCAAATAGCGCCAAGTCAGCGTCGCGCTGCTGAATTTAAATGGGCTTTGATTTCATCGAGGACGATGAAACGAATCAACGGGTATGCAAGCTGTGCCAGGATGCGCATTCAACACTTAATTCGTTGTGTGCAAATCCCCTTCCTCATCCACCTCTGCCTTTGCTTTTATCTTTAACACTCACTGCTCACATCATTTAAGCTTCCCCTTTTCTTCTTCGGCTGCTCACTTCTTTACCTCCTCGTCGATGTTGATAATAGGTACTGCGAACGATCAGCTACTCAAATATCATCCAGTTGATCGTAGCTCTTTCGAGTGTGGAAACATACACTCTTTTTCCTAATTGCAAGTTTGGCTGTGAATTTATGGTGACGTTGATATACTTGCAGATTTGGTTAAGCTTAAGTACGACTCAGTACTTTATTTCTCATGTGTTAGGAAAAAGTGTCCGAAGGGAATACATCAACAAGTTGCAACATGTCAAAAATGAGATTACTACAAGCAGAAAAAGGCATAGCTGATTTTCGTCTCTTCTCCTTCTCAACGGAGCCCTTCGAAGGTACTCTCAGTAAGAATTCAAGTGCATCGGACGTTCCAATGTACACCACCGCATTTTCCTTCAACTTGAAATATGCGCTTTGTCGTGTCAGAAGTGCAAACAACGTTGCTGAAGGCTCAAATTATAATCCGAATAACCTAAATTGAAATCGTCTGTTGAGGCGAGGTAATATAAATTCGTAGATGCAGGGAAATGAATGAAAGTGAGAGGTGGCGGAAGATGGGAGGGAGGTTGTAAGAGGAAGGGGAGGGCAAAGTATAAGGAACACTAACGTGGACTTTAATCCTTTGTCTCAATCGGTGCAATGTAAAATGATGTGAGATATCGGAGATGTTTATGAGATTATATATTACCATATATTCAAGACGATTTCATGTTTATTAAGCAAGGAAATAAAAACTATTTCTTGCTTGTTAAGTCGATAAATTATTGCATAAATGAGATACTTAGTAAAATGCTTTAAGCATACAAATAATAGTTAAATATCTGAGTGGTAATAAAGAAACAACAGTGAAGGAAATAAAGAAGGTAAGATTACTAAAGTTTTGCAGTACGACCACCGTCGCCTTCGAAACCAGAGGTGACGGCATTTACGGAACGTTCTGTTACGCTCTCTTGGAAGCAAACTGCATCAGCAGCACACAAACCTATCTTACAGTACGCGGTGCTCGTCAGGTATTTTAAGTTGACTTCATATATGTTAAGTTGGCCACAGTAAGTCACGTTGATCACAAGTACCACTACATTTCATCCTATGTTCTACATATGCATACGAAGTTAAAAACAGGACCACATACTAAAATTCCTCAGAGCTTTTTGCACGACCATTAGACTACAAACATATTCGATGCGTAAATAACTAATTCTTGCTGTTTCACTAATTTGATAATGCAGATTAATGCAGTTATGAAGAACAATGTTTTACAATTGTTCCTTGTCCCTTGTCCCTTTATAAGCATTGCAAAATTCAGCTTTGTAAAACATCATTATAGCAATTTCATTGCTGAATGCGGATAGCAATTATAGCATGTGACAGACGTAACAGGTGCTGTAGATAATTTCAAAGAGAAATCTTAATGTTAATGTTCAAGCCGTCTTCTAAAGCATAACATGGAACAGAATTGTTCTCATGTTATGCTTTAGAAGACGGCTTGAACACTTTGTTTAATGAGGACCTCAAAGCGTGTTTCCAGATATTTGATTTCATGTTAATTTATGAAAGCGCTTGAGCAGCGAACAGTGTATGGCGGTTATGAATTTCATTGATGTCTTTGATAGCACTGAACAGCTCACCTGATGACGGTTAGCCAACGCAGTTATTAACCGCATTCACGCATCACACATTCTAATGGAAAGTGGACGGCGTGTGTAAGAATGTTGAGCGAAATGATAAGCAGGAGGCAGTTTTGCAGAGCAAGCAAGGCGGTATGTGTCATCCTATCCTAGTGCCTCTTCCCCTATCCACATTATTTTCCTCCCGTTCTCGATGGATGGGGCAAAAGCGCAAATGACGCTGCTCATCCAATGCTGAAATTCAATTATCTTCTAAAAATGTCTTCTAAGCAAGCTGGTCAGCAAAAGCAAACGGGTTTTCTAAAAATCATTTCTGTGACTTCAATGTCTGATAAGCAAAAACATTAGTTCCGCTTCTAAATTTCGGACGTTCAGCAAAGAGACCTAAATAATGAACGAGTGATGAAGGTATATGGCTATTTCTATATCGGCATATAAGAAGTTATAACCGAAAGAAGTACTGCAGTACAAACACAAAAGCAAGTCGGAGAGGAAGGACGACCGTACTGTCAAGAAAGAGTTCGCAAAATAAAGCACTCAAATTAGGAAGCAAGCCTTTTCAGCTTTTGCTTCAAAGTGCGAAAGCCCAACATTCTTGATAGGATTAAATATGGCATTTGCGTTTGTGGTGGTGAGAGTTGTGGCCCTATGGCAAACAGCACAGCAGCTTTGTTTTATCTTTAGTCCATCGAGCATATAACAATACTCACAGCGTCTGTTTGACGATCGCAGCTGAATTAAAGGGCAGGATAACGTGATAATCAACTCCGAGAAAACTTTATATTTCGATTAATATTTCGACGAAAAATTAGACAAGCAATATTTGTTTGGTGAAATGAGACACCTGAAACGCTTATTTGTGGCTCATTTGCGGATGTGGATTGTTCTGTCTGCCCAGTGCTTTCATTAGAACCTATTTTACGCGATTTTTGATGATTTAGCATATTCGAAAGGATTGAGCTGCGAGTTTAACTGAAGGCAAATCAATACATTAGTCTCGACTTTTAGACAGCCGGAAATGCAGGCACAACGGTCGCCACCTCTTGACTGCCTTCAGACATCGCTAATGAGCTGTAGAGAACGTCGAGGCGTACTTGTCCTCCGCTGAATGATGAATAGAATTACGCAGCTATATCGTTATGAACTCACTTCTCGAGCTCTTGACATATCACAACTGCGTGTTTACTTTTTAGAAGGGATGGATGAAGGGTAGGGACAACACGTCTCCAAGATACATGCACGTCAAATGTTTAATACTCTCCACATTCTCAGTACTTTCCAACTATGAGGAAGAAAGGTGAAATGGTCTATGCAATTCCTAGTTATCTTGCTTGCAATCGGATGTACACTGCCAGGTCAACTCGAAGTGGTGAAGAACGGACCGTTACGCTTTATGGAAACAACACTTCTGCGACCGTCTCCGGTTTGCTTCCACTGACGCAATATTCGTTCAGCGTTTCGGCTGAAAATGCTGCGGGCATGAGCGAATTCAGTCCTTCAGTGATCTATCGAACTCTTGGAGAAGGTCTTTTTGAAGTCTTTTTTAAATTAAAGATTCAAAATTTCACTCGAATAGTCCTGCACAGAACCTCATCGTTATATCGTACTTGCAGTTAGTTCTCTGATTTCTAGGTAGGTAGTCGGAATGCTACCTAAGCAGCGAGATCTCGATTGTGAAGAAACGATATTCTTGCAAACGTGGACGCAAAAGAAAAACAAAAATGTGGAAGTCTTAATTTTGCAAAGAATTTCCAGTCGCTTCTGATCACATGTTGTTGATTTTTTTTTTCTTAATGGCTGATTCAAATTAGGTCTTATTGATTCAAATAAAACTTTACCAAGCTTTCGGCGCTGACTGTCGGAAACGTTCGTTTTGCTGTACCCATATCTCAAGTCTACTTATTCAAGGAAACGAAACGAAAGGATGAGTGTCAAATTTCCCCAACAAAAACATTCGAGCTATTGCAGTAGCATGTTGTGGATTGACAACAAATATCGGATTGGTTTTTGGAGGGAGGAAATGAATTTGTAGCGATGGATCAATATGAGCATTCATTGCAGCGTTAACGAGTGCGCCCATAGTCGAGAGTTTACGTAACACGAGCGAAGGTTGTGTGAATGTCACGTGGAAATCACCTCCAAATGCCGGTCATTCGATCACCGGATATCGCGTTATGGTGCATCGTATGGGGACAGGCACTATGCGTGAATGGCACACAAAGGTTCAAAAGCCTTCAAAAATCCTACGCTCTGCCGTCAATGTGTTACGCATTTGGAGCAAATTTGCATGATAATATTGCTTGAAATGGATGGTCAAATCAAATTCCTGACATTGCATGCTTTTACGCTAGGTGACGTTACGACGCTCTGCATGTTGCGTGATGAGTGCGCTCCATCCCTTCAGAAATAAGTCCGTCTGAGACTAGACTTGATTTTAAATCCTCTGTTCTTTTGAAAAACATGCTTGAAATCTGTGAACATTTTAACCATCGGAGCATATTTCCAAGAGTTTTCAGTACGTAGCTCAACGAGTCGCTGCTTTATTTCTAATTTTGCAAAGCCGTGGGTGTTGATTTTTGGAAAGATTTCTTTTCCAGTAGCCATAGCGCAAGCATCCGTTTGGAAAATAGTCGAAAATTAAATTTCTTGAGAGGTGTACTGGCATGTTCGGACATAATTTAGCATAAGCGATCAAAAGCGTGGATCGAGAGATGTCAGTTGCGCCGTATTTTCCATCATTATAACCTCAGGCGAAATGAACAAATTAAAAACCAACTTATGTTCAAAAGAAGATTTATGAAGAAGGGAGAGCTCCTAAAGCATTAAATATGGCATCTGAAAGTTGGAAGCAGAAAAACTCTTAAAAAGTATTGGTATATTGGTTATTTTATGCAGGAGAATGAGCATGCGTTATGTGGATTGCCATTTAATTCGGCCTTCATGATAAGCATAGAAGCAGACAACGGCTATGGTTATTCACCAAGCGCGACGAGTATCTTCTACACAGATCAATCGGGTTAGTGCATACCGTCTTTGAATCACTGCTCTCAATGTGCCTCTCGGAAGCATTGCAAATACTTTTTTTGCGTTCGCTCAAACCGAAATCGCCAATTTTAAAAACTGCGGCAAGGAAGAAGTACATTCAGAAATTCACATATCATAATAGAAATCCCGAAACTGCCTAGATTTTAGAATTAAAAAGCGGAGACCAGAATGCTATATATAATCAGCATAGAAAACAGGGACGAGAGCGAATTTTAGGTAGTCTGGATTTTGGCAATCATCAGCGTCGAAGATCGGATAATTCGGTGAAAAAAGGCAACTCCTGCGGCTAGACAGTGTTAGATGAATTATTATTTTTCTCAGTATCTTGGTTATACTGTTACATAAGGCATTATAATATTGTTTGAGACGATAAAAAATCCGACTGTCGCAAGGATGATTATAAATTTTTGCTCATGAATTAGTTAAATATGTGAATCATTAAGTACCGGATGGACCGCCCGAAGATGTAGAGGCGCATGCGATTTCCTCATCAGCAATAACGCTTACATGGAGCGCTCCTCGCAAACCAAATGGAATCATAATTGCGTATCAGATTTACGTGAAACGAGGAGACGATAATAATGTGCGTACGATACGACTGAAAACACGTGGAGATATGCCGTCAAGATGCACTTATAATATTTCAGATCTCGGTAAGACATACAATGTTTCCATAGGTGGTGTATAAACCAGGAAATGAACAGTGTTCCAATACGCTCATTTATAGTCGTCATAGTTTCACTCGTTCAAAGGTAGTATCCCTAAGCTCTCTTATGGTGCCTCTCGTATAACAGTCCTGACGTCTTTACTAAGAAATTGACTTCTTAAACACAATATTTCTAATTCTCCATTTATGCGACCTTTAATTTTAGATCTAAAATCATAAAACAATATTCCTTATTGTTATCTTCGCTTCATAGAAATTATGCATGCATTCTAATAAATAGCTGCTTCTAGCTGCTCTTTCATAACACAGTGAGAGTGAAGAAAGTATATTTGCATTTACAAACCATTCTTTCGCATATCCTCAGTGGCAAGAAAAAACAAAACAACGCATTGCTCAGTTGAAATTCTCATTCCGAATCATTGCACAAATATCAGATAAGATTCGATGAGTTTATTCCAGACATCATTAAGTGCATCATTGCTTTTTCCACGAATTGAGAAACTTTTTTTGCTCAACGGTGCATTCATTATGAACGTTAGTATTTAAAGCACTTCTATACTTTTGCTCTATAAAGCTCATTTCGCTTCGCTGCATTTCTCATTGTAGGGCCACTCGGCGACGTTTTAGGAATTCTTCTTCTGCTAGGATACAAACATCGATTTCCGCTCTCCATGAGGGGTCTACTTGTGCATTATTTATTTTTACAAACCAGTTGTTGAGAATGATGAGAAACTTTAATCTCATTTTTCATATTCTCTGATGCTAGCTGCCATTCGAAAAAATATAAATTAATGCGCAATTTCTTCATAACAGCGAAGAAGCAAGAGCAAATAAAAGCTTTATTTTTTTAGGAAAATTGGAGAAAGCTCATTTTTATGGAAATTAAAGGAAATTAGCCATGAGTAGTTGAAGATTACGGATCATCGCATGATGCAGTTCCTCGTAATTTATTTATGAACGTAAGTACCTATTTAAGTGCAATTAATAGAAATATATAAACGAAGAAGACAGACACAAATATATAGGTATATAAACATACGTACAATGGGCATAAATTAAAGTGGGTGATCAGCTTGATTTCTTGGTGGATATATAGTACGCAATTCAATAACAACAAGCTTTTAGCTCCTTTTACGAAATACACGTTTCGCTTATCTGCGTTCACAGCAAAAGGGGAAGGCGATCGGAGCGAAGAGCTTTCGGCGACAACAGATTATGCAGGTTTGCGAAATGTTCATCTTGTCCAGTTAGTGAGTTGTGTAATGAAATGAAGGGCTATTTAGTCCCTTCAGCTAAAAGCATTTTTGCTCCTGAAATAAGCTGCTTAAAGTCTTGTCAGCAAAATTCCTCCTCTTTTTAGGGTTAAGCGTCTCTATATGTTCTCCTATAACACCACCCCTTCGAATTTGAGATATGAAGATTTGATTTAAACATTTGTACCTTACCTAACTGCACATCCAGTTTAGTTCCATCATCTCCAAAAATCACAAATATTACGTTCAATTGTCGGAATACGGTCACTGTTACATGGATCGAAGAATCGGATTATGGGCAGTTCTATCAGTTACTTCTCGAGGGCGCTACTCCATATTCGTTTAACACTACTCGACGAAAGGTATCCATACAATCGATATAACAATGAAATGATCTAAAAAAATGAAAGCAGGATAATTGGAGACAAATTGTTGCATTTGATGGGAAGTGAACACGATCCACAGGAATGAACTGCAATAGTATATAACCATCATTAATTTGGAGAACACTGAAGCTTGCATAGGGCACTCGTGGTGAGCTCTGCACTCAATGTTCCTCAATAGCCGATCATTCAAGGCGTCAATAATCTCATAGACCAACGTATATCCACTCAAAAACAAATGTCAACGATCTGAGTCACCTATTATACTGTGGCTGAAAACTATGTTCACGAAGAAAACTTTTGTATCATTTTCAAGGTTTCATGGATTACTTTCTAGAACGAATCTAATCTGCGGTAACTTTCAAGTGATAGTTGTTTCATTTTCAGGTGGAACTGTCTGATTTAGTGCTGCAGCAACGTTATTCGATAAAAGTTTCATCTATCTTGCGGAGTGTAATTGATAATTCGACGATCTTGATGAGCCAATGGTCGCCTACCGAAGTGTTCCTTATTGCTGGTTAGCTCCCCCTTTATTCATTTCCTCACAGTTAAACAAACACGATTTTTTTTAACCGGAAAGACTTCAGATGGCGTATTTATATTAAACGAGCCATTCGCATATAACCTAGAAATTATCACCTACGAGAAAACGATGATAAAACTTACGCAAGGCGTCAAAATATTCCCGCATCTTATTTGCCGTTCTGCACCTGATACGAATGATGGCGCCCACATCTTCTGCACCAGATAATTTGTTTTTATCGCTTTCTCATATTTCTTAATCATTTCCTCTTGAAATACTTGGATATCCGGAACGGGAGCTCTTAGGAATTTTTGTTCATTTCTGCTCTGACTGCATGAATCAACGAAAATTGTGGCTAGAGGGCATTGATCAGCGACAAACGAATGAGTGCACGAAACATAGTTCGGAAAGTAGATAATAGAAAAATTTTGGTTTTCATCTCAGATTATGACAAGTGGAATGCTTGCAAGAGAATATTTGAGAGTGAACAGCCCACTTAGCATCAACGTTTGGTTCGTCTAATTTTGTTTGACCAACATAAAGGCGCTTTTATTCGCGTACAATATTGAGCGCAGAATTTTTTCGCGCAGACACTGAATCATCGCTCGTGGGGCTGGATACATTTCGTTTATAGGGTTTAAGAGCAGATATATTCGCCGCTGAGGACCGCAGTGCGTAAACGTCGGTAACGTCGTACGTAAGCAACAAATAGAAGTTGGGGATTTAGGTTCACGATGTTGGCTGCGTTTATCCTAAATGCTGATAAGGTTGGGGTTTTCATCCTTAGTGTTCACTTAGCTCATCCGTCATATTACACTGAGAACTGTTTGAATGGAATGTGCGTGGGCTGAGTTAAACAGTAAAATTGGCTAGTAAAGTTTGACCACTTAGGATACTTCTGGTCGTTTGCTGTTCACCGTCGACTGGATAATGTGCAAACATTAGAGGGAATAAAACTTTTACATGCACAAGCCGAAATGAATGTTTGGCTGAAAACGGGCTACATAGCCAGTTTGTTGGAAGCAGACCAAAATTACTAGGGAAGGCATGTCATGGTATGTCATGCGCATATTACTCATCACTTTTTAGTTTACATAAGATGCAACGAAAAACGTCATACAAGAGTTGAAAAGGTGGCCAGATGCCGCTTATTCGTAGGGCGAAGCACACAAGTATGATGCCATGGATTCCCTCCACTTCGAAATGAAATTATAGGATGACTCTAAAAGGTGTCTTTATATGAAGGAGCTTTGAAGCTGGAACGGCCAAACTTGCTAGACTCATAGTCCTAAATTTATCTGTGGCATTCATCGTACTATAAGGCATATATGAGTGAAATTACAGTCACTGCTAAGTAGTGAATGGGGAATTAACTGATATTCAAGTGTTTGTTAGCGCTTCCCTATATTTTTCGCATTTTGGGCCACAGATCAAAACTCTGAAGAAGAAAAGTGCGACATATAAGTTCACACCTCGTCCCATCCTTCACATCCTCTTTCCCTCTCAAGCGTCGCACTGCGGTTTAAGAATCTGACGTATAAAAAAGGAATGAGTAACGGATCATTGGTGATCTCGTCAAGATGATTTCTGAGAGGACTGAAAAATGATAAGTGGAAAGTGGGTTTAGACGACGCGCTTATCTCAAACAGCTTTAGTGAAAATGATGAGAAATTAATCCCACGTTCATCGATTGGACGACTTTGCGCATACAACTGCAAATCTTAATGAAATAAGCAGCGAGACTTGGTCACAGAGCGGCAAGGACGGATGGAACAGGGGAAGAATGGAGAAATGTTCCGTGGAAGCTAACACATGAGGCCTCAATTCTTATCTTTTCTCTGAGCCTCGCATGCATTGTCTGTGTTATATGTGGCCTGGAGCAGCTATGCGGCAATGCCGAATGAAAACGGACACTTTGAAGAATTCTTCCAAAGCTCAATTATTTTTCGCAGTGACTTCCTATGGCGATTTTCCAAATGAAACTGAAAAATTAGCTATCAATATTGCTTTCCAAAGCATATATATATATATATATATATATATAGAATTCGTGAAAAACACTGAAGTGACCAGTGACCATAAATGATTCGAAGCCTTATAACATTTAACATTTAGTTCTATAAATCCGCGATATCTACCATACCATTCTCGCTTCTCACACCTTGCTCCATATTTTGCAAATGACCTGCACCTTGTAACTGCTGTTTGATGAATCCCAGGATTTTATTCAATCTTCCTTCCATTTTCTTTTATAACTTTCTGGAAAGAAAGTGCAAGGAAAGACCTGTAAGGCAAAATTCAACGAATTTCCCCTTAATGCAAAGCAAATGTGTTGAAATATGCGCGTTGTTCATTACATTGCAGAACGTTGTTCCTTACATTCGTCTCTATGCGCCTCATCGATGTGTGAGCGGCTTTCTGTTTCACCTTCGTCGTCATATTCACTCATCTTCGCATCGTTCTCCATCATTGTAGCAATCCTGCTCTCAGCTGTTGTCGCTATCGCCATTAAAAAGTTCGTTTATCGTAGTCTGCTACGATACTTTTTCTATAATTTGTTTGTTTCACCTCTCGTCAAAGATTAAAAATATTTTCTTCTCTGGACGTTTAGAAAATCGAGCACATAACTTTCTTTTAATATCAGCGTAAACTGTAAGTTAAATTGCAATAAATCGCAACTTTTAACTTAATTTAAACTGATGTGAGTAATTTAAAAGTTTCTAAATTGAAGTATGGGCTGGTCGTGGTGCGATTTTCAATAGTCGTTCCCGATTTGTGGAAGGCTTTTATGCATTTTTGCGGTTTTCGAAGTAACTTTATCTATGTAAATATCCCATTTTGCTAGAGAAATCATGATGTCCTTCTTGATGTGTGTTTAAAAAGACGACTTTGTGAAATTTTCTACAAAGTTATGTCATATTTCATGCTTTTGATCATTCGCCACTCAGATCGCAAATTAATGCACATAGAAAGGCGAAAACACATATCACTATGCGAACAATAATTCAAGCTCGAAGGCCAGTTTTTATGAGGAAAGGAGCGAAACACCAAACAGCTTAAAACTGTCAGTTGTCCTGATTAGTGAGTGCATTGAGAGATGATGGGGAGGAGAGAGAGGAGGAAGAGGGGGAACGGGCAGTACTCTTTGAAACTTTTCCAGATAGCATAATTCTTTTGTCGGAATTCGCGAGTTTTCTTGTTGCATTCATTACCTCAGCATACGGCGATGCGTTCACAACATATGCATAAAGAATTTCAAGCATAAGACGTTGAAATTCATTTGTGAAATGTAAAGTTTAAGGCGATGCATCGTTCGAAAGAAGAAATTCGTAAACGCCGAAAAATATTGCGATGAATCACGATCGTTAGTTTATGGTAAAAGCTTTATTTCATGTATATGTAATAATCAGCCGTCAATTGTACACTTCTGAGCAGCTACTTTGGCAAAACGCGTTATGGCGAACGTTTGCATGCTCATAAACTGTATCCGCAAGCGATATGGCAGTTATAATACTTAAAAGAAACAAGTCTTGATATGAGTGCAAGACGTCAACGCTTGGATGTGTTTTTTGATAAGACTACACACCGGAAGTGATGAGATAACCTGTGAAATTCGATGTGTTTCGATTCTTCGGTGATAAGAACGATCAGATGAAAGAACGATGCGATTTGTGAAATCCGTTTGCCACGATATTCGTCAGTCGTAGTGTAACCTTCCTTCACAGTCACAATTCTCGGAGATGGAAATAAAGCAGTCTGTATGAAGAACAGGAATATCACCTTGTTGTATCTCTGAAACAAACCAAAAGACAGTCAGTAAATTTTTTTGCGCTTTCACGGACTTAGGAAGCTGGACCAACTTCAGGTTTTTTTCGAAAAGTGAACCTCAATTTGTTCTATCAGTAGCGCTGTTGACCTGAAGACGAGGAAACAAACAAGGAGAACTAATGACGAGAAATGAGTGCAAATAAGCAGCCGAACTTTCTAAGTTGATCGCTCATGAGCAAAAAAGGTAGCAGTCTATAGCTCCATGCTGGAAACAAGCTCGTCTTTTAGATTCAAGCCGTCAATTCAAGGTTTTGTGCATTACCTTGATCACAGATAGAACAGATCGTGTTACTGTCGCTTTTTCTAAAATTTGCAGCTGAGAAGGCACTAAATCATGTGCTGCAAGATTTGATGAATATAACAAGCGCGTTCATTCCACTGAAGTCAATTCATGACAACTCTTCCTGTCTTTTTTCTCCTTTTAGAACGATTTCGCTGTCTTAATATGAAAGAATTGGAATAAGCAAAAATATAACCATATTAATCCATATATCCATATTATATATCCATATATATCCAAAAATATATCCATATTTTTGCAGACCGTAACTATGGACAGTCAATTTCGGTGGAACGTTTTGATGAATATTGTCGCGAAATGAGCGCCAATGATAATCAACAATTTCGGCTTCAGTTTGAGGTGATAAAATTATTGGAATCCAGGAAATAAATTCCATTGGTCCGATTAAACACCTTAAATACCACATCACCTAACCTTTCCAGCACAACTTTGATTTCAAGAACCTTGTTTTCAAAATATTCCATAGTTTACTAAATATGCTATGGATGTTATTGTACACCGAAAATTACTCGTAGTCATGCTTATCTGATATAACATCCTGAAAACAGGATGTTATATCAGTTATATCAGATAGCTGTACGTTGTTTTCAAAGTTGCAGATTGCAGCAAAAACAATAGAATCGCTAAGGCACAGGAGTTGGATGGGTCTTTGTGCACCGATGGGTCAATGGGTCAATGGGTCTTTGCAGCTTGTTGTAAAATTTCGTTACTACAGGCTAAGACTAAATATTTATCGTGGCTAGTACTGATCGTTTGGGCAGTCTTGACTGTTTTCAGCGCTATGGATCATCTAACAGCAATGTGGCAGCGTATTTAAGGAAAGTTGCAGGAAATCGAAAAGGATTCGTCGTTGATCGATGATTTTGCTTTGGATGAGCATCGCTCTAAAGATCGCTATTTGAACATTAGCGCGTTCGAATCAACTCGCATTAAAATCGCATCTGGTAGTTGCGATTATATTAACGCCAATTACGTTGATGTATGATTATTTATTTCTGAAGATTTCTGACATTGATGGCATTTTTAGTTTTTAATTATGCATATTAACTATGGATATACGAAAGAACTTTTACCAACTTTCACAAATTTTAGGTAACATAGATAACTTCGATACGTGCAACATGTTTTTTTTTTATGCTAAAGAACATATTGGAATACTTTCAGGACCTTTTATTCCAGAGATGAGGAGTTACATATAGTCCAAACGAAATTTGCTGCATATAGAAGACGAGAGGTCAAAAATAGGTCAAGTATTTTGCGCTAAATTCCAAATTTTGTAGCTTACAGTTAATGTTCTCAGAGAAAATACCCTCCTAGCTGTAATTTCCTTTCAAAAAAGATTGAAGAGGAGGCATTTCAACTGAGAGTACAGGAAATACAGCTCGCTGTAAAAGTTCACTAGAATTTGCACTATGAGAAAATAGGTGAATAAGTATGGGAATCTATGGTGCTTCACTTAATTATATTACCGATTTCTTCAAATGCATGGCTAGCTTATGGTATGGCGAATATAGCAAGTATAAGAAAATGACTGAGTAGAGAAATTAACACATATTTTTTGGTCTTAGGGATATACTCTATTGTTTGACCAGTCAGATGATGCGTCTGTTTCGTTTGAGTTTGGCATGGTTGATAAGATTAATCGAGCAAAGTTTCCACTCAAGTACGGGATAAAACTGTTTCGTTTATTGCGACGATATAGGAGAAGAGCCAAAATTTAGCGCATAATTGAGCATATCGTGTCAATGTTTGGTGTAGGAGATTGACATGTTCACCTTCTGAACATTAAAGATTACTGTCTTGAAATTGCCTATTTTGCAATTAAATACTTCTTGTAAGCTTATCCATAGAATGTCTAAAGCTTTTGCTCGGATGACTAAACGACGTTTGAAAAAAATCACTTTTTTATAAATCTCGTTGCGCTAGTTTAAAAAAAGGAAGAAAAAGTTCATTTTTCTTCCGGTGTACTAAGATTTCTTGCAACAAGAGTTGTTGTGGACATTATCCATCCAATTTGCGACCTTAGTTTTATCTTTCTGGATCAGTTTTCCCTTCGTCCGTCGTAAGGAGAACGTAAGGCAGAAAATCGCGGAATGCTGTGGAACCTTACGCTATTTGGGATGGTGGTTGACATCGAACGTGTATTCATTAAAAACTGTAGACATTCAGATAGTGTTTTTGCATTGTGGCGCAGAATGAGCTAAGCATTTGTCTGTCTGCATCTATTTGTAGGCGTCATTTTTCCAAGATTACTCAGAAGTGCTACAGTTTACAGCTTTAATCAGCATCACCGCTGAGCAGAAAAAAATTGTTCATTGTAAAATCGAGCCCGCTTAGCTTTCATCTGCGTGATTATATCGCCTCGCCATTTGTTAAGGTGGAACTGTAACTTGATAAGGCAAAATTTAATATTAATTATGCTAGGCAGAAACATTTTACTCACCATAAACCAACTGCTGTAGCGGAAAAAAGCCATGTCGACCTTTGTCAGGTTATCAGTTTATGACGGCAAACCTTAACCCAGCGTCACGACATTCGGCGTTTTGAAAATGCTCAAGCCAAAATAATTTCATCTGCCATGACACTTTTGAATATTTTCAAGCCTTACCTAGTCAGCTTTCATCACTTTATGACAAGTCGTTGAAAGGTGTAAATACTGTTAGCAATGATTTTTTTGAACATAAACGACTCACGAAATGAATGTTTATTTCCAATAATCCCTACTAATTTCTCATTTACAGCGATCAAGAAGCGCAACTTCTAGACAAAAAAAATCTTTAACATATTCCTTGAGCTCATGTACATCATATTCTTATCAGTTGATAAACCAAGATAAGATAAAAACACTAGCAAAATTTTCACTTCAGGCATTATTGCGTTAAACAAATTCGTTAAGAAACCTCTCACTTACTTATCAATTATAGGGTTATCACATGATAAGCTTAGAATTGAGCTCCCTCATTAGTTTTTCATTGCGCAAATCTCGATGTGGGTCGCTTAGACAAAGGTGGGATCTATGTTCCTAAAATATTTTCCCATTAGTTTCATCTCTATTTGATATGATGGACACTTCATGCAAGAATAATTTAGAGATTTGTATTTACTTCATGAAGATAAAATGTGCTGATTGAAGAGGTGAATTTATTAATGGCTCATTGAGTTTATACGGTTCACTGAAACCGACTAACAGCTAATTGCCTCTCAATGCAGCATAATGAATGCTTTCGTTTTGCCGAAAGCCCTCTCCCTTCTTTCGTATGACTGATAAATCGCTTTTGATGTAGGCTGCTGTTCTTCCATCCCAAAGTTTGAAGATAATCCAATATTTCTGCCCCACTCAGATGCTATTTTTAGACAGGTTGCAAAACTCTTCAATGGTATTCTTCCTATATATCGCCTATGCCCGAATTTTCCTCGATATGGTGCACCAGTGAGAATTTGTCGCCGCAAAAGTGCATTATGATGACGCCATATTTATTGTATGATTGCTAGTTTGGTAGCTTCGCTTCGCTAATGTAATTTAGACTTCACGGAGTTCGACAAATGTGTCACTAGCGAACAACGAATTTAGACAATACTAATGTATTTGTGTGAATTGATTGCTAAGCGAGGGGCAAATTCTCTTCAAAAATATCGAGGCATCTTTCCAGCAACATTTGCAACGGCTGGAGAGGGACGAAGAGCGGAGGCAGCAATTTTCTGTGATTCCAGGATTGCTCTGCAATGCTTTTTGGTTTGGCACGGTTCGTTGAAACATATAGAACGCTATGAAAGTGAGATAGGTACATCAAAAGCTTCAGCATTTAACACCCTAGAGTGCAGTCATCACTCTCTTGTCACTGATGTCATATCTTTGGAGGCCACAGTTATCAGAATATCATCGTTGCTGACATTGTAGTAACTTGAATTCAGTGGGTTTTTTCAGAGTCGAAAGTTTCTCATAAAAGTTTTGAGAGGGCTGCTATCTATGATAGTGGGTTCAATCAACAAGTATTTTAGTGAAAACAGCATATTTTTGTAACAAAAAAAACAGCTGCATATTGTAAATTACGCCTACAACATACCTCGCTGACAAATTCATGTAGTGTCGAAGACATCATGGAATGAAAAATCTTAGTTGCGCTTCTGTGATACTACGACTAGCTGTCCCCTTCAGAGTCATTTATGTACGTCGGTTTTCCTCGTATTCCATTCCGTTGATCACTGTAAATTTTTCAAAGCCCGATAACGTGAGGCTGGTGTCGGACACCACCTCCACTTTGGCGGGCATGATTTAAGCCCATTCAACCTCATAAACCAATCGAGCAGTTTAAGCGATTCATATAGCTTATGAGAAGGCATTGATTGCTAATTTCATCAAACAAGCAGCAACCGACAAAATGGTTCCTCACCTAGATGCAATCCAAATTTATAATTCACCGAAACCAAACTCGCAATGATGCAAAGAAAATAGTCACTGATGTACGGAAAAAGGAGAAAAGGGGAAAATAGTCACATGACAGGATATGAGAAAAAGAAAAATGCCCAAGTACTGGTGGAGTTGCGATGAGCGTTTTGATATCATGGGTTTACCTCGGTCTCATTGTCCATGTCAATGATCCCTGCCTACCTGTTCCTCCAGCACAGGGAGCTGCCGCCTCTCTTCGATTATCCGTTTTCACAGTGCAATACAATGAGGCATTTACAACGTCAGCGAATCGTTCGTAGGTGTGGGTAACTCGAGAAAAATTTGCGCGGTCAAGTTAGCATCCGTTTTATCCATATACATGACGCCCTCTCCCACTTCTGTACAGATCCATTAAGCTGCTCCTGATCCTATCCTTCCTTCCCTTCAGCCAGACCACTTCCTTTCATATGTAGGTTAAACTGGATAGGCATTCCGATACCGATGAAGAAAGTTTCTGTCGTGAGAAAAAAATATTAAATTTTGACTCAGAGACTTAAAGTGCACGGTATGAAGCAGAAATGCAACTTCGTTCTTACCCAATGGTGGTCGCGATTTTGTTCCTGCATCACTTCTTGCCACAGCTGGTGCAGGAAAAAGCTGCTGATTGGGCTGGTTACCTGAACCAAATCAGACCGACCTTACCTCCTCAACCACTACGTCATCAACGATCCAGATGCACTCCTTAAGGTCCAGCTAAAATTGAAATTTGAAAAAAATTGAAAATTGAAAAGTTGCTTGAGGTCGAAATCTCGGTCGCATAGGCTTACGCCAATGTATACCGTGGATTTATCTTCGATGCTCCTGCTTAGCTGGGTCGAGCGGCGTTATGTAAGAGTATCTACGACAACTCAGAATAGGCTCATGAGTCTCACTTTAAGGCAACTGATAGTCGTAAGTGTTTATATTCTGGAGAAATTTGTATATGCCCATCAGTACCTTTTCGTCAATCTCGGCTCCCACATCTACTAAACTTCACTTCAACCAACCATGTAAAAAAATCTTAGTGCCTCGAATAGAAGCCGATTTCGCATCAGACAATTTTTCCAAAGCTCTTCGAATTTTTTCCGAAGCTTTGACACTTTATAAAGAAAATATCGGCAACACTACAATGCACACTATCAATTTGGGACGCCATCCGTTGATACATAACGAAGATATGCAAGAATATGTAAAAATCGTGAAAAATTGACTCAATTTAGGGATGATTAACTCATGCGCATAATCTCCAAATAGAATCGAAGAAATCCTCCATGCACTCTCATGCATGTATCCCATCAATTCGGCCAAATCCATGAACAATGAATCAAACCATGAGTCCACAAACAAAAAGTATTAAAAATTGATTGTCACGTTTTCCTAGTTTGTTGTTTTTGTATCCTGTTGGCTAGGGCAAGAACTTGAGAATATACTTCATGCGGATAAAAGGAAAAGAGAAAAATCTGCCGAACAAAAGTATTCTTTCGAAAGTTACTGTTTACGAGAGCAGTTTGCTTATGCGTTGGTGACATCGATGGATAATTTGCAATTATTGATTGGCCAAATATCATTAAATTATATTTTCAGTGGTGAAGTATCCGATCAAAAGGGATCGGTCATTACTTGAGGGCGATTCTCGTTGCTTATAAAAAATAACATATTCTTTATGTGAAAAAATGTCAACTGATGACAGCAATCAATGAAAGAAGCCCTACTGCACCTTGCAGTCCATTTCCATCTTTACGCAGCCGCATCACGAACTTATCGAAGACTATGACGTAGTGATGCAATGTAATGAAACATCTAAGCTACATATTATGATATTCTTTGAGGGGTATTTAATCTCCTTTATGAACTGTTGTTTATAGAGCTGCGAGACTAAACGAGCATATATCGCCACACAGGCACCTTTGCCTCATACATTTGCCGATTTCTGGGAGATGGTATGGCAAGAACACTCGAATCTTGTCGTAGCGATTACAAAACTCGTCGAACATGGAAGGGTAATTTTTTGATGCAATGAATTTTTTCGACAATTTCAATAATGATGCTATTGGTAAAGAATAAGTTCATAGATAAGAATTATTGGTGACATATATGTAAAATATAAATCTGTATATAGCATTACATAAGATCATATTTCTGGTACGAATGAGTTTCAAGTTATGGGAGCAGTGATGGATGGAGAATATGACGCGATTATATCGTTGCTAACAATGAGAAGTGAAAATCGAATCGCCTTCAAGACATTCGAAAATACTCGCTGAATGGCAACCCCAAGCTATGCAAAAACTCCGTCAAAAGAATTATGCATCAAAGAAGTAAATAGCAAACTAACAGAGACTATGCTGCTTTAAGTTCGGATTTTGCTAAGTAAATATACCTTCAGCGTAAATGTGATCAATATTGGCCGTGCACAGTGACCGGTTCTCAGACTCATGGTCATTACACAGTTACGCTCGATATGGAACGCCCGAACGCACATTTCGTGCATCGCCTTATAACGCTTAAATCTTCACGTTGCCTTATGGTTAACGATCCTTCTTCAGTATTTCGCTAAGATTTTCCACTAACCACTTTTCCTCATTCCAATATTTTTAAATGGATGAAATGAGTATATAGAAGTGACGATGAACAAATTTTTGCTTTGCTGATATCACCTTAGTTTTTTGAGCTTTTATGAGCAGCCGAATTTACAACTGTATTTGAAGCAAATTTGAAAATTACTAGCGAAATCTGAATTCTTGATGTCATCACCATTATATATCGAGCTGAAAGTTCGTTAGCTGAGTGAAGTCATTAATTTTCCAGATCGAGGTCATAGGGTCATCAAAAGCCAAAGCACCGCTATAAAGCTTTTAGCATTATTGCAAAGAATATCTTTGATGCGCATTTGGTAATTGCCCGCCTTCCTTCAATAGTCATTAAATTCTTGCATGCAAACGTCTGTAAATTTTTTTGCATCTGATGAGGAGTGGAGAGTCAGATCTGCTTCATCGTTAAGTGGGTTTTCGGGTCCAAAAGTTGAAAGAGAGAAAAACTGAGCAAAGGGAATATTTTTGTGTTTCATAAGAAATATGATCGAAATAAATACTCGACGTGTCCACTGTTCCATATAAAACAAGTCTCTTCAATAGTGAGTCGTTCAACGCTTCCCAACTTTATAACAAACTCTTAGTTTCTTACTGATCATTTCATTAAGTAAAGATTATATAAATTATGAATTATATTCTCATTTATTGCTCATATATTTTCATAATCAATGAAGTATAAAAATTAGCTCTTCGAAATCCTTTTTTGTATAAAATTTTAAGTCAGATAGCTTGAAAAAAACGGCAAATCTCAAGTGGGGAGGAATAACTTGTGCTGCATTGCGCTCAGATTTTCGAAAAAAAAAACCGGAAATTAAAATTAGCGGATGTATTTCAATCGAGAGGCATTTGTCATTGAACCTAGACGCACTTATCGGACAAATGTTCTTTAAATGAGGGAATTTCGGTGAGTATTCCTGGCCGAACATTGTAGGGAATTGGTCAGCCTGGAATAACCGTCGCAAAGAATTAAAGCATGCGCATATCCCCTCGTTCTTTAAAAAAAGCCCAATACGCTTCTGTAGTGAAGAGTTGAAACATTTAAGGGAAAAATTCGTAGGTCACTTGGAGTGGCATAATCACGGGCATGAACAAAGAAAACAATGGGAAGTTTTTCTTCTCTAAACTGTAGCTTTTATTTTTATATCTATTCACTGTGAAACATACAAATGACATGCTTACTTTCATTTCTAAAATATCTTTCTGTATTTCAGTCAGCCGGAATGTTCCTGAAATCAACGCACAGCATAGAAAGCGCAAATTTTCATTGGTTTGAACATATATTTTTGCGTCCGACCGATGGGCTCATTTCTTTAGTTACATATATCAGCAGCGGTTCACGAATCCGTCGAATTTTGTTTGTTTCGAAGCATTTAACTGAATAAGTAGATGTCTTGTGTATCACATAACAATGCTCAAAAACAACAAAAAATTTCAGACCGAACGCAAGGTGCATCAATTGCACTTCACTTCTTGGCCCGATCATGGTGTACCAACCTCAGTGTTTCCCATTCTCTCGTTCCTCAAATATGTCTCTGAGATGCCAACTACTGGACCAATCGTTGTTCATTGCAGGTTACTGCCAAAATTTGTCAGTCCTACTGATTTTCACAGTTTAGCTGTTCAAAATGAGTTCATTGATGAGCTTGTCTGTTGTTCAGATGCAGACGTTGAATGGAAATGGTGCCTTGGTTTCTTTGTCGATGTTGTGTTATGAACGTCGACTCAACTTTCGGAGATAGAAAGACCTCAGAATGCCCAAGTAGAGAAAGACGCTTAATCGGATGGATTTTGAAAGAGGAACTTAAGTTGCAAGCTTGCAGGATATGTGAAATTTCCCGGTATTGTTCGACTAAGGAACGCAGGATATCATTCAATTACGAGCGGCATTTTCATAAACTTAGCCGGTTTTTTCAAATCTAAAGTGGAAATGCATGCTCTCAAATCGAAAGTTTCAGCCTTGTTTGCTTCCTAATTAGTTCCCATATACCACAATATATCATCTAAGGTTACTTGATCGGTTTTTTGGACGCTGAGATAGCGTATGAGTGCGATGAATCTTCATTTGAAGATCTAGAAATGGTTAGAAACTTTCCTTAAAGTAAAATAAAAGGAGTTCATGGTTTCATATAAACCTTTTTGCAAAGGTTTTGACCTAACGCTGCAAAGTTCACTCATAGAAGATTTCTTTTCATTCTCAAAGACTTTCTCTTTATCATTCTCTGTCGTCAGCGTGGACAGTTTCCTTAATTTCTATTCCAGTGAAAAGTATCCAACAAGTGGCTCGCTTTTCAAATGCTCTTAAGGACTTCATGACTTAATTTTTACCTCAGGTTTTGCGGCTTTCATATTCTTCTTCTTCAGATTGTTTTATCGTTGTCACCAAAAAAGATGATTTTAGCTATCAAATGAAGATATCAGAGTAATCCGGGCGCAGTTAATCCTAAGTTCTATCTGTTTCGAGATTCATAAGGTCGATCATACAATCAAATTTCTATGTTTTGATGGCAAAGATTCCAAAGATCCTTTGAACTAGAAATGCATAGTTGCATCCATCTTTGTCATCTCCGATCCTAACATCAAATGATTCGAAATTCATTTATTTTTGGTCTTGTAGTGCAATGTCGAAGTGATCTAATAATTGTGTTATTTGAAGTGCTGGTGTCGGTCGTTCAGGATCATTTATGCTCATCGACAGTATGCGGAGGCATTTACTCGTTTGCGATTCATTGAACATTGAAGCGCATTTGAGGCATATCAGACAACAAAGGGCTAAACTCGTCCAAACTTTGGTTTGTACTTCAAATTTGAGAGGGTTTAGTTTTCAATTGAAGGACATATTAAGGACATATTCAAATACTTTTTTTTCGGACTCTGATACCGTTGAAATCTGCTGCATTTTTGTAAATCAACTTCAAAGCATTTTTGTGCTTTCTTGCTTAAAAATAACGCAAAAAGTAAAATTTGCTAGGAAGAGAATGAAGAGGAATCTCTCGAGAGTCATTTATTCTTATTTTACTTATCGATGAACGCATTGATTTAGTGTAACACAAGATGCATTAAGCATTGATAAATGCAGCAAAACTTTTCGTTTAATGGTACTATATTGGAAATATTCTCAACTTGTCTAGCCGTTGCGTAGCATTGCTGCTCAATTGAAGTGAACAAAGAACAGTCATTGCTATCCGATCATTCTTTGATCCTTTCCCTCAAGATCCGCATTTTTCAGGAGCAATATATATTTTGCCATGAAGCGATTCGGCAATTGATTATTCATGGTGGTACCCGTATTCATGTCGATAGTTTTGTACATTACACGAATTATCTCTTTCACGAAGTTGTTGATGGTCGAACGCACCTTCAGATACAATATGAGGTAAAAATATTTCTTCGAATCTTATTTGATTTGAAACCAATATTTTATAATCGTGGCAAATAATCGTCTTCAATTATCGAAAGAAAATGCTGTCAATGTTTATAAAGGCATGAGACGGCAGTAGGAGATATAACTGTCACAAAGCTCGAAAAGCTTAGAAACAAGGAAATTCGCTACTGCTGAGAATATTCTAGTGAGTCTGGACGAAAATTTCAGTAAATACCATAAAAGCCGTAATATGGACAATTTCAGCAGGAATGTAGTTGTAGGAGAAAAATCTCATTATGAAACTTCTCGCTGATCCCTCTCTAGTAATTTTGTAGGAACAATTTCAGCAATCTTTCGTGTATTTGATTCATTTAACGTTCGTATATATTTGCTAGCTTTCCATATTTATCATACGTTCATATATATGTTCCCATAATTCATATCGTGAATAAGGGTAAGTTTTGCAGGATGTATGTAAATGTCCACATTCGCCAACTTGCGCCAATCCTATTGGTTATGAAATATTCCCGGTACGTATTTACGCCTTCCCAAGTAGCAATAATGCCTATTAATTTACATGTTTGCTTTCAAAGTCGAGAATAAGTACGGGACGGCTTCTTGCGAATTGTGCTCCCGATCGTTGAGGAGATAATTTTTTTTCATTTATATCATTTATCATTCATCAGTTTAATGGAAAAAATGATTTCCTTATTCTTAAGCGACCTTTTTCGATTACATCTGATGCTATTACATTTGTATTCAACGAAGAGTATATTGGATTTTTTTAGGAAAGTCCCATGTAATTTGTCCTTTGGAAATTCCATAAATTAATGGGCACACTATTAATAGAAATTGCTCTTCCAGTAAAGGATGCAATCATGGGACCACGTCGAATTTCGATAATGTGGAAATTGGAAAAAAAAATCTTGAAGTTCTAGTCGTGCTTAAATGCGTTCAAATTCAGGGCTATCATAAGGAAAACGAGTTTATTGTTGCAACATGGCCAAAAGAAACTGAGGCGCTGTGGGAGCTGATATGGGAGAGGAACTGTCAAACGGTTGTCGTGTTAGGCGGTCACAGTGAATTCTGGAAAAATATCGAAACTACCGGCGAACTAACGATACAACGTAACGAAGACGATACTACCATCATTAGCAGCAACGAAGATCAGGCGAGCATTCCATTTATTGTCTTAACTTCTACTTATCAAAATATTTGTTGAAGCTTCCACCTAATTACAGTTCGATGATGAATTCTCGCGCATTCGAGTAGCTTTCGGAACAGTGTCAGTCTGTATTTAGAAAGCATTTTTTGGTGCGGCAACTTTAAAAAAAACAGATCATTTGCAGCAGAGAGTTTGAATGTGGACATCTTATGTTAACGTCTAAACATCTTAAACTATGGATTCATTATAAGATAACTGTGTTTTCATTGATTCTTTGATGCTCTCCTCAGCTTTACTCTATCTTTTCCATTTCGGCTCTAAGACGTTGAAAAAGGTCATCCACATTCATATATGTTAAATCCATCTAGAAGATCCAAGTATTTGCATGTTGATTGGTCGCTCATTCTGCAATTCATCCATAAAATGTCGAACAAAATTTTCCATTATCAGTAGATCACAAGTGCTACGACCGTAAATAATGCAAAATTTCCCTTCCAAGAAAGTGCTAAAGCTAGGAGATACTATCACTTATTTTGCAATGTCGATCGCTGCCGCATTAGGTGAACAGTCACAATTTAGCTTTGTGTGCGGACGCTGTCTGTTTCACAATGTGATTTCGAGTTGGATACTTGGACAGAGATTGAAAGGATCCAACAGCGTCGTCTTCAATACCATCAAAGCCCTTTGATGGTGCTTAATCCGCAGAACAACTCGACAGCTTATATCCTTTGTGTGCTCACCAGTATCGCATGTCAGTTGGAAGCCGAATCTTGTCTTGACGTTCTGCAACTACTTGCCGCTTATAAGCATAAACTGTGCAACGTTTGGAGGACACAGGTTAATAATTAACAGCCAATGTTTTTACCGCGTTTGCTTAAACTTTATTTCCAAAGTTTAGATTTTCCTCTTTCAAGCATTTCTGAAATCCAACCTTACACTAACTAATCCTTCAAGTCTTATAGGATATCTTATAGGAAATCGGAAAATTACAATGAAATTAATATATTCTGGAAATTATAGATCTTATAGGAAATTACAATGAAATTAGTACATTTTAATTTTTCAGTGCGATATCGAAATAATCTACGATAAATTGTTGATTCTTGTGGAAAATCTACGGCATTCAACTACTTCTTGGTGATGGATACAAAACGGAATATCGATGGGAATCCTACTGTATACAAATTGTGCTATAATAAATTTATGGCGTAAGATCGTGGCTCAAATTGAATGGATATTAGAAAATAAAGAGAATAAATTAATTCGCCTACTCGACTGAATGATCAGGATGAGTCAACTGTGAAAAAGAACATAAAATAGTATTGCGTACACTCGAGAAGCATATGTCGTCCATTCTATTTAACAGTTATCTTTAGTTAAAAAAAATACTAGCGTTATTTTTATTACTTACTCTCACCGTTGTACGTATTGTCATTACTTACTATTAACTAATATTATTTATTGCCTTGTCTTCTGTTATTCCGAGCGTCGACGCCTCGAGCCTCGTGAATTTCCCCGTCTCCTGCCTTTGAGAGCTTCGAGCGATTTCTTTAATACGCACAGCTGATTCTTTTGTCCTATGCGATATCTTGACCCAGGACGGAGTAACCTTTATTCGTTTTTTTTTTGGCAAAGTGCTTCCCCTAGGATGTGGAAAAGTGTGATACGTGGGCAGGCGTAGCAAGCGCTAGTTAAGCATAGATGTTCCTAACAAAAACCATATTGCTCAGAGTTCTACATCTCCAAAATGCCTTGTTGGATTGGTTAACCAGCAAAACGAAAGCCTCTAAAAAGTTATCGTTGAATTACATGGATATAGAGATTACGCTGTGAATGAGAACATCAAACCTATCGACTTTTTATGTTACGATTTTTAAAGAAATAAACAAAACACCAATGTGTGCATAAACGGCAGAAAGAAACATACATAATTCGAGTGCCATTTTCCAATGAATAAAATGATGGCAAGCATAACGACTGAGATATCATCGAATGGAGCAATATTGATAACATCATTGATATTTCTATTATTCATATTTTACAAGTTCAACTCAGCACTTTTCTATATAGAAACATAAATATAAAACTTCCGGCTGCAAATATAAACAGCGATTATAATGCATAGCAACGCTTCGCGAGCCCTACAATCGCAGTGTCATAAAATAACCTAACTGCATAAGTCCGGTAAATCTTAGCAGCAAGAACATCATCGATACAAGAGGGAGCGGATGAGAATATTGGCGATGCGAACAAAACTGATAGAAAATGCAACAGCGTTGCTCAGCTTTTCATAAACAGGGCACCACTGAGCAAATTTTATAACGAAGCCTCCCGACGGGTTACGTCAATAGTGCTCGAGACCCTAAACGGGAACTCACGGTCGAAAATATCCGCAGTTACTATCTTTTGATACTGAAGGGACACAAAGCAGACACCCGAATATTTTTTTAAACAAATGGAAATAAAGCAATATTTATAACAATCTGAATGGAGAATTACGAGAAAATTAGAGTGAACTATCTCCGGTAATTCGAAACGGACAGCAGACCTAATGAACCACTGCGGCTGCACCGAAAACCTGGTGGGCTGGGAATTGAATAGACTGCTGAACATGTAATCACCGAATTTATAATCATCGGTTAAGTGTGAGGGGTGGTGATGGACGGTCACGTGTACTTAATGTGGCTTAGTCAGAGTTTAGTGGACAAGGTGACATTTGTAGGATTGACTCAAACATATATAAATAAAATTAGTAGCTACCCAAGAAGCAAAATTTTAGATTAACACATGTTTTCGACCATTAAGTGGATAATGATGTCATCATTAAGGAGTGATATCACCATTAGGGGCAATATGGAAACAATACCGCATAACTGGATAGCAGCTGTTACCCGACTGAATATAACACACTACACCCAGAAAAAAGAATGTATAAGCATACTTCAGAAAGAAGTGGCACACCTCGCTGGCAAATAGCAACTGATAACGGTGCGATCGCTAGTTTTTTAATGGTGGATGATGCGAGACTCCCAAACAAACCTCGAAAATTTCAACTAAAATCATCTGCTCGATAGAGAACAACGGAAATGTTTCTATAATGATAGTGAACAATCAAACAATTCATCTATTTCTCCAAGGAAAATGACTAAAAAATTTAGGAATATTATGTAAATAGCCAACCAGCCATTTCACTGAACTCAATTTGCAGCACTATGCAGTCAAACAATAAATAAGAGACATGCTGAGCACCTAAGATGAAAAAACAAAGAAAGATAAAGTGTGGAAATCTCAATTTTTATCAATGGAACTGGAACGGCATTGTTAAACATAAGAAGAAGAACCACTGAGAAACAACAGAGACGCTTATATTAGAGGATCGGCCAAGTCTTTTGCGGGCTATATAAAGACGCTCAAAAATCTTATTACCTTCCAAATATCTAACTTAGACTCATATAACTATTACGACAACAGCGATGATGTGATGGCTACAGACAGCCCTCCATAAGCCTAGAAGTGCTAATGAAAATTAATCAATCGGCAGAAAAAACGCCACAAAGAGACCCGAGAACTTTGTGTCAAAAACTGCAGCATGGGTAAACATCACCCCTAAGAATTAATGCAAACAAAAACAAAAGCCTGCTGCTCCATGAAGACTAGAAAATACAACTTGTGACGCACGTGGAACAATAAAAAGACGATCGTATCCACCTGCAATCTCTTCTCATTCAGGCCACGTTCTGAGCTGATTATTCAATCAATACGACAGATTAGCCGTACATCGAATTCATATTTACAACATTTTCGCCAACGCCATCATCCAAAACAGTTCCATTCTGGAAAAAAATGAAACAACTTCAAAGATGACCTAATACCGAACCACTAATATAGTGGCACCAATGGCTGTTGAATAACCTAATTATTGATGAAATGCCTTCGAAATACCAACTTCTTAAATATTTAACGATAAACTAGCTCGATCATTTCAACGTTTATATAAACCAGTTCCAAAAACAGTCCTGCCTCCGAGATTTTTCATTCTGTGGGATTACCCCTCCCTTCCCTCAACTTCATTTTATTATATATTTCTAACACGTATACCTTTACAACCCCAATCAAGTATTACGTATTATATCTAGAATATCTAACGATGTTTTCGTCATAACACTGTTAACCAGAAGTGAAGATTACCATCATGCATGAAAACTAACAATTACCCTTTCTTCAGAGATGCCTCGGGTAACAAAACTGGTCATGGCAAGGAATCCGCAGAAGGCCATAAAACATTTAGTTAGGGTGTTAGCAGAGTTAAGTTTAAGGTATGCGAAATAACTGACTTCTAAGAGAACTACTTACCGGATGATACTGTATCTTCTGACTAGGGATTCGAGCTTCGAGGTTGCTCAGAGGCTGAGGAAGTTGCTGAGGCCACATTTCGGGTGGCATAATTTTATCCGCATATATCGGACGCATCCCCTGTGGATATATCGAATACCTTAAAATAATGACCTGCTCAACCTACCAGGGACAATATTGAGAGCGAATGCAGGGTAATTTGATGGAGAAATCGCACCAATTAGGGCTTATATGTGGAGAGCGACCTGTACATTTTTTTTTCAGAATAGAAGTTTCTAAAGAGTTCAGAGAAAGAGTGAACTTTTAATCTTATAAACACCGAAGCCTAGGCTCCAATGCAAGAGTCGAGAACTTGACCTTCTCTATCGACGTCATCGATGAAATACGGTCACCCTCCAAGAAGAATTACGTGTCATGATTGAGTAAATCATCATAACAGTGTACTGTTCAAAGCAGTAGCGGCTTTCCACAATGAAATCATCGACCTATGAAGAGAAAAGCAAAAAGAAATGTCACTGACAGCATTCTGCTATTAGTAACGAGGATGATGCTAGAGTCAAAATCTGCAAGGTTCTCGGCTGCAGGAAGAACTCATATAAGCTTTTAAATACGCAATGAACACTAAAAAATTGTCTTCAGACATAGCTTACCCCCGAGGAGGCATCGGACTGGCATTCATTGAGGGATACACTGAAGAATAGGCGGGTGAAACACTTGACATCGTCGGAGGATATCCTTGGCTAGTAAACGAATTCGGCGGATAAGCATAAGCCATGTATCCCTCCGGAGGAAGATGCATACCGTATGGAGGTGGATTGAGTGACGGCCGCAGCGGTTGTGACATGGGCATTGCAGCTGGTGGCATAGCACTCATCATAGCGCCGTTTGGCGCAGCAACGGGTGACAGTCCTTGTGGATGAGGTATCTGCGGAGGGTAAGAGGGACGGCGATATGCTGGAAGCATGGCAGGGGTCCCGTGTGAGTGGGGCAACTGATATTGGGTGCCAAGGGGAGCCATCGTCTGCGGTGGATATCCCTGCATCAATTGTTGTGGGTAACCACTGTGAGCCATCTTGATCGCCTCATGCTCATGCACCATACGATCCCATTCGGAACGTGCCTTGTCGATCATTATTTGCTGCTCCAGGGTCCGCATTTTTTCCAACTTTGCATTCCTATCTTGATCCCTTAAAACATTATGTTCAGTTTTCTTCTGCTACATATCAAGAGTTATGCTAACTTAATAAACTAAAGGTCACCGACCTACAAAGTTCAAAAATCCTATTAAGGGCTTTGTGCCAAGATAATTCGGCAACAAGCGCAAAATTATAACTGAACACGTTTCTTTCCCCTGGCGAACGTGCTCTAGACGATGACTTCATCTCCAAAGTGCCCCATATAGGAGAAATCCGCGCATGAGAAAAGGTAGCAATAATCTATTTGTACGGGCAAAAAACCTCAAGAACAATTTAGACAACTTGGAGTGAACAATGGACAGACGTAAAAAGCAAGCGGATATTCACGTCGATAATCAGTGTGACGACCGAATATGAAAGAAATACAACAAGTGAAAACGGAATGCTGCAGCAAGTGAATGTTACGAAATTGGTCTAACTGATAATTTCTGCTTCTGGGCGGCTCTCCCTCACTTTTCCACTGCACATATTGGTGCAAACAAAACAGAAGCAAAATTACGATCATACGTGAAGGAGGCCAACAGAGATTGTATTGCCACCTAATATAACTATAAGGATGGTTTGACTGCAAGTTAGGTTGCTTGTTTTTGCATAGTTCTCTGAAAGAATTTCGGCTTTATGTGCTGCTCATCGTAACCATTCCTGTTGTTATTTGTATATGGCGAGTAGCATTTAGACTTATTTCAACGACGCATAAATATAGACGAAAGACCTCCTCGCAGGCTGACTGCCTTCACCGCTCGTCGATCTTGCTACCTTCGCAGGCGGCTCAAACAATGAATCTTGTGTCATCCTCTCCATGCGTCTGAAATACTTATGAACATCTTGGTGATCGTAATGCAGGCTTTGACCAAACATAAGTTGGACAAACTGTAAATTATCAACTTAAAGAAAGGGGGAGGAGCTGACAGCTAATTTCGTCAACCGCACCCGCATACATTTTGCAATTTACCACCCAGAATTGGCACTTAAGGCGAGAAGTCGACAGTTTACTCAACTCAAAAATGTCCAATGATAACGACAGACTGCATGCTCATCTTCATAGTCGACACGATAAATATTGACTTCAGGTACCATTCGTGAGCTGTAACAAAGACGAAATATTTGTAAGCATTCTCAGTGTCTACCTCAGCGGGTTATCAGCGCTCGTTTCAACATCGTCATTGAGCATCAAAAGATCGCTAGATGACGTTGGCGGTCCATCGGGCTGATGATCACACATTGACGATGAACGCATCCCTACTGCGGATATTCGAGCTTCACCACTTGATTGCGGTCGGGATGGTGTGCTCGGTGAGCTGGACGTCACGGCAACACTGTTTGCACTTAACGGAGAAGGCATTCGCATCTCCTGCTAAAAGCATCACTTTAGCAGGCGTATTACACAAAGAATTCATATCATTACAAACGTTGTGCTGTCTATGCGATCTTGTCACATTTACTCCTGAACACTTACGCATTATCGACATGTAGACTTCGTCTACAAGACATAGTTAGCACTGTTGGATGCAAATGTGGTCTCCAAAATAGGAAAAGCATAGTGTTGTGAGCGGTTAGGGATACTGCAGACGGAGAAGAGAGGCTACGGAAAATTGAGGAAACCTACAGCGCTTCTTCGTTTGCTTTTGAGGGCCATTGATGGTTGCTGCGCATCGACTGTAATCGACTGTTCTCCAGCTGAAGTGCTCGGCTGGCAGTTGGCTTCATGCCATGCCAAGATTGAGTCATACTTATTTTGTTGCACACCACCGATTGCCTCATTTGCCATTTTAGAGCTGAACACGAACACTCGTTCACCGCCCTGAAATTTTTTGAACTGGCTACACATCAACAGTTCTGTTCAACTATGGAGAGAAGGCGTTTTCGAACGAGCCATGACCACTCCCTTTGCACTCTGAAATTTTTATTTTGAGCCAATTATAATATCATCGGCAAGTGATGTCTTCCCTATTGAGTACTGATAAGGAGTATAGATGAGGAGACAAGAAGCTAACATTAGTTGCAATTAACGTGGAACCATTCATGATGGAAATATTAGCTGAATTATGCATATGACTGGTTAAAACAGCGCATCATTTGCCACTATCGATTCAAAGACGATACATTCAACATTTCGCATTGATAAACTGAAGAAAAATGAAGAAAATGAAAGCACTTCTCAACGGCTAGCCAAAAAATGTACACATCTACTGGGTGATCTGAGCTGATCGATAACTGCACAAAGTCCAAATCAACTATTTACTCCGTATCCAACAACGAATGTGGTAGATTATAAGTGGAAAATTTTGCTATGATTTTTTCTGCGAAGGGAAAATCTCTTAAAAGAGAAAACGAACCGCCTACCCAGCAAATACCCGATTCATGTAAAAAGGCTTCTCTATATTTCAGTAAAATTAGAAAAATGAACAGTGCTACGACTAACCATCCATATTTTATTAAAACTAAAAGATTCGAGAGTTCGACAATAAACAACCGATAAATGAGTGGGACATCAAGTTGAGTGGCTATTTTACATTTCTTCACCTGTCGTTGATTCCAGACGTCGAAGGTGCAAGACTGCTGGATGGATTGGCACGAAAGAGCATTCAATATGAACAAAGATGTTATCAAAACGGTTGTGAATGGCTGTGTGTAATTCTGTCACACCACAAAAAACCCTAATCGTGTGACATGCAGATAAGTATCAGTAAATAACAGAAAAAAAAGAATCAAGGAATGAGTGGAACATGAACAGAACAGCAGAGTGCCCAACGTTATGTTAGCATATATTCTCTGCGATCAGTCTTGTCGAAGGACTACGAAGGCTTCAGTAGGCAATGGAGATCCTGGTCTGCCCCCATATAAATTATCTAAAACAGATCCACTTGTATTTGCCACATTCCACTGAAGCATTCAGAGTTGAACATTTTAATGACAACATAAGAAATATCTGCAGGGTTTCTAAAAAGAATTCCAAATCGACGGCTCAATAGAACGGCTAACTAAGATGATCCATTAGAACGTCGCATAAATATTGGAAAGTCAGTTCTACCGGAACATAAAATAAAGATGAATGCACAATAAATGGATGACTCATAGCGATAGACCGTTCTCATACAATCATTTATATTTTAGAAACACTGAAATGAAGATAACATTCAACAGTGCGCTTCAGACAAACTCCATTTAGTTGATCACCTTACCATATCAAAACAAGCCTCTATCGCCACGATCAAAAAAAGAGATACGACAGCGGCAAAACAAATATACCCAACTTCCTCAAACACAGTTCGTAAAACCCGCTCTTCCATCAATGGAAAAAAGTTCGGCTCAGTCTCATTTCTCTCATTTCAAATCCATTCCTTCTTACTGTATCGCTTTCCATATAAAATTCTTAAATTCAGTACCTCGGGAACATTCCCCATCCAATCGTTTCAAATACCTTCCACACAGGCTTCATTTCTCTGTACCCAAGACTCAGCTCTTCTTTTGACGACCCTAAATGCTTATAATTCTTGGCACTGAGTATGACGTTCAACAGTAACTGCGAACATTTAGTCCATCAGTCAGTCAATATACTTCGCTGAGTAATCTTTGAATGCACACCACAAATTCCACATATCCGATCGAGGCTGGTCAAAAGGTATGCCACTGCCGTTCCAATTAGATAGATTGTAAATTCGATGAAGCTCCGACCACATCAGAAAATAGTGTCTATACCAGTTCTTAGAGTGCAGAAAAATGTTAGCTTCGAAACATATCAGTTTCACCTGTTGTGCATTTCTAGGCAAAAAAGAGCTCAATTAAATAAAGGAAATTATTTCGCTGGTGTGGATGACCTTTAATCTTATCCAATCCACCTTCAATTCATTTAATTTGAACGCTACTTATTCAACTGGAATATCACTTATCATATCAAACCCACTTGCAGCAATTACGCCACCACTCTTAGAATTCAACAGATTATCCACCCAAATATATAACTGCTACCCGATGAAAGTCCTTGAATGATTTCAATCCCCCCAATAAACATTAAGAGCAAACATTTGTGAAAATAACGCTCCATTTACATATAAGTAATTCAAACAACTAGAGTATACAGCGGAGAGAATAATTTGTATTAATGGAAATATTTAACGCAGCAGAATCGCACTGTGAATCCACAAGACGGGAAAGACCTCTTCAAGACGGAAAAGACCTCTTCAGACCGCTCCAAGTTTGATGTCATATTCCGAACTAAGTAGCAAACAAAATCAGCCAAAATAAGCAGTAAAGCAAGCTAAGCATTCCACTCTAGAACGTTCCCGAACATCGCAACGATCAGGTGCACCTACGTTGAGCTCCTTTTCAATGGCTTTTCAACATATATATATATATATATATATATATATCTGCAGCATGCTAAATTCAAGAACTCGTCAAAGTATCCTTAAGCCAAAATTAAAAGTTATGGGAGAGCAAACGACACTTTGAAATATTCACATAAGCTTATGAAATACTTCATCATCATTGTATTATCAAACAATGGCTTACACCTTAGTTCGTTTCTAACATTGGCTATGAAAATGAATAAAATAGGGAAAAAGATCACTGTTCAAATGTATCTACGGGGCAAACAAAATGGTTGCTGATAATGCCGTATAATTTCTATTGATTAATACAAAAGGAAATATGCAAAAAATTCACCTTACGCTGCGACCTTTGAAATTCAGCTGATTGTTGCTGCGATGTCTGTTGCTGCTGGAGTGCTTGTTGACTCGGCGATTTGGCAGCTTCACTACCACCAACTGCGGTTGCTTGAATATCATCTATCCTCGAGTTTTTTCCACCGAATCCGGGCCATGAATTAGCAGATGGATAGCTAGGTGATGGACTTGATGTATGATTCAACGAAGCGACCGAAGCCGAATTAGGCGTTTTATTTGCTGCAACACAACGTGTCGGTGAAGACGACGATGCGGCGTTATCATCGCCATTAAGCGTCGATGCCGATGGCATCGTATCGACAATATTTGCAGTCGAACACTGCACAAAAGTGGGAGTGAATTCGTGCGACGAATAGCGAGGAGGAGGCAACACACTCCCACCCTCAAGTGACGTCATTATGTGTGAAAATGCCAAAGAAGCACTGCCTGAAAAAACCACAGTTATAAATATCTTAAACAGTAAGCAATTCTAGTAATGGGAAATCCGATGATACCTTCAAAAAAGAATTCGAGAAAAATTCTTTCCATACAAATAGGAAACTGAAAAACAACGATTACCAATATGTACATTGTAAAAGTACATTCAGTAAGCGAATCAGGTATAAAGCGAAAGGATTCCAAGCGGAATGAGTGTGTGCCGATAGAGAAATTCACGTCACTAAAGCGGTGAGCATAAGAGGCCCCTCGCAGTCCGCTAACGTTGACAAGAATACGCCCCGCAAACACAATCGATCTAACTTGTACTTTGACTGCAGCAATACACTGTTGCGTTTGCTTCCCAAATAAAGAGAATACCTGGAGTTTTTTACCTCAATGAACTCCCAATTTGTTTTCTTTCTTCATATAGCCTCATCTTTTTCTCAATAGTCCATGGAAACATTTCAAATCACCTTAAAGTTCCGACCTCTTTTCATATTTGCAATAAAAGACAGCACATGGCAGGAAATGCTCGCAATTTTTTACCCTATACAATTTGTGTGTGCGAATAATGAACCAAGGGAAGCAGTCATGGAATCCGCCATTTTCCAAAGAAATTTTATAAGTGAGCTTGAATGAGTCATCTAGATGTATCATAAGCTTCTTTCTTTAAATATAGTGAACATAAACAATCATGAGATTCATGCAACGAAATTATCGACGAATGAATTCCAACAGAAAAGAGAAAGAAAAGTTCCTGCAACTATGGAGCAATCATTAAATTATAAATGTCGTCCTTTGTTAAATGTCACTATGAGGAAATACTACGTAAAATAAAACTGAATAACGGAGTAAGAAATAGCTTCTCTCAACGAGCACGTAAAACATTCATTGCGTGGAGGGCTGAGGCCACTGACAAACTATGAACTATCGGACTAAACAGTAACATATTCTTGCCACTATGAGAGCTGCATCCTTGCAATCTCCTTAGGAGTACAATACTACGCTGTGTTTAAATCTGAATAACACACCGTCGATGCAACGAAACCAATCCGCTGGTGAAATACCTATTAAGACGCTTGCCTTCAAGGAGGCGCTCAAAAAACGGATCTTCAAGAAAAGTCTGCTTCTGAAACAATACAACTGCGGAGCTAACTATTCTATTATAGTAAATTTCGCCGTTACAGAATCTAATGAAGGTTTTCAGTACTTTCATTTCGTAGATTAGTTCTTTTATCCCTCCTAAGCACTCCCATACAAGTCCAACGTGATATGAAATGGTCGACTGAGTTACTTTTGCGTGTAAGATCCATGACAGCAATCGCATCAGAATTTATGCAACACAGGATAAACGAAGAAATAAAAAACGGACAATTACCTCGTAGATAGGATCGATTCACTCACTGATCCATAGGCGACGCGGCAGCTGTTTGTATGAAAATCACCATTACCTAATGCCTGAAAACTTGACTAATTTCTATGCGATAATATAAAAGCCCATTTATTGCAGTAAAATATATGCGAATACGATGAACGACGGACTTTCGCGAAACGATTCATGAAATCTATATGGAAATGAGAAAATAAGCGCCGCATGAGATCCTCAAACGCGGGCAGCACCTAAGTCCTCCTATGTATATTTCTGCAAAACGATCATATAGCATCGTATCACAATAGATCAACCAACCCGAAATTCAATTAATGAATGTCTCAAATAGTAACTAAAGTTGGGAAAAATACCTTAGGCTGAAATAAAAACAATACTGCACAACAATATCGGCAAAGAAAGCTTCAATTGGATTCTTTGGCATAAACGATCAGCTGGTCGTTCGCACAATGCAAATCACAATGATCGGCAGCAATATAGCCGCATATCGTGCTGAAGAGTTCTTGAAGTGCAAGAATAGCAATTTAAACGGCTCCTCAAAGTGACTGAGATATATGGATTATTTCATTACGTGACCGAGTTCCTTCCGTTCGCGCTTAACAGAAATAAAGCAATCTTTCTTGAATAGACGTTCCTTTAAAAAGGCATAAAAAACGAAAATCACAGCTTTCCTATCCAACGTAAGATTACAGTTAAATCAGGTTAATTAAAGTGTCTCTGTTATTGGAATAGCCACTATACTAGAGAAGTCACAAGTAGATAACTGCAGCATCATACTTCAAAAACTGCCTCAAATAGGAAGGCTGCTTCGTTCACTTAAAGGACAAGGAAGATGCTTGGTGAATTCAAAGAACAATCCCCCCTCCCTAAGACTTCAAAGCACTGGCGGTTTCTAGTGGCTGAAACAACGACGATCCGATCACCAAACATACTCACTGGTCCGACGCTTCAAATAATAGCCTACAAAGAAATCACATTTTAAAGAATCTTTTATGAACAGCAATGCTTCGAAGAAAAAAGAGAACAGATAGTGTGTGGTCAGATGAGCCATCCTCAAATCGATATACGAGAGCGTTTGCATCGGCGCAATTGGCATTCGACGGGCGAATTCTTTTTTTTTGTTGTTGCCTAATAGTTGTGCTGCTTACATAACCCGCCAAGCGTCAATCGACTACGCCCCACAATATTCATTGCTTTCGTTCTCTCGTTGAAATCCATCGGAAATTGCTATGATATCATATCATCCGATTATAACATCGACATTTATAAGTTTAGAATTTCTTACAGGCAAACGAGGAGGGGAAGGATAACGGGATCGGAATGAATTAAACGGATAACGAAAGTGAGAACGACAAATGCGCGACTCGATATCCGACGATACGGGTACAGCCGGGGGAAATGTCATTTTTTCCCAATAATTCAATGAGACAAGTGTGCCACATCTAAACATGCCTATTCCATTATTGCTCAATTTTTTCTATCTAAAGAGATTATTACAATGGGTCCCCTTATCTTCCAAGTTCCATAGAAAATATTTCCAATATATTTCACGAAGGTAAAAAAGAAAAACTTATTTCGAAGAACATCTTAATTTCATAGCTTGGTGGGATATAGGGGAAAACCTATCTTACAAGGAGAGGGAACAAAATATAGATCAATTGACACTAACGTCAAGGATATCTGACGAACGACATAATAGGCGTGGAAAACGGTATGGATTGAGGAGCAAATATCAGACGGCAAAATAGAGGAAGGATCATTTACTCATGAGGAACTATGTTAGCCATAAATGAGCCAAGTCGCTTCCGGATGCGGAAATACTTTTTTATGAACTAATAAACTCGACGTGTAAGTAAAAACTTAAGAAAATAATTTCTGACGTTGACGATCTTCTGCTCAAAATTAATTCAACCAAACAAATCAACAAATGACGGTATAGGAATGGGAAAAATATTCGTTTATTGGACTCGGCACCCGAGTGAGGAGAGCGGCACCTAACAAACACTTAATGTTGCAAATAATGCCACAATAAACCCCTCTATTCGTATAATGTAACGACGATATGAGGGAATAAAGAAGCAAATTCAGAATGGTAAAACGTACCCCCCTATCGGGCAGTGACGTACCTCCCATCTGCGTACCCCCCATTTGCAAGACATCTGAACTGAGGCAATGCACCGTGTAAAGAGCGCGACGATTTCTGCCAAATTTACATAAATAATCATTGAGAATTAAAGAGGTATCACAAGTTGCCGAAGTTCATGACATCGATGACGTACCCGAAATCGCTATACGAGGATCAACGACAAGTGCCAACGAACTGTATAACGGCCATCACAATGAAACATATTCTAAATTGCATCGCCGGAGAGAGTTCACCTCAAGTGGAAGCCGATTCTTTGGCACGCTTCCGTTCTACAATATTTGACATCTCTATAAAGTGCGTAGCATGATCCAGACATTGGGTGCTTATTTTACCTATAACCTTAGAGTACTTAGTTTTTCCACGAAATATCCTGGCCTTACAAGCGGTATATTTCTCCAGGATATCATAGAACACGTCCATGTTAATAACGCTGAGAAATCCTCGAAACTAAGCAAATAATAAACGTGGAAATGAAATGTTGTCGCCAATGAAGACGCAAAACAAACATCGCAACACACTAGTGGGAGAGAATTCTCCACGGATTTGGCTGCCCACTTTTAGCAACGAATCCACTCAACAACGCGGAATTATATTTACGGGGAATGTGGACTCGAATTTCGCCGTTCACACATCAAAATACACGAATTCGCAGCGTAGCACAAGCATAAACAAAAGCGTACGTCGGATAGAAATCAAAACGGCAACGAAAGGAAAGATGATTTGCACTCAAAACGACGATTGATGCATGCGTGCGTCGAATAGGTCGATAAGAAAGCATCGACCGATGGTGGAAGCGTCTTCAAAAGCGATGACTCATGACGACGACGACGGCGACGAGGACGACCACGATCACGACCACGACGACGATGATGATGACGATGAAGATGAGGATGATCAACGGCTATTCTCTCTTCAACACCGATACTCTCCAATCTCTCTCTATGCACTCACCCTTACGCACCCTATGCAGTGTGCAATGCTGCTCAATACGTCGTTTTTTCCGTTAATATTGCAGCAAAGAGCAACGGACGCGCGTCCAACAATGCACACCCTCCCGCCCGAGTCGAGGCGTACGCGTGCCTCTGCCCGTCGCTGTTTTCTTGCAACACTTGAATTAAAAAAAAGTGCGAAGTATGTGTGTGCATGTTGAGGTCATCGCAAAGGAAGTCGACGGAATGATACAACGAAATGCACTGATACATGCAAGACGTTATCCACAAATAGCATCAAGGTATCCTTGAAAAGTTCGTGTTGGGAGGGATTTGTAATTATTCGTGCATTAACCTCGAGAATTCGTACATATTTTGTGATATTCTTGTTAGCACCTCTCAGGTGGCATTACGCTCGAGTGGACAATGATCGTTGGAGGAATCGGACAGTAGTCCAATGAACCCGATACTCAATTCCATCAACTGTTAACTGCAACTAACCGGTAGAAAACGCTCTTGTCAATGCGCGTCGTGGAGCGTTTTGTGGTCGCTCGGTTTCGCTCACGCCTGCAATCTCTTTATGTCTGTCTGTGGGGCACTGAGCATTGCTCGCTGCCTATACCCCACTGTTGCTGCGTCTCTCCGTTGTTGTAGTGCTTCATTGCGCACCTTCAAGTTACTTCGCTTAGGTGGACATTTAATTGAATTTTAGTGAGCAGGTGTGGGGTTTTTGTTGCGATTCGCAGTGATTCGTTGAATTTTCCAAACGAGATGAGGAGCACAGGAATCGACGATCAGATGAATCCACTCATGAAGATTCTTTCGGTCAACTTATAAGTTATTTACACTCGATGACTATATTGGGGCATATTTCATTTACTTTCATCCGTTCTTGTGATGCCGCAACTTCGCTAGTAGTAAGTTTATTGCATTGTATTGTATATCAGGCTTATCATTTATCACTATGTGCGTATTTTATCGCTCAACGATGACGTTTTGTGCGAAAAATTCATTGACCTTCGTTTGTCTCTTTTTTTTCATATCTTAAGAAGAAATATTCTCGTCGAATTAATTTATCATTGAATTATGAATAACAATAATAGTAACAAATTTTTAGTAATAGTAATTGTGCTGATAATAGTAATGATAACGATATCAGTAGTGATAATCATAGCAATAATAGTAATAGTAACTATATTAGTAATCTCTATTTTCCATTGATACGATTTTAATATGGCGCTTATTAAGTTCTAATTTGTTTAAGTTTATCGTTGCATTCAACGCTTACCAAAGCATTAACTTAAATGGCATCCGATCATTGCCCGGATACTTTTTCATCGTTTTCATACTTCCTCTTACTTTCTTTGATGAGCGGGAATATTTGTACTTTGCGGTGTTTTGGTTAGATTGTGCGGTTTAGGTTATTGAAACAATCGCATGAATGGTGAGCACGATCTCTGTTATGTTGGTTTTCATTGTGGGCTTAAGCAACTTGATGATTTTCCCGTACGATAAAGTGATAGGGACCAGCTTCTTTTGCTTGCTTCTATTTATTTGTTTTAATTTTTTGAAGTGGTGAAATTTCAGTTTCTCAAAAAAAAGCAACGGTCGGCGGAAATAGGATACAGAACATGTAAGAGCAGCAAGATCGGAGTGACTTAACCGCAGTTAGGAAGCATAGACTATAGGTTGGAGGTTTGGGGGTGGAGGGTACATATATACCTCCTTGTTGTTGCAGTGCGGAGTGCTTTATGCGGGGGCAGATTCCTATGCCGCAGCTAGGCAGTATGTTTCTATATTAGCTGCCGAACATCGGCTGTCAGGTTATCGGCTCGGTGAGAGGCAAAATTCAATTTAAAAGCAACATATCTGATTAGCGTCCATGTCTCAATTTTTCTATAACATTGTCGTGTTATCCTTAAGTGAAAATCAGGCGGAGAAGCGTGATAGTACAACTAACATGATAGAGATTTATTCTCGATCCAGCAGTCCTTCTGGAAATCCAAATCAGGCGCAAGGTCTTATAAATATCTATGAAATTAGTGGATCGACTAGGGAATGACCTAAAATACCAAACTGTGATTTATGGTAAATCGACCTGATTTTTTAAAGTTTTGCGCAGAGGGTTCCCGAGTTCGGAGTACTGAGCATACAGGCGGGCAAGTAAATCCGTTCGACGTACTTAAATAAATTGGTTAATTACTAACGTTTCCAATTTTTGCATCGAAGAGAAGGGGACATTATTGTCATCTATAGTTTAATACATCCCGAAATCGAATGCTTATGATAAGTATTCGCGAAGGAGTACCTCGTAAGTTGATACAACACAAAACACACACCTACCGACAGCTGAAAGCATAAAATCAGTGAGTGTTCGTTCTCCCGTACTGTTATGGATTCTACCTGAACTCCCCAAACGTCAAAATAAGGTAGCCGTGGGAATAATCTGTCCATTTGATATCGTTTATTAATGAAGGTCTTCAGCGGAGTGGAATTATAATTCCACATAAGAACTTAATGGTTTAAAGTTCTTATTGGTATCTTCCTCAATATTCTATTATGTGGTTTGTGGAATAAAATTTGAATATACATTCAAGTACAAACTGTTTCCACAGTCCCAGTATGGAAAATGCTTGAATCGTTAAACCGAATACAAAGTTATTTAAGGTGATAGCATTATCAGATACAGTATATTATTTTCCCACTAAGGATCTATATAACACCCAAATATATTGGCTTCAGAGCAAAAGGTAATTTAGGACAATAGGACAATTTAGGACAGGGACGATGATAGAACGAAAAGGACGGTTGAGAGTAATAGGGCGAATGAAAACGACGTCATATAATTAACTGTGACAAGACTGACACAGTTAGAGATGTGTGACTCAAGATTCATTCCACAAAACATCTCCATCATGAATGATCCTTAAGTTTAGCCGATTTCTAAAGCCACATTATCCAGCTAATATACTTTATTTTTCATATATTAGGGTCATTTTCTCCTTCTTTCATTATATTTCCAAACGGAAATCGTAATGCTTTGATTTATTGATTGACAAAATGTACCAAAATGCGAAGTGCTTATCATAAAGTTGAAAATATCGTTTGAAGTGGCTTGGTCATGCGGTTAACCGTTAGTTGCTCACTGTTTATATTTTCGCACGTTTATTTTCCATATTTCTTTTGGAATCGTCGTTTGGACGATTGAACAACAACTAAACTTTGCTGAGTCTATATGAAAGGTGAAGCCGTATGCCTGACTCAGAAGTGCAAATCATAACTGTTAAGAGCAATCCACTGTTGATTAAGACGACGGAGAAATACGCCCGATGAATGGTACTAACAAAATGTATTTATGCAACTCTAAACCAATGTACTAAATGGTGACTTTGATTGTGGCTTTGAAACGTGGTTTGTATTGGTTTCGATGCTCATCGAAATGGGCTGTGTAGGCATGAATTAGGATTGTCTCCGTGTTTCCATTCGTCCCAAATGAAAGAAGAAAGGAGAAATTTATAAATTACACCTGCTTTATGGACTAACTTTAAAAATTAGAGCAATTTGAATGGGGAACGAATGCATAGGAAGTGAAGGAAGATCTATGAGGAGCATCATTTGTGCTCGACAACTTACTGTTGTTCTGCTTAAATCGCAACCAGGTCTAAATATCAGAATGGTTAAGCTCGTCTACAGCTATGCACGAGGCTTTATCACCAACAGGTATTCGTTCACACACAATCTTTGATGCTGGCGCATCCTGTCAGGCGTTTCGGTTGTTGCATGAATGCTGTTTAGGTAATCTCTTTGGTGATTAATTTGATGCAAGCAATTAAAATTGACGTTAATTTCTTTTATGCTTACCGGACAGAAGCGTTTCTTATTGCTCTGACTACGAAATATAAAATAAACGACACAAATACATTCGTAATAACTTACGTATGAACGAGAAATTTGTAACGAACTATTTTCATTTACGCCAATAATTGTGCAAAATGAGAGGTAACCTAAGAAGTAATGTTTTTACCGCTTCAGTAAACAATTTTTGAATGCAGTAATAGATATGCAGTATACTTTGAATATGCAGTAACCGATTACTTAGAGTGGAAATTATATCGAAAATGATTTCAGCAAAATGCTCTGCATATGCGATAGATCGAATAATTCGCATATTCAGATGTATTCCGCATGGTTATCTCTCTGTTTTGTATAGACATTGGATGTGAAAACATACAGAACAAATCAAAACAGCTTGTTCCAATTTGGACATTAATGTGGGATTAAGGAGAAACAATCACTTCAACGGGAATGTTGAAGTGAGTTAAAGAAGTAAGGAATTTAGCTAATGCATATGATACCGATGTTAGTGCAGTTCTTCATTTCAACATGCCCATTAACAATAGATGGTAATTGCTTCGCTCCATGGATCCCTTATTGAAACACAACGAGAAGCGTTGCTCTTATAGCTCTTTAATTACAAATATAAGTGAACTAATCGGGCTTTAAAATCTTCAAAGTCTTTTTTCTACTATTGGAATTATAATAGTGTTAAAGTAGAAGTAAAGTGAATAGTTCAGCCTACTACTTAACTGTCTTGCAGTCAATGTCTTAAGCAGGGAATACACCAAAACACCTTGTCTTGAACTATAAATTATTCGAAATCTAAGGTCCTTTCTTAGACATCGGAGAGGGGAAGGAAAAAGCAGAACAGCGAGAATATTTCGATAAACGGTACTCAAAGCACGAAGGATCATCAAGTCCTACTCTCCTTTGGGCAAAGTCATTCTCGCGATCATCGAATATTGCTGAGGGTTCTTCTCATTGTAACGTATTTTTTAATTTCAGTGGGAATAATTTTTGATCAAGTAATCCATCAATAAATATCCAATATACTTTCCTTTATTATACTCTTCTCCATCGTTGACGATGTTCATTTCTCGTTAATGTTTCTCTTCTGTTTACTTGGAAAATCGTTTATGACTTGACTTGATGTGGAAAGATTGGAGCGCGAGGAAAGGAACAGAGGGGAGAGATAATTTTGCAATGGCAAATTTATTGCTCCCAACATGCTTTCCCACGAGGAAGTTTTGAAAAAAAAAACCTATCAGTTGCCTATCAGTTATTCAAGTTACTTTATATTTGGTGGTAATGTTTATGTTTCATTCAATAAGATATAAACTTACTTCCGCCCTTTTATTTTTACAAAATTGGTGCAATTTTTGTAAAGTGCATCGGAACAGTATAGCACCTCTGCATGTGTGTACAGTCGACCCTTTCACTTGTAGAACCCGCTGAAGCGTCAACGTCTCATAGGTTCGATTTGATCAACTCTGTTCATCGCTCTTTGGCATAATTCAAAAGGAACTCGGCTCGTGAACAATTCTCCTTTCGACCAACGGCTGTGGTGCCTTTTGGTCTTCAGGCGGCTCATGAACTCTTCTAAACTGGTGTCTATCTACCAAATCGCTCGTTGCTCTCGGTTAGGCGTGCATGACTGAGCACTACATTTGCATAAATACCTTTCTATTTCTACGGCAGTCTTTCATAGCTGTACGATGCGTAGCAGAGTGCTGTTGCGGGCACATCTTTCGATTATAATTGCGTTGCGCTCATTCTATCACGTTTGTTCATTTACCCCTGAAATAGCTTGCTATCTTTGAAATATGATAGTAATTCCTCGGCTTCTGCTTCTCGGACGTTGTTCAATCTTGTCAAGCTGTGCATATGCTTATGTTATGCAGTTGTCATCAGAGTATGTGCATTCGAGAGAAATTCGCAGCACAGCACTATTGCATTTAATGAAATCCAGCATTTAGTGAAATCCGGTGAAATGCGGCCAAATTGAATTTTGACTTTTTTATAAGAAAATCATGATGAACTAAAATAAATGCAACAGCATAATAGATGAAGTTGTGGTGATGCTATTGATACTGAGCATAGCTTATAATTGTGAAGCATTTAAATTCTCTATTGAATTCGGGTCGCCTGATTTTACGAACTGTTGAATTCATTTAGTAGATGAAGGAGACGAAGAATGAAGGAAATTGCCAAACCAATGAACTTTTTTCCATTCATCTACACTACTCTATGTAAGATAGCCGGTGTGTTTCGCTTCGCTGTGTTACGATCTTAGCATCAATATACACTCTTGTAAGAAGGGTTGATGCTGGATGCATATCAACGGCTGAAGTTTATGAATCACTTCGATGGTTCGATTCCTCTCTTTTATCGCCAAGACGTGGAACCTGCTAGTTCTTATCTCTTGCTTTTTTTGTTATTATCTTCTTACTTTCAATGCTTTTCTATACAATCTATACGAGTCATAATTAGAAGCCCTATGCCACATACTTTATTAAAATCTTAATAAACAACCGAATTGAGTTATTCAGATTTTGCTGAAACGGGATGGGGAACACCGACAAATTGATTATTAGCTGCTGAGCAGTGTGTTGAAATTTCCCCTAATTTTATGCGAACAAAAACAACGAAATAGACAGCGGAAAAGGCAACCGAGAAGCACAACAAAACAAAAGGAGCAGAATCGCCTCACCAACGGAATATTCAGAGCACGAAGGCAGAATGGTATGGAGGGTCGAGGACGATTGAGTCTCACTTTGGAAGAGGAGAAATGATTGGATTAGCGATGTCGAGAGAATTTTGAAATCGATGTGTGGCTTCTAGTCGTTTAGAAATTTTTGAGGGTGGAGACGCGTAATCGAATACATCTTTGGACGAATACACCTATAATGAATAACTTTCTATGAGATGTTGAGCATTTTTGGTTTGGCGCATTTATCTGGCGTTTATTCGCAGAACCGTTGTTCCGAGTCGATCATCGGATGTTCAACAGTTTTCCGGCATTATAATTGTTCGGCAGAAAATTTTTCATTGCGATGTTGTTTTTGCTGTGCGGAATCGCTATAATACCTGTAATGCCTGTTTGCACAAGTAATTCAGCGTTACTTTTAGCTACGAGGAGCTGATATGGATTACTTTGAATGTGGAGTCTTTTCGATGTGAGTGGGCTGATTTGGCAAGGCGTTGTTTATTATTTATCACCGATACAAAGCAATCTCGAAGTGGCGTATTGAATGTTCGTACGCTTTGAGTTTTCTCGTCGCATTTGGAAAATATGCTGCAATTTCGCGCCGAGGGGAGACATTCAACGAAGCCCGGTCACATGGTTCAGCGGAGATGTCTGACGTAAACAGTTTATTAATAGGGCTACTTCCTTTGAAGCACTTGTTTACTCTTTTACCTTCCCTTTCCCTTCGTCCACAACTTCCTCGCCAGATTTCTTCTTCATTTACATCGGCTTTAAGCCGGAAATTTAAGCAATCGCTGTCTCTTGTGAATTCTTTGAAATTAGTTTACGCCATTAATCAATGAGCCTCTATACTGACACACTGTCTTGCTAATCTCGCCGTAAGTTGTCGATATGATGAGTTTATAACTTCCTATTTGGTTTCGGCTGCATACGTACAAGTATTTCTCATAGAAAGTTCAGGTGCATTTTGAAATAATCCATCACTGTAATATTTAAACCGTCATAGAATTAATGGCTGAGCCATCACTGTAATCGGAACAACAGGTGCTTATACTGAGAATAAGTTGCGCTCAGAAAATGTTCACTTCATCGCTCGCAGTTACGATGATACCTCATGAGGAAATACTGAGGCGTAATAGTAGATATTGAACGGCGCGATACTGAGCAATTGATACGAATTTCCTCGAATGCAGTGCAAATAAGGCGAAGATACATTTTGTCAAATTACCTGATAGATAGTCGTAAATTAAGTTCAGTGTGAGCTTAAGGGAAGTGCGTTGTATTTGAAAACTTGACGAATAAACCCAACTCTCATAGATAAGGTTTATGTCAAAGTTGTTGATTGATCGCGGTCGGTGTTAGTGTTTTCCGTACAATGAAATTTTCCGCCACATTTATAGTTCATGTAAGAGAAACTATTATGAGGATGGCACTCTTAGGAATGTATATGAAATTCTCTAGGAATTAAAGGAAAATTCAGTCGCACTCTGAGGGCAGCTAAGTTTCGTAAATAATGTGACCTTTTGTTTGTAGGGCAATTTAGACCAAATGAGCCGATGATTGCTTTTAAATTTTGACGGGTGTATTTTTCAATGTGCTGCAGCCAAAACTGAATCCTTATTTAATCCACTGTGAGGGAGTGAGGGATTTCATCCATTCACTTGCCTATGTGAGCCTAGTCGCATTAAAAATTATGTAAAAAGAATACCTGTAATTATTCCCTGCTGATGATTCGATATCATTAGCAATACTTTCTGAGATCTATATAAAACTATTTGGATGCGACTATTACGACAGCGTAGTTTATCATTTATTGAAGTAGCAAAGAGTGGCAACTATTTGTTACCATACGTAAGGATGGTGAAATTAACCTCTCACTTATCTGCTTTAAAATATAGGTATAGGTAAAATATAGGTTAGGGAAATCTTTTTCTTATTTAATAGGTTGCTCGATTGATTTGCGAGCACACACTTTCATTTGACGTAACATTGCTGCTCGGCGCAATGAAATCGATATCATCTTCCTCCTTTCCTATGAAATTGTTTATGAGTCATGCTCCCAATGTTTTATTCACACCAGTCGTTTGTCGCGTTTTCATGTGCACGTTTTCCGTGCTTCACTTCGTTTATTCTGCTGCCATGTATTCGCGATTAGAAGCAAAGTATTGTCGAGGTTCAAGCGGTCAAGTGGATCGTTCACTAATCGACTTCAGGTAGTGCGTAAGACCGGAGAAGAAGGAACTTTGAGAGGGAAGATGAGTGCGGACGGAACCTCACTGAATGCGTTTTCTCGCAATAGAATTCGCTATTTATTGGCCTTGTTGGTTAAGTGACCATAGGCAGCATCTGCACGGTGGCATTATTTTATTTTGTTAACAATGTAAAGGTTAAGCTTTTAGAAGTATTTGATAGGTGCATTTAAATGTCAATAATTTTCATTGATAGTCAGTCAAGTCGCATGCCATTGATGGTGACTGATAGGTTCGTACTCACGCATGAATTGATATACGTACTTACTTACACTGTATTCGTTTATTACTTAGTTATTCAGCACGTAAGCGCCTCTCTTCATCAATAAAACGGAGCCTTATATGGCCTTATAGGGCCTTATATTTGTCGTTTTCAAGACGCTGAAATTCAACATTAGTCAGCAGCGACAAGCAGCGTTGGATGGTTTTTTTATCGAAGACAATGGCGCAGAAATTTTCTGAAAACGTTTTAGGAGCTATAAGACCAGCGGGGTCTTTAGATACGAGGGTGATTTGTGGATCCTATGCTTCCAGTTGAAGTGGATACATGTGTACCTATTTCTGCTGAAGCCAATGCAGTGAATCTTTCGTGGAACTATATGAGCATAAGAGGCAAATGCACAGAAGGAAGTTCCACAATTCTCTATGAAAAAATTGAAATGAGTTCGAAATCATGACAGAAGGCGCTAATGTAATGGCGTTTTTGCATTTTGACTCCGCCGACTGACTGTTTTGGTGAATTACTGACAAACGGTCAAATATTGCATTCGTGTGTTGAATGAATCACCTGCTGGTATTGATTTATGAAAGATTCGTCTCCGTGAATTTTTATTTCCAAAGACAATTGTGGTTGACATCGTGCAGGTGCAAATGCTTGTATACATATCTGCGTGACAGCGTTTACTCACGAACTAATGAATCAAGGCTGCAGCCGATGTACGATATAATCTCCATCGTATATTGACACTCGTTACTAACTTTTAAGTTGGATACATCCTCCTCAGGGAACAAAAGGTTTTTAGAAAACTAGCCCTTGTCCTATGTTCTCCTAAGTTCTGCATCAAACTTTACGGAAACTGGACCATAATCAGACAAGATGCAACGCTGAACAGCAGAACTGTCCACGATGAAGGGTGGGACGTGAGCTATTCGAAACTATCCAAAGGTGTGGCGGCTTCAGCGCTTCGGCACTATTCCGTTGTATTTGAAAGTACTTCCTCATTCGGAAGTCCCCAAAACTACCACTGGAATTGGAAACCACTGCTTTTCACACCTTCTTCCTACTCGCCACAAGGAAGTATTGAATATTGTGGTCTTATTGCAATGCTGGTTCAGGAAGAAGGATTGTGTACCTTGTATCGTCTACAAGGAGGCTTGCCACGCATCATCTCTCTGTGCAGTTGCCGTCCCAATGCAATAAAAGATGAGAATTATCCAATCCCTCATCGGTGATTTCTTCTTCGCCAACTTTCTCATATATTTTTCCCACCCAGTTGTTCGAATGGCGATGACAACTCCCACCCAGTTGTTCGAATGGCGATGACAACAGAGGCGAATTGTTAATGCGAGATCCATAGGGAATCGCAGTGATTCATACAAGGTGCGAGTTTTTCGATAGCAGTTTATTTGCCATAGAACTGAGCTCATCGTGACTCAATACTCAATACTGAATTTCTATTCATCGGATATAAAGGAAGTAAATAAGAAGAATGTGTAATTTCAAATTATATCATTAATTATGGGAGAATTTCCGCATTTTACGCTCAATAATTAAACGCTATGTGAGTTTCGTTACCAAACATTGTGTGCGGCGACAACTGAAGATTTTCTTGAATAAAAGGAGATTCGTTTCACTTCCGTTCGCATTTTTTGTAGTGTTCCAACTTGCTTCCAGCCGCATCACGACAATTGCATTTACTTGTGCATTTATCGCTTTCATGTTTTTTGACGTCTTTGTCATCTCTCTGTGTCATTTTTATTTGTAGCTCTCATTGACTTGTTGCTGCCTTTGTCGGTGTCGATGTCGGTCATCATTGTTATACTATTTCTGTGCTATTCTGTTGCATTCTTAAGTAATCCAATAGAGTGCGACATTCCCCGATTTCTATGTATATCCACCAATATATCTGTTATTTCTCTGCTGTTTCACGTATGAACTGAGAAGCGAGGTGGGATGCACGCTGTGGCGTTCAAATCGTGCGAGTGGAAACTATTTCTACTTTGCAATGATTGGAATATTTCAAACCCTCAGAATGATCCAACGTTGTCCGTCTCTGCTTGCAGTTGTCGATTCTTGTTGCTCCGCTCATTTATATACTGATAGGATAACCACTCAGTCGAATTTTTATGAATGTTACCTTGCTGAACAAACCTGCGCACTTCATTGCACTTCATTGAATCAATGAACTGGTCGTAAGGCGAGCAAAATTTCCACATATTCGTTCATGTTCCTGATGAGGCAACCATTCGTTAGGTTATATGTCGTGGGTTTGAAAATGGAGACAAATATAGGAGGTGCCAAAAGAGTTGATATGTCATGTAGCTTTGTTACTGATCACCGAGTTCCGTCAAGCAAGTAAAGTACGCGCAGGTAGCACATTCATATTTTATTCAATCTCCTCCTACGTATATATACCGAAAAAGCCTCATATATTATGAAAATTGCACTTGGTATAAAACAGAATTCACTGGCTATCTCATATGATCAACGTTCAAGCTGCTTTGATGTCGCCAACTTAAGTATACTGAGGAGGAGAAGGGGAGGATTATTTCTTCGAAGGTTCGACACCGCTTTCTAAACGCTAGTTTGAGAAAGGAGTGGGTTCTTTTTTTGTTTTCTTGGATCTGTGGTTTTTTTTGTCCCAAGGATCAGAAATGGTGAGTACAAGACTTTTCAGGAAAGAATTAATTAGTATGTCTTCTTTATCGGTCATCTTTTATTTCAGATTTCCTTTGATATGCTCTTTCACGTGGTTTGTGCATATTTAGGCAAATTTTCCGCAGCCAGGGATTCATAAAAGACTATGTTATTCGTAAACCACATGTTCGTCTGCAAATATGCAATAGAACACAGATGGCAGAAGTGGTCGACTAAAAACGGCACAAAACGCATTGATAGAACGATGTTTACAATGGGCAATAAACTGGGCAAACGCTGCAAGTAAGCATGAAACGAGCTTTATTCCGACTGCAGCTGAGTTTCATTCACTCTACCAGATAACTTTTAAGGGTGTTGAATGAGGTTTTTGTATGCAGGGTGGTGGATTTTTCTGTCCTGTGCGTCCTGGATTTGTCCCATGTTATTATCATATAGAAGGAAAATTTCATTTATTGAAGCGATTGATGTTTTTATTGTGAAAGATCTTTATGCAGTATAAATGTAAGCATAGAAAAGAAAATGCCCACATAGGGAAATTTGCTGCCGTTAAAGTTTCCCTTCTGCATAACGGGCAATTTAGGTTCAGAATTTGCCGTTTATGTTTGTATTACTTATTGTTGTGACGACGATTTATTTAATTCTATAGAATATACATATCAAACATTTTATCGTTCATATGACCGCTGATGGGAGATAAGTCGGATGTTTCAATGTGGTTTTGTTGGCAAGGGAATGCTTCGAATTTCTGTAAAAGAGTAACTTCATGTAATATATTTCTTCCACTTTTTCTTTACTGCGCGATTTTATTATGTGATTGGTTGCTTGAACGCTTCCACCGTCAAGGAAATACTTCTCCACAATAGCTTCACATATTGTTTTGCAGGTGACGGGTATATTTTCTGTTGAATGGCGAGGGGTAATGACACAAGTTCGCGCAGTCTATGAATTCGAAGCGCAGCCCAACTCGGGTGAACTCTCTATTTCGGTTGATGAAGTACTCACCGTTCTCAGAGAAGTATGTGTATATTTATTACCTTTAAAATGAATGCTGCTGCAAATTCGTCGCAAGCACACTTTCTCGATTTGAAGGAATAAACTAGAGCCCAATTAAGTGCAGTTCTTCATTTGTCTTCAAAAAGAGCCAAAATGCACGCTTATTGGTAATTCCTATGGTTGGAAATTGTCTAGAATTCTGAGAGATTTCCTCGAAGTGGGATAATTGCTGAAAATTTCAGTGAGGGAGTATAAGTCAATCAATTTCTGATTTCTTTGAAGAGGTTGCTTGAGGAGGAAATTTATTCAGCGAGGATTTTTGCAGTAGAGAGGCTAGGGGACATATAAGTAGGCCGATGGTGGTTCATTCATGAGAAAAGTTCTTGAAAATAGATGTATATAGCAGCAAGATATTTGAATAAATTGCGGCTTGAAAAATATGCCGTTCCTCGTTGCAGTTACCTTTCCCCAGAAAGGCAATGCCAACAGAAAACGAAGTTCTGCTTGTATTGGCTTTGACACCGTTGTTCCTCTGACTTTGACGCTCTGACCTCGCCCAGAAAACGGCATTGCAATCTTATTCTCCGAAAGAAGGAACCATACTGCAGTGACTTTTGATTATATCGTAATGAAGATGAGGGGAGGATTAGTGTCCTTAGAGGCATTGATGCTGAAACTGAAAGGGGGGAGAGTCACAGCAGGCTATCAGACTAGGAAGCCATCAGATATGTTGGTGCTGCCAAAAGGTGATGTGAAGTGGACGTAAAGGTGGTGCCCCTACTGAAACGGTATTGAGTCGAGATAGAGTCACGTTGCCATATGCTCTGGCAGGGGTGGCAATTGAGCAGAAGGTCGTGAGAGTAAAGGTAATGGTCCAAACAGCATTAACATGAATGCGCGGAGATCCCGATCTCATATTCTCTAATTCTTAGCACTCAGCTTATTGCAGGTAAACTGTTGCCACCGCCACCAAATATGAGAACTTTGTATGTTTAGACTCATAAAAAAGAGTAAGAAAATAGCCAGAAAATTGGAAGTTTTTTTTTTAAATTAAAGTTTGAAACAAAACATGCCGAGCACGTCGCGAGCTAAGAGGAGTGGAGTATCCTTGGGTTGCACTCATGACGAAGCTCTGGACTGTGAAATAGGACCTCTCGTTGCAATGTGATATCAGATTCAAGAATTTCGGTAGGTAGAGTCGGCGGATATATGGCTTTCAGGTTTTGCTCCTGAGGGACATTTTGGGCTCCTTATACCATCCTATTAAATGCCAAATTATCCCCTTCATTAACGATAAAAGCTGTTAGGAGAAGCCAGCATTCGATGGATAACAATATTTTCACGCTTTCATGAATTTGATATGAGGCATCTTTTACATAAGCTTCTGTGAGCGGATTTGTAGCTGTTGAAAGATTTGTCTGTGTAAAGGATTAGACGGAATACATCCATGCAAATTACATTTTGGTAATTCATCGTCTTGACGTGGGATATTTTTCCTAAGTTTTTTCGGCTTTCGAAATTTGGCGACATTACTTCTCAGCCAGCTGGATTTTTCTGACAATGTAAACTTCTATCTCAATCGAAGTTCCAAAATATCTGAGGTCCTCAGCGGGACGATGTTAAAAAAGCCTAAACTGTTATCTTGGAGTAAGTGGAAGGTATGAGAAAAATTGCAAAAATGAATAGCTGATGTTTTCACGAGGCGATTTTGCTGAAGAATAGTTAGCTATAGCGCCCTCATATAGTTAGCTATAGCATAATAAATGTCCTAGAATCTTATTGTTCATAATCTGCTTCTGATTTTTGCGGATTACTGAGGGAAGGAATGAGTAGTCTTTTTCTCGAAGAGCAGTGGAATGTGGCATTTCGTATATGCCGAAGTAGGCTTTTTTTGTATTTTATGAGCAAAAGTGGAGGATAGGATATTTTTATCTCGGAAGTAGAGAGAGAGAGTGGGATTCTCCTGGATGCTGCGTTAACGCTTTCTCTAAAACAATTTGCATCGAATATGGAAGTGCCTTTTGCGCATTTCTTATATCGTGGGCTGTAACAATGGGCCTTCATGGTTGCTGAAAAAAAAATTTGCTCACCGTATTAGCAATACCGTTAGCAATACTGGCACTGAAAGCTACTTTGGTAGGGAAAATTCCTAGTGCTTTGAAACCAGAAATGTATTCACGAGGGAAGAGGGTTTCTATAAAATTCTCGACTTCCTCACTAAGATGGTTAACTTTTCATGAAATTTTCTGCTTAGATGGAGATTATTTTCAAATCTTGAGAAGAGAGCCTTAATTCGAAAGCGTTCTATCGGAAGTTTCAAGATTGCAATCATTATGTTGGAAAGTATTTTATGCTTTTATAGAGCCATAATGATTAAATGCTAATTTAAACCTAAATTAATTTTAAAAAAATAACGAGATTATTTTTTAAAATTTTTATTAATAGTGATTATTATCTCTTCGGAATTCGAAAAAACCATATCTATAACCTAGGAACGCTATTGTTTAATGATGAATGAAGTGAAATTTTATGGTAGCAGTTGAAGTTGGGTACTTTCGAGCCGCAATTCAATTCCGAATAGGTTTTTAGACATTTCCACTCTCCCTCATTTCTAACCACTCACTCATTTATAGGTCGTAAGTTCTGAGGTCTGTTTTCAGTCCGACTTTTGGTGAAATTTTGTTTGCCATCGTTTCATTTTTGTTTTGCAGGGAATCGAAGGAGGTTGGTTAGAAGGACGAAATTCCAGAGGCCAACTTGGTCTCTTTCCGGAATCATATGTGGTGAAAATCGATCCCACTCCAGCAGCTCCCGTATGTACTTTTCCGTTCTTTTTATTCGATGAAAAATTACGACTCAAATGATCAGCATGCAGCGTTTATTTCATTGTGTTTTTTAAGCTAGCGTTAGCATGACCTAAGGTTCGGATAACTTCGACTCTGAGAACTCCTACACTGGTTCTCATCATCTCGAGGATTTTTAGAAAAGCCTCTTCGAGCGTTACGCGATGGGTTTCCTGTTTTGTTCACTCCTGGCGTTAAATATTCCTGTGCTTATCAGGCAGTACTTCTTCGAAATACATTCCAAATCGTTGTTGTGCCATGCGGAGTGTATGTTTTATGTGCTGGTCGATCGAAGCACATTCCTTACGATATTGGTTGGGATGATGCATCTGGAAAAGCTTATGAAAATAGGACGGCATATTTTATGTAATTACGCAGTTATGAGAGACTAATATTCGAACACTCAGCATTGCATATGGACGGCTAAAACGATGCAGCGAAATGCATAAAATTGGTTCCATTGAAGTGGGCAATTTATTCAACTCCTAAACGTTTGCAGTTAATTTGCATTTAAATTGAATTCTTTAATTTATAGTAACATTCATTAGGGGTGATATCGATCGTACTTCAAAAGTACTCCATTTAAAACACATTTGTCTATATTGTTGAGCGATATGAAATCAGCAAGCTGAAATTGGTTTACAAAAATGAAATTTCCCCAATTCGATTAGTTATGACGAGCGTTTTTCCCCAGGGAGTAATATGCATAATAAAAAGAAAACGATCACTGACTTCAAATAGATAGTAGATGAGCGTTTTGAGGGCGATTTATTCATCTCGCATTACAATTCGACGCAATGCTTCTGTTTGAGTCAACAGTTAGCCGCACCTTCTACTTCAATCAACAGCTAGTCATACCTTCTGCTTGACTCAGCAGCTAGTCGCACATTCTGCTTGATGCAACGGCTAGCAGCACGCTTCTTTCACTCAGCACTTGTTCGCACCTTCTGCTTGATTCAGCAGCTAATCGCACTTTTGCTTAACTCAACAGCTAGTTCACATTCTGCTTGATTCAACGGCTAGGAGCGTCTCTAATGAATCCTTGAAGCGTATATCCAACGAATTCAATGGTGATGTTGGAAGTGCTTAACAACGTACTTATTCATTTTAAAATTTCGCTCTAAATTTCCATCGACGACAGATACTGGGTCAGCCGATTTTTCCTGCCGAGGAACGACGGTCGGATGCTGCAGAATCTGGGTTTGGCAGTCCGAGGATCATTTCTTGGTTGGGTAGGTTTGGAATTGCCATAGGGTACTTTATTTATCGTTGGAGCCACTGAACTGCTTCTGTACTGACAACGTCGTTAGATGAGCGTTTCGATGTTTGTGTGGCGCAGATGCGCAACTACTGCCTGCTGTTGCTGTTGCCACTGATGACTATTTTTGAAATGCGATTCCTGTGTGCAAGTATATTCCATACACCTGAGCACAACTCTTCTTTTTTTGAAGAAGTTTGTAACTAACATTTATTCATCTTATTGGAGATATTTTCTGTGCACCTATTTGCATATTTCATTTATTTTTCTCGAGCTGCTCGCAGATATTGAGAATTTCATTTTTATTCGGTCTGATTTTAATTCTATTCTTTTTGCTGTAGGATTTTACTCATTTCGTATTAAACTACTTATATGGCGCAAATTTTAAACTTCAGCCGATCTAATCTGCTAAGTCTTACAGTATAGGGATAGTCATATTAACGCAGTAACTGATTATCCATCGTGCTTGCTGTGGCACTTAGTGATTTATTTCGTTTCCTTGTGGATAGAAATGTTGTTCACATCGAATCTTCGCAAGGTGATAGGTACTCATAATGCGCCATCGTCATCAGCAGTCTCTAAGATCGCCGATCATCATATGTCAGATACAATCGAACGACGTGAGCAGTTCGTACGTCGTAATACATGTGCGACAATCGCTATGCAAAATTCACCGCAATACCGATTGCATGACAGGCATGCAGTTCGTAGCCTCAGAACTATAAAGAAAGTCGGTGAGGATGAGGTGTGGATTTGTACTAATCTCAGCATATCGTTGATTCGTAATTTACTTATTTCTAGTTGTTGCTCTTCTTAATTGTAGAGGAAAAAGTCCCCAAAAAGATGGTGAAAGAAAGAAAATTAACGAAATTGTTCTGCATGAATTTCATGATGATCCCAAAAGTCATCCCAAGTTCAGGAAAGCGAAGGAAAAAGACAACGTTTCTTTATGGCAATAATTCAGAGCAGAGCACAAAATTCAGAGCTTCACGATTGCATTTAGAGGGATTTGTTGAATAGGCCGTTGTGAACGCTTCGTTTAAATTTCTAAAATCGCCGGTCCTCTTGGCTTGTTTTTTTTTGCTAGGCTTGGCCAGTTCATGAAAATTTCCTCTCGTCGTAAGACTCCGCTTATTCTGGCGAAAACAGTCAGTGTTGTCTTGCGTGAAGCAATCAATGTACGAGGATTTTTGCCGTTTGTTATATGTGTACCTGTACCTACTGAGTTTGCATTTTTGCTAGCAACTTGCACTACCGATAGATTTTACGCCCCAGCTACGATTAAACCTTATTCATCTCACCAAGGGATAAGTTATACCTCAAACGGTCAAGCCGGCAATCGTGAATCGCTGGACTTTTTACTGCGTCGCCCTGAGGGCTTAACTGAATATTTGTCGTATTTTAATGAGGAGGGCACTTAAATCAGGCATTGGTGATAATTTTTTCATGGTAACGATGTGAATTGTTATATGAAGCGCACTGTATAAGGTTCGTCGAAATATGACTGATTCAAATAACAAATCGCTATTGTTTAGTCCGCAAGCCGTTGTTCGGTTCCAGGACTGCCTCAAGCAGATTCATCACCGTTAATTACTGGTGATTAGTTACTAATTATAAGTTAATTTTAGTTATTAATTAATTTGCTAATTGTTTAAAACCTTATGCTTTCATATCCTATTTGCTTTGCTTTTTGGGCCTTGTTTTCATCGCAATCTTAGTTGATAATTAGAGAAGAGCTTCTTATTTCGGGAGTTAAATGTTTGGACTATCTTTATGCTTAAAACTCGTGCAATAAACACTCTAATGATTTCTATTGTTAAAGCATTGATTTTATTTTGCGAAACTTGTTCATTGCAATGAATTTTATTGTTAGGTGAGAAGGGCGTTGGAAATTTTCCTACCGATCACCGATCACCGATCAAGCCATCCTACCGATCATTGTTACCGATCCACATTCATAGGCCGTAAAAGTCTCTTATATGTGATATATGGATATGTCTATTGTGACTGCACTGTGCGATTTCATTTCCTATGTCTTATCAGCATAGAAAAAATCTTATGGGATCATTTATATTCATCGTTTAATGTTTGAGTTGAAACTTTTAAAGCGATAGTTCAAAACTGTCAAGAATATCTATGCAAATTAAAGGTTAGTTTATCCCGTTCTCGTTATTTTTCTATCGCTTAGATTAGTTGGTAGTTTCAGCTTTTCGACAAATTTCAAATTGCCAAAGAACCGGAAAAGAAATATTTCTTTTTAATGCCATTAATTCTGCTTATTTTTCCTCATTTATGAGTAATTACTGGGAAACTTTCCTACTGAGTTGATAGGAACATATGGACTTAAAGGAAACAAAAAGATTGTCAACAACACTATATGGTGCTTGTGTCCTACGAGAGAGCATGCCAATTTGCAGGTGGAATGTCCTCCAGCGTTGCCGGCCCACCTGTTGCCACCTACAGCCAGTGATGACAATTGGGGTTTTCCACCAGCTACACCGGCGCATATGCCAACGCCAGTGGTAAGTTACCTTCTTTCTCCTTTAATAATGTTTGGAGAAGACTTTTTATTTTCAAAGGAATTAATCTTATTATACGAATTATTTGTTCTTGATTTAATCACTTGTAGAAAAGATCTCAAGAAAGTAGTGCTTAAGAGATCTCAAGCAATTATTTTGAGCTCGAAATTGAATGAATGTTGTTGTTGAACTGCGTTGTCCTTAATTCGATAAAATAGTGGTCAGGAAGTTTAAGTTGATCAAATTTTAGCTTATTATCAGCTTAATTATATAAAGATAAAGATAGAAGTTTATAAGTGTATAAGTTTCGTTACAGCTAATAATATCCAAGGATTTTCTAAACTTTATTTGTTTTTTCTGGAAGCAGTTTGTAATGCAGTAATCGTGTGGTGAATGCAAAAACGAATCATGGAAATTTTTCTATTCTCTTATGCAAATGATCGCGTGGGAGGATTTATCCAAGAGAGAACTGAATTGAAAACGGTTTATTTATGTAAGTGGAGGATTTCTCTTTTTCGGTTGCAGTTCTTTTATTCCTAACGTTCGCATTGAGAAAATAGCTTTAAAGCGTTAGCCTTAGTTATAGTAGATCCGTTCTGAGATTAAAAGAAGCTGAAGCTATGAATATTCTCGAGAGCTAAGAAGCTCTTGAGAATATATGATCGTTATTTTAACCTTTTTTTCGTACATATTCGTCTTTTAAAAGCTCATCCCAATCGTAATGATTGCCTGTAATCCTTTGTTGTACCATTAATTAGTTGTAGTATTTGCGAGTTTTGTACGTGATTCGACTAGTGTTTTCAGTGACGTCAGGTAAGGCTTCAAAATATGCGTAAACAATGTTTGCTGAAATACATTATTATGTAGATAGCTGTACTTTAATGACCACCACTTAGTCGCTTCTCTGCTTATCAACAGAACAAAATTGAAAAAGTTATAATCCTCTGGAAATCAGATAAACTCGTGAGTTGGATAGGATAGTTTATGTGTTTTTGATTAAGAAACTATATATACAGGCAGTGCTACAGTTCGAAGGTGAACAGAGAAATGACCACTGTTAAGCTAAAGAACTCTGAAAAGGCTTTGAAATAAAGAGAAAGAACTATGAGGAAACAAATTTATAGAGGTGGGTCTGAAAGTCTGATCTAACATTGTATCCTAGCTTGGTACCATTCAGTCCATAATCTCATCCTGCCCTAATGTGCAGTTGAAGATATTATCAAGGAAGCGGCTACTTATATGTGTTTTGTTCTCAGAAAGGCCATCTTGCTTCAGCCTACTATGTTTTTTTTGAAGAGTATCGGTTTTTTCCTTCTATTACTCTTTACTTAAAAAATTACTGTTGCGCATACTAGCTACGTTTTGATTATGTTTTATTGAGGCTATGTTCTTTTGCATCTACATTTCGCATACATACCTGTATTATAAAAATTGTAAAGCAAGCCAGGTGAATCATGTGAGCCGATGCAGATAATAGACGAAATAATAATGCCTCTGTGGTTTTGTGGGCGACCAACTGTTTATACGAACCTGTAGTTGATGAATTTCTGGTGGAAAACGATCAAATTAAGCGAGGGAAAAAATTAACTCGCCAGTTTTACGGCACATTAAAAGGGTCATAACTCATAAAGAAAATAATCGATCAGAATGAAACTCATTTTATAATGTCGGTCATTTATGGCGTATGCTATACAAGCAGACATCATCGTCTATGGTTTCGTACGCTTCAAGAGTTGAAACTTTCGATTGAAAAGTCGCACATATATTAATGCCCAGGGATATGATCTCACAGTTAAGGCACTCTTCGAGGAAATACAAAAAGCGCATAGACGGAAAATTGTCCAAGGGTCGCATGTGAAACTCCACTTGCTGAATTTTTCAACAACGTTTATCCTCTTGAAAAAAGCCTCATGATGTAGATGCCATTCAATGCGACGGTCCAGCTGAATTGGAGGAATATTAGGCAAGTGCAGTACACCCGCTAAATTTCACAACGGATCCTTAAAATTAAGGATTCAATTTAGGGTTTGATTGCTCTTCGAATAATATATTCACCAGTGTGAATCATTTTGTAGCAGAACTTCACTCGAGATGTCGCTCAGGTTCAACTAGTCCTAATAAGCGTGAAATATAATAATTCATCAGCACTATAAAATCTGCGTATGTGTTCCCGTTGTTTCAATATATCAGAACTATTCTGTTGAATTTCTTAGAAAACGACTGTTCCTTCTCAGTAATTTTACTCATTCGAAAGGTGTGGGGGTGATCTTTGACTTTAATTCCCTGCAAATTGCACTTCCTTACAAATTTGCCGTTGATTTTTACCAATTCGTTGTTATTCATATCTGCGGATATGAAGTCTAAACTTCTTCATAGACTAGAGAAATGAATTTGTGTTGTCGACATTGAGGATAATAAAAGTGCATGAATGGATGGATAAGTGGATAAAGTGGATAAGATGAAGGTTTAACTTCAGCAAGCAGTTCAAACGACCCGTCCGAGTTATCCGCCGGCAGGGACACCGAGCGGAACCCACGAAGAGGATGATTTCGATGATTGGAGCGAAGAGGACGAAGAGATAACGGTTGGTGTAGCTTAATTCCGTTTCAGGTATATAAACAATCGCATCGTCGTGGTTATGCTACAGTTTCGGCGACCGTATAGCTCCATGAAACTTCCGTGGTCAAGTTTTTCTATCATTTTGTTGGCAAGCAGTCATCAAAGAAGACATTCCAGTCGCTCTACATCGCCTATGAAACTTGGACTTTTAATGAGGGCGTATTATCGAACGCAGACGTATATCGGCGTAAAGTCTTAAAGCCCAGATTTCACGAGCATTTTCATGGAAATGCTGGAAATGCAGAAGCAAATGAAGAAATGCATATTGTAGCATCTAATAAATTCGGATGCAACAATATGCATTGTGTTCCAATAATATATCAAATGTATCGGTTGAAGGAGTCATTGGGATTGCAAAAGCGGATGTTTGTCTAAAACTGAGGATTATCCAGAAATGAGTTTTATAATAAAGAAAAGGATGGAAAACATACTCCGTCGTTAAGGGTTCAGATCACAAGTTCCTGATCGAAATTGACTTCAGTATACGAGGTGTTTTTCTTTTCGAAATCTGTAATGTGCTCGAGTTGGCTGTTGTTGCTTTTTTTCGGCGAACAGTTGAGAGTACCGGAGGAGGCTGATTGATTACTATTAATGCCTAGTTTTCCAACAGATTCTCGGCCATGCGTTTTCCTAAAATATTCGGTCATTGATTATTACCGTCAAATGCCATTGAAAGTCGAGTTGTCTTTAGATAAGACTATATGCATGTAAGTGCCTTTTGATGACATATGAATCTCTATTAGGAGCGAAAAGAAAGGTGTATCAGCTGCAGACGTTGTTTGGATTAAGAATTAGGAAATTCTCAAAAAAATGAGAATGAAAAGCTTTTTAATCCTCATTTCCTTGGATTCAAAAAATAAACTTCTTGGTTCTTTACGGGAATTGTATGGTTTTTGGAAATTTTTGTTGCAAAACCGTTTCTTATGTTGGACGAACGAGAAAACGTTTAGTTTTATGCCAGCATTTCAGAGGTGTCAATTGATTCCTCAAATGTCAACTGATCGGAAGAGCGTCGTGAATGTGCGAATTTATCTTTCTAAATCTTTTGTAGTATATTTCTCAGCGCATTTGAGCGAAATGTTCGGTGTAAATCTATCTTTTTTGCCATATTTTTGTTTCGATGCCACATTTTTGTGAAGATAATTTTTGCGCAATTATATTTTTGCGCCAGAAACTCCCGAGAAGTCGCAGATAATAGTAAGTAAGGAAAACTCTCTTCTGTCTTTATACCATCTTCTTTGTCTTTGCGAAACTTTGATAGCACTAGTGCATGGAAGTTAAAAGCCATTTCATGGATGGTAAAGTTTCTTGTCCGAAGAATTCGGCAAATAACTGCGTTTTGGCGAAATATAGTAATAATTTTAGTCCTATGGAAGGCAAGAAAAATATACTTCCGTGTTTTTTTTTTCGTTTTCTTTTTCCGTTTTTTAGTGAAGACACTTACCCTCATATATTCACTGTAGACTTATTGCGCTAGTTTGAATAAAAGTTGTAGTGTCAGTACTACTGCCTAACCTTAGCCGAATTCGAAACACGGATCTCCTCGGCGTCCTCTTCTCCCATGTGCGCTCTTCCTTCGCTCATCAGCCATTCGCATGAGTATGAATCCCACGAGAGATGAAAGTTGCTCGAACGAGCAAAGCAAATTTTATGGAACGATCATTTGTTGCTCTAGATCAAGACGGGCTTCACTTACGGGCTTCGACATCGATTTTATTCTTGCAGTGCTTTGCCGAGGTGATTTTGGGCTTTTTGTGTACGCGTCGAAGTAGTTTGTAGAAAACAGTGCACACACATAAACATTGCACGTTATAGTGAAAATGCATTTAATAAATTTCACATAATGAAGTTTATATTATCCAATCAATGACACACTTTGAATAGCAAAACTGTGTGAAGCCATATTTCGTTTCCATTATTTAGGGGTTTGGGAAGCTAGACATCATGCTTTACGAGGACAGAGCTGTGGTATTTTTGGTGAGCGTTCTCATAATCTCTTCGTTTAGCAGCGTCCTCGTTTGGACACCTTTCTTGGATTGTGAATAATACCATATCGTAAGAATTAACAGTTATTTTGTTTTCCAAAGAAACTGCGTCGCAATGGTTCCAAGGGAAACCGCGTTCCAATGCGCTAGGCTGCCTGATTTATTTATTATCTTCGCGAAAGTTGCGTTAGATTTAAGAGGTCGTAATTTGTAGGGTCATCTAAGACATCCAAGAAATCCAGTAAGTTGCTGAAGTGCCATCATTCACATACCGTGTCCTTAGCAACTAGGTAATGAGTATTGTGCATCACTGCACGTGTGGTTACGTTGACATTTTGCACTTAAGTGGGGCAGTCAAATATCTCTAATTTTCTCCTTGGATTTTAGGCAGCCTGAAACTAGGAAGTCGTGGCACTAAGCTGCATGATTCCCTATTCTAAGGCAGAGGATTTGAGCATTATTAAGCAGCGTGTATCCGGAGAATCCTATCCTCCTCAGAAAGAATTAAGAACTTGTGTGCCACTTTGTCTAAAGACCTTGATATTGATTGTAGTAGTGCACAGAATGCCATACAAGCAATGGACGAGGTAGAATAACTGATTATGTTGATAACAGATGAGTGGGGATGCCATGACACCTTATTCATTCCAGTGGAACGAACGAAAAATTTTCTCAGAATGAAGTAAACGGTTTTGATTTACGTGAAGATGCTCATCAAACTAACTCTTGCTCTAAATGAATCTCTCAATTTTGAGGAGTTATGGCTTCCGTAAATGAGCGCAATCAGCGATATCTGTTTGCTTGTATTTTGTGCAATTATATGTATCTGTGTGTTGTAAATGCATTTATGTATATTTATATATATATACATAAATGTTATATATATGAACGTATGAGGGCGGTTGTGTGAATTCATCGACCGTGCATCGCACAGCAGCTCAGAAGAAAGACGGCTGGAAAGCGGCCGCTGCATTCTCTACGATTGATAGTTGCGGGTTAATTAAGCAACTATCTGTGGTTGTGCTCGCAAAGCTGGCCCACATTTGAGCGGCCACTACGAGTGCGCAATTTTCGTCTGACCGCAGCTTTAAGATCGATGTTACTTTTGTTGTGTCAGTGCACTAATTTGCACTTGGCACTGATGATGTTCGATTGTAGCGTTGTTTTTCAAGAAGAATGCTAGGACGACCTTTTACTAGCATCGTCAGTTAAGACGGACACTGAAAGATAAGTCTGTTTTGCTCTTAACAGAGAGTGGAATTTATTGTCATATCCGTTGATACTGCAGATATCTTGCTGGCGTGAGTACTCTGCAATGATCGCTGGTATATAAAAGATTATTTTCGGCACCGTTACTACTTATGTGACCGCCGCTGACTTGTGGTTGACGCTGGTTTTGCTTTGTAAAAGTACTGACCGCAATTCCGCATTCACTGCTTACTGCTGATTGACATTTGCTTTTCCAAGTATATCATCACATGAGCATTGATTGTGGGTGATAGTAGTGATCGTGGTGCGATGTTGTTTGCACGAGCACGCTCGGCGAGTTCTGTTGATCCAGAAATCTTTCGCCTACATGTACCACATGTATGGATCATTTACTTCATTGCTTTTATTTTCCATTCGATAGCCATTCAGTTTGAGAAACGCTTTGCTATTCGCTGAGTATAAATGAAGATGTAAAAATATCAACACAGAAATTACAATGGAACTAATTGGAGGACTAACTGAAATTGTAAATATATAAGGTAGAGGTATCGTTGACTAAAATCTCATTGCACCGTGGATCCCATATCATCGACTCAAATTCGTTTAGTCTTTATGGAAACTTATATTGTTATAAACAGATGTAACGCGTCGTTTCATGAGTACATCGTAGTCCAAATTTGGTCCACCTGAAAACGTTGTTCAGCCATTCAGAATATTGTAGCCGCTGTTGGACGGATGTTGCATTCAGGATGGAAGCTTATAAGAGAAGGATGGTGTTTTGCGCTGGAAATGTAGCAGTTCTCATCTGAGAATCTGGAGAGTATGAAGTGTTCATTTTATTTCGTTTCTATTTCACGGAGGTCGGGTGCTTGCATGTGCGAAAGGAAACTTTGTAGTTTTAGAATATATTGGGTTTTTCGGAAGTGGCGAAAATTTTATCCTGTAGTTAGATGAGCAAAATCGGCACTGTCAAAAAAGGGCACACGTAGACCTACGTTCAGATATTTGTTAGTACAATATACTAAGAAGTACGGCTATGTTGCAGGACGCTCGTCCGAGCGTACATGATGAGACAAGTGCTATGCAGAGCGTTACTCGCTCGCAATCACGCGCCACCAGCGGTTCACGTACCGATCTGTCCACCGATGACGAAGCGAATATAAAGGCGAAACAGGCTTCACGTAGTGGGAAGGTGAAGAAATCTGTAAGGGTGTTTCCAGCCTGTGCACGTCGTACTTTTGTAGCGTACTGTTGTCGTGGTTGTGGCAGTGAACTCTTAGGTGTTTCGACGCTTTGCAGTTTTTCTTCTCGCATCTTAAGCGTTCTAGTTTATTAAGTGAAGCAACAGGCAAACATATTACAGGTCAAGTACAGACGATTTATTGCTTTAATCAACGTATTCGAAGAATCGGCTCTTAGGCGATGAGGTTTTAGGAGAGTGGAAGTTTATAATGCGCGTGGACTAGTGCTCCGAATGTTGTTTGCTTGCAAGGAAAATCGAGTGGTAGATGACGCCGTTTTCCAGGATATCCTAGTAGCAAAAGGCTTGTAATATTATCAATATGTTCTGCGGTTATATTGTTCTCATCCGTTCACAGAACTAAACACCGATATGTGGATCTTCTGTTTACTAAAGCAATTATCTCTATCTGAAATTTTTTCTGATTGCATGTCCATCGCTCGTATCCTTTGTATTTTCTCTGCAAACGAAACTAATCCGCTCGCTTTACGTATGCAGACGATATGTTCGATTCATTCGTCGGTCATCCGACATAACAGAGAGAATGAAACTATAATAGTGAGTGAATGGAGAACATAAAAGTATCATCCTATGAATTAAGTCGCTCTTTTATGCAAGTTTTCTTTTGCAGAAGTGAGGTCATCGTCCTTATTCACACGTACTGCATTATGTTACCTTTCTTGGAGAATAGTAATTTCATCACATTCTGTTCCATCATATGAATTAAGAAACGCGGGAAGTAAAGCATTTCTACAAGAATACGACAGTGCTGCTGAATCGGCTTCCTTAGTCATTTTAATCTTCATCGTCGCAGTGATAGCTAATTGTGGGTATTTGCATTTCTACAATTCATAGCAAAGAATATTTCCTTCAGAATTTCCGATATGTTCCCCCCGAATTGAAGTGTTTTTTAAGTGAACATCGCTTCGGACTTCTAATCTGATGTATTGCTTTACTACAAAAATGCCAATCAAACTTAGCATTTTCTGATGCGTCTGATTTCATTTATGCTGGGGAGTGAGAAGGCAGAAAGGATGGATGAAGGGGAATTCCTTACGGGATTCCTTTTGCTTTATGATCTCATTTCACTTCATGTTTGTCGAAGTTGCTTCTTAAGAATTTTTTAATTTATCATGTCGTTTTATTTGATCAATGATTTACTGCAAAAGAATATATAGGTGGCGGCTTGGTAGAGCTTTTTAATATCCATTTGTGCAGTATAAGTAAGGTAATTCTCTCACTTGTTCTATGTTCAGAATAATTTGTCACATATCTTCGCAAGTGCTGTCGTGATAAAGTGCCCTATGAAAAGGTTGTTTTCATTTAGGCAGGAAAGGCCAAGTGCTAAATAGATCCGCAGATATATCGTCGCTCAAAAAGTTTGGGACGCGAAAAAGAAGGCTGATAAACTGATAGTCAGTCGTTCCCTCCCATTTAAAAGGACAGCAACATCAGCTTCGTGTGTATAGAATGAATTGAATTACTGCTGAATGAAAGGCTCATTTATCTGCTCTCATCGTAATTGATAACTATAAGCCAAAGGTTTGGTAGGGGACATTACATAAGTTTATTAGATAGGAATTTGTTAGGATCATTTCTACTGTGCTCAAAAGCGCCTCACTTAGCATACAATGGATAGATCTGTCCGGAAAATTTAGTAATTCCGGGGAGTTGTTCTTGCGACTCATCCGAACGAAAACTTCTTGCCGGCCTGATTTCGTATAAAACTTCTATGTTTTATTGATATAAGAGCTTATCAAATTCACACCCGTATTGTGTTGTTCATTTGTATCCGCTGGATGAGTTGGATTGAATAAACGATTTTCTCCAACTGCTGATGTTTTAAGCTATGAATGAGGAACTATATCGGGTACGTTAACGACGTATTGAGTCGCCGAATCCCGTTCCTAATGTTTAAATTCCCCGTCCTTCGCATGGCTAGAAGTTTGTTGATGTTGTACTTTTTTAAGAAACCATAGCATGCTCTATCAAAGTCTTTTTTCAGGTGTTCTTTGTGACATTTATTGCAACAGCAGATTGCGTACTTGCAGGAGACTTTGGGTAATGCGATCGGTGTAACTAAGGGTACAGTGTCACGGAGTCGCTCTGCTGGAGCGGAAACACTCACAGCTAAGCAAGGTACCGTCAGGATGAAAAACATCAACAGGTCGTTGTTTCGTCTTATTTTTTTTATTTTTCTCCTAAGGTCTTGAATAGTGATAAGTGGAATAGTTTCTCCTCTAGACGGGTTTATAATGCCGGATATTGTGCAAAATGAATGAATCGTGAAAATTGAGAACTGAAGTGTGGAAAAGCGAATGCTATACAATGTGTAAGCTACACTGAAGTAAAGCAGTTGTTGTTTAATTATTTCTTTACCATTACTGTGTAATATTTGCTAAGTTAAAGGAAGTTGTCGGACTGCAATTTTCCTTCAGTTATCTTTGTTCTTTTTTCCAGGTTTTCGAATTTTGTGAAGTCTGGAATGGAGAGTTTTGTTCTCTCTTCCACCAAGATGACAACAAAATCTGAAGAACGCCACGAGATTATCGTTTGTTCCTTTTCCATTTTGAATGATGATAACATAACTTCCAATTCATCCCTCGGTATATCTCAACGGCGCCATAAAAATGCTTCAGTCCTAATTATTCGTCGATGAAACACATTATGATATGCATATTTTCAAATCCTTTGTTCCTGATGGAAAAGAGAAAGCTGATCTGGTTGTTGCAGTACCGTCATGGGCTTGCAAATTCAACTCCTCCTTCAGAGAGAGAGAGAGAAAGAGTGAGAGGGAGTGGGAGAGAATGAAAGAAAGAGTGGGAGAGGGTGAGGGGTAGAGAGTGTGATAAACTAATCAGCACAGTTAAGTGTTAAATCTCGAAAAATCAAGGACTGTACTGTTTGTCGCGTTTTATTGTAGTACTGGATCGGAGAAACATTACAGCTTTCATAGTCGGTCAGGGAGCTGCGAACTGAATGTGTTTGAATGTCCGTGCTATTTTGAATCACGTCTAATATCTGTTGTTCACTTGTTCATGAGGAAGCTAATATAACTCCCGTCTTCTCAAATTGCTATATATTATTGTTCGCTTGGTATAGAATGGAGAATATGATGAGCTGGAATATCGTATGAGAATGTTACAAGTGAGGAGTTCGCGTCGTGCTTTCATACATCTCAAGTGGTATTTCAGCTGACGGAAAAGGGACCTGAGTGGGCACCATTAACGCAACGGTACACGTGCACTGTGGATAAGCCGAAGAAAGAATCAAAGTTGAAAGGATTAAAGAGTTTTATTGCCTATAGTGTCACCTCATCATTAAGTGGAATACAGGTAAGTAAAGCGTGGTTTATTTCGGCAGTGAAATATCTCTACACTGCAGTTTCAGTGGCAGCCACTATTCACTATTTGTCTTATTCCAAAAGTCTGATGTTAGATCAGCAGATTTATGTTTATGCTTCACTTAATCCATCACAGATCAATAGAATGATGTAAACCACCCCAAGAAAAGGACGTCTCTCACGCAATTAGTTTTTCTATAAACTTATAGCTGCGGTGGCAAAAAATTACAATAACGCGAAGAGGTTGAACGTTTTTGCGGTTATTTCTTCGAAGTAAAGATCTCAGCCATCGATATTGCTAAACTAAAGAGAATTCCCCCTTCGTATTTGCATGAAACTAATCGAAGGTATTGGTCTTCTGTTCAAAGAAACTTGAAGAATAAAAATCTACATGTACATTTATTTCTTTTATAAGACCTTAAAAGTCAGATGACTTGTATGTGCTGAAAGATGCTTAGGATTAACCTATAGTTCCGGCGAGGATCAAGATGCAATCAGTGTTAAATACTAATACACATTTACGAGAAGGCATAGGCTGTAAGTTTTCATTGTGTCTTGAAAAGTGAGAAATAAATTGATTTAGGTATCACGACGTTACAAACATTTCGATTGGTTGCACGAGCAGATGTCGGCTAAATATCTTCTCATACCGATCCCTCCACTACCCGAAAAACAAGTTGCTGGTAAATTTCATGATTTATTCTATCGTTTCCGTCCTCTTTGTGGATTGCTTGAGGTAGTGTAATGGTAAGTGGAGATAAGAGGCGAAGGGGAGAGGAGGGAGAGTAAGGCTGCAGGTGTAACGCCTGCCCGGAACAAATGGAGATGTGATAGCTTTTATGCTGCGCTTGGTACTGATAACAATGTCGGGAACATCTGTTGAAATAAATCTGTGGAGTGGCACTGAAGTATCGTTGATGTGAATTCTGAGAGTGAGTGGATACCCAGATTTCTTTGCTTCCTGATTCCGCATGATCGGACATCTTTTTTTACAGATCATCTTTCTTGACCATCATTTCATAATTTCCCCAGACGCCTAATCACTTGTTGCTTATTGGGATAAACTGCAATATCATTCATCATACTTTTGAGTGTAACAAGATCTGCTCTGATATGCGTAAACAATGATGCAGTGAATAAGAGGCATGAAGCAGACAAACGTTGTGGCACTGTTGTGGTTGCAGGCCTCAAATAAAGAGTCTTCTCTTCGTATTTATAGGAATCGATGGATAATTTCATCGATTGATGAGAAATCTTGCAGGACGTTATGAGGAGGATTTGATTGAGCATCGGAAGAACATTCTGCAATTGTGGGTGAATAAAGTTTGTCGGCATCCAGTGTTGAGTAAGTCGGATGTTTGGATACATTTTTTGACTTGCACCGATGAAAAGCAGTGGAAAAATGGAAAACGAAGAGCCGAGAAAGATGAATATGTCGGTGGGAATTTCCTCCATTGTGTTACTGTGCCCACACAGTCACTCGACAGTAATCGCGCGTAAGTGTCATCATCTTATGCATTTCATTAGTAGAGACTTTTAGCAACAAAAAAACTGTTTGAAGGGATGGTGCATCGATGACACACGGATCGTAGCTAATTTATAGCGGTTGGGATCCATATCATGAGCAAATTGAAAGGGATGAATCGGAAACTTCTCAAAAATACTTGTTGTTAAGGATACCTATCATTAATGGTACGTTTATCTTCTGTTATGTGGACGTTGAGCATTGTTTATATATGCAAGCGTCCGTTTTAGTATTGCATTCCACTTTTAGTTATGCAACCTTGAGCGTGGCTCCAGCAGGAACTGGAACAAGGATGACTTATTCTGAGTGGATTCAAAACATGGAAATGCGATACGATAGGAATTTTATTCGTTGTTGATCATCCTATGATCAATATTAACGTAACGGTAATGAAGGATGTTTGTTTTCAGTGAGCATCAAGTGGAGGGATTCGCACGAGTTGTAAGGAGTCTGGACGATAGTGTTCGTGTGATGTATGATCGTGTTACCGAAACGCATAAAAGATTGGCTGGACGTATGTGATTCTGTGCTATTCGTAGTTCAATTCCGTTCTTGCCATGTTGAGTGCTTTCTTTCTCGAGAGGAATTTATCTTGCTCTATACTTTCAGAACTTTCCCAACAAAAAAAATGAACTTTGTATGGCGTTTTGCGGGTATGTTTTATGACAAAATGGAGTCAATTTTTATGTTTTTATAAGTTTTGTAGGCGCGGTTGTTCTCTCTGATCATTAGTGGTCATAATTTGTATGGGTTTGCATTTGCATTAAGGCGACGCATTTAACGAACGTACTGATCTATTCTCACTTAATCACTGTCCATTTAGGAGGGCATTATAGCCAGTAACTAATGGTAATCAGCTATCCTACACAGCATATCCTTTGTTCTAATAGAAAATAAATTCAACTGCTTCATTACTTAGATAATTGGTCTAATACCTGCTTTCTGTTTAGTGATGTAGTGGTTGATGCATGAAGCAGTCACGTCTTTTCGCTTCATAAGTCCGGTCGAGCAGTACCGTTCGTCGGAGCTGTTCATTTTCAAACTGAGAGCAATGGTCGCCAAAATCGCATACTATATGCTACCGGGGATGTCGCGATAAGACTGTCAGTCATTGTGCGTGAAATATTCCATATGTCAGATTGGATCTAATCTCTAGGGTGTCGTTCAACATTGACTGCATTATATGAAAACAGCGACTATTCAAAGTATTTGCTGCTCATTGTAGTTATTGTTGCTGTTTGATGTCACCAACTAAGAGACGACTTTTTCTTCTCTTTCTTTTTTTTTCTACACTTTTCACGCTCAGATCAATTCATCTCGAGGGAATAATTTCATGCGTTCATATTTGCAGCATATAGATCGAATTGGCAGAAAATGGCTGCAGCAATTGCTGGATTGGGACATTCGTTCGAATTGGATTCATCCCCTAGTAAGCAATCTTCCAGCAAAATATATTCTTTATTCCAGCAAAATATGTTCTTTTTGCTTTTTCTTTTGTTCCAGCAAAATATGAGAAACTATTACACTTGATGTATCCAGATGATGAAAATGATGCGAATATATGGATTCGTTAAATTTCTGTGATCACGGTTTAATTTCAATAGTGAGTCCTTTAGAGCATATGAAGATCAGAGATGTCATTTTTGAGTCTTTGAGATTTCCGATACAGCTCATACTTCTGAGACTTTTCCAGCAGAAAATTGAGGAGGCAGTTAAGTTGTTTGATTTCCAAAAAATTGTAGTCTGGATCATCGTGCTAGAGAGCCCAAATTTCGTGAAGTATAAAAATGGCCTGTATACTTTCAGTATTCCTATATTAGTTACTTTGGTCATTTGGTATGCGGAGCACCGCAATGTTAGCTATGAGAATTGAGGGGCTGAAAATAGAATTGGCTTACTGGGAAACTCTAAATTGCCTACACACAGTGCATTTAGAATGAAGCATCGGCCGTTCGGTTGTGCACGTCCTTTTTCTGGTTCTTCATTTGTTTCGTGACATTTTAAGGCATGTAATGCTGAATTAGAATAGATCTCACTTCGCTAAATTGTTCAGCATTTGAAATAAGCCTCAAGTTGTACTTGTACATCCGTTTATAATGAACCCATTTATATTTCCAAGCATGTTTCTCCAGAAAATCTGGTGACTAACACACTATAGAGTATTCCACGCTTTACGTTGATGCATTAAATATGCAAAGAATTAGAGACGTAAGGGTTCCGAAAAATTATAACCATTTAACGGCGATCCCTTTCATAAGTCTGAGCTTATGAGACTTTGTCAAATGATCCTCTCGAACTCAAACGTAATGCAGACTGGTTTTCGTGGGAATTCTAATGTTGGGATAAGCAAGACAGTTCACGAGAAATGAGATTATGTTGGCGTCGTGACAATATAGCGGAAATTTTTTCTTCAGGCAACCAGATAGTGACGGCTGCCTTAAAGGAGACGGCACATGTATTTCATAAGATCGGTGAAGAACACGAGGAAAGTGCAAAAAGGGATCTGGATCCGTTGTTGGATTGTTTATATTCATATAAAGGACTACTTGCCGGTATGCCCGATATGGTCAATGTACACAAAGTAATCATTAATTTCATACTCGTCTATCCGATTATGGCGTTGCTTTGTATAGCTTTTTTTCATTGATGACGGTGTTCGTTTACAGTGAATTTATCTTTAAACTATGCTGTTGTATAATACTGTAAAATCGAACGGCTTTTATCCGATATCTCTAATCGACAGTCATTTCCATATTGACGGCAGGAATTTTGACATTCTAGGAACCGTGGTGTGAAAAAAATACGCCTTTTTAGTTATTCCTGAATTCCGGTCAACCGATTTTATGTCCCTTGATATCCATTTCATGAGGGGAAACTTTCATATTTTGTTACCTTCACGCTTAACATCACCGGAAATGAGTTGTATTTCTGGGTACTGAAAAAAGTGATATATTGCAGTTCTTTTACCTGCTTAACACTCCATACTTCATATTGCTCCCGACGACGTTTTACTGGCCATAGAGTTGAGCTAAAAGGTGCTTTTTCACTTCTGCTCTATTTATTTTGAGAAAGTCGAATTCAAAAATTCCCCACTGCTCCTACCGCATGAGAATTTTGGCGAAAATGCAAGGCCACAGGAGAAACCCTCCGACAATGCATCTTTGACATTTTTTCCGAACATAAAGGAAGCGCAGCCCGGCATGTTAGCTTGAGGATCATGCGTCAGTCTCGATGAAAAAGAGTGATGGATCCGTTTCGTTATGAAACAAAGGTATATTCTACCTGGTATCCCTTTTTTTCGATTATGACTGCGCGCGAAAGTATGCGACAGCTTATCTCGATAGTTTTCATAGCACATTCAAGTAAACGACATTGCCATTTATTGCTTCCAGTAATTCGGTCAAATAATCTTTCTTTGATTATTCCGGTAGGCGGCCAAGAGTATATTGCCATTCTCCCGTTGTTCACTGCAAAGAGATTATATAGGAAAGGAGTTAATGATGTGAAGAATTTAGTGGTCATATTGTCGCTTTCAGTCGGCGATGTCGAAACTGCGTGAAAATGAGAGGCTGTCGATGGAGGGTAAGGTCTCAACAGCAGAGGCCGACAGGATCCGTACTCGTGTGGATTCGATTAGCTATGCCGTTTTAGCAGAAATAGAATTTCAACATCGCGAAAGAGGCGAAGATTTTAAACGCATGATGGCGACATACCTGGAGAAGCAGGCTGCATTCTACGACGGAATTGGAAAGCAGCTTGCTGCACTTGCTGCACTCTTCAAGAATGCCTAGTTTTCGCACTCAGCAAGGCTCCTTCTTGCTCCATTTCATCCTAAACTGTTTGCTCTTCCGACTATGTTCCTATGTCTCTAGCCTATCAGCGCCACTTAATATAATTTATTTTCACATTAATTGCAACGATGAGATTTTTTTATTGAGAAATATTTCTACTGAATCCTTTCGGTTTTGTTATTGATTTGTTGTGGTGAAGAAGGCGGAAATGGCGCTAAAAGCAGAAAATAAATAGAAAACCTTGGGCGTCTGTTCACTTGCCATTGTGCACCTTTTGTTTAGTATTGTTGTTGCTTCTGTATTGTCAGTTGTCAATATACAGCTCTCTCCACCGGTTAATTTCGATACTTTGATTGCGGACTCAGTATTCACTGCATTTCTATTTGCGTTAGGTGATGGAACAGCCGAAATCCTCTCGAAGGGATTTGCGGTTTCTTTCAGTTTAAATGAATGAGTCTTTATACATATATATATACTGTATAGCTGGCCAAAAAATGAATGCTGTTTGGCTGGAACCTTTGGGAATTCCAAAAAAAAATTGTGCTTCGGAATGGAAATCAAGGTGTGCCAAGTCGCCAGATAGGTATGTGCACCAAGTAAAAACAGACTAAACTCTTCCTCTGTAAACATCACATCAGCACAAATCAGGGTCACATTGATGGAAGCCCTCGTCAGTTTATGAACATGACCATTGAGTGAGTGCGCCAGAGCCAAACTATTGTATCAAAAACTCGTCAGGAATAACTTTTGCAGGTATCCGAATCCTTCATATGCATCTTTTCAATTCTAATTCGCATTGCTTTTACCTCATTCTCAGCTCGCCTAATTATGACACCCCAATAACCCGTTCACATCAACAAACGTTGCCTGTACTGGCCCACCTCGTTCAATTTTAGCGGATATTCTCAGGTTTTCATACTTAAACTAATGAACTCCTCGTGAAGTCTAGTCTCTTTCTTAACACTCCATGGATTGTCTGTACTTTTATCAAACAAGAGAAAACAAAATCGTATCGAAATCATGTAAATTTTCATCGACCATATTCACCTCGCAAGGTCCCACTGAAGGAAGACAAAGAAATTGAATATTTCGAAGGGATTACAGAAAGATGAATAAAAAGATACTCAAAGAATGGAATATAACCTCTGGAATTCACGAACGATTCCTCATAATACATTTAAAATCACAGCGTTGGAAAGAACATTCCGACCGAATAAGTAGCTGGGATTTTACGGATTAAAATGATCTTCATATATCCTGAAAATGAAATCGGCACTGTTGAACAGTGGGACCGGAGTGTAGAAATTTTCGAAGAATTATGCAACCTACGTATCGACGGTGATATTTCTCCTTATTCAATTCATCGAACAAAATCCACCCGAAATACTTTCAATCACCACTAACTGCCATTCACTCAACCTTTAGAAACAATAATGTCTAACCTCAAACGTCTAACGAAAGCGGAATTGAGGGAAAAATCAAGAATACCCTTGATGAACAATATTCCATTAACACAACAAAAGATACCGATTCCTTGTTTCTTTACAAATATCGCTTATCAAAAAGTCCTTCCGAGTTTTGAGATCTTCGGCTTCGTTAGACAGTATTTCTTATAACGCGAAATGGCCCTAATATAGGAATGATTATGGGCAGTTGGTCGAACTGATTACCGAGGAGAGAGTAAACACTCGTTAACATTTCACCATTATGATTTTACTGCCCAACTTTTTATAGCCTATCATACAATTAATTTCGTTTTAGTGGTACTTTATACGGTTTCAGTATTTAGGCTTATGAACTCATAAAAATTTCAGTACATGGAAGGAAGGGGAAGAATTTACCGGAAGCGGACACAAATGCATCTTTAAGTACGAAGATTACCACGTTTTTTCCGCCTGAGATGTTCAAATTATCGAGATTACCTTAATGACAGACGGTGTGTCGAAATTTAAAGAGTGGATGGCATAAAACTGATGCATAAAACTGCCGTATTATGTTATCGCTCCTATACGATTTTCATGGCGATTGCTTACCGTCCGACCTATTCCTTCTTTCATTCGGCCTTCTGAAGTTCACTAAAAGTTTCTCAACGGATATGCAAACAGCCTCTGTATAAGTCTACCAAGTTGATGAAGACATTGCAAAAACCGGTTGGTGCAAAAAATCTAGAAAACAAGCAATCGCCGTGGTTCGTTTGATTTTCTCCTCATGGATCGAAGATAGTTTTTCTTCTGTTCGTTGGCACTAACAGCGTACTTCGTTGTTTACAGCGTCGATTTAACTTACTACTGCCGTAAATTAGTCATAGAAAACTGCTTAATTAGCAAAATAATGTTTAGCAAAGAACAGAGCGAATTATCGCGTCTTAAAGCGTCACCGTCGAAGATTGCATATCGCTTAGAGCCGTGTGCAACGCCGAGAACCGGTTCGTTATTTCAACACGAGGAAAACCTCTTCTGAAAGAAACATTCTTTGAAAACAGGGTCGCCAATAGTTAGAACGCGTTCGTGCTTTACTTCTCTTCCTCTCTCTCTCCTGTGTTGCTCTTGTTGCGTCTTTCTTTAAGCATGTTCAATAAAGCAGAGATCATTAACAAAATTCTTTCATCGTTATATCAGATTCTTCATCGCTTCGGTGTCCGTTGGCTATTTTCTTCACTGTTTTACATAATTAAATACCACTGAAATGACCCAATTTTGTAGCCTCATATGCGCAATTCTTTAGTGATTTCATGGCATTTTTTAAATAAGCCATTTATTTAGTATCTTCATTCTTATTTAGGATTTATTAATTTTCGCAATCTGTCGTCCAAACAAAGGCCTACATCGTAGAAGTGATATATGGGAACGGTCACAACTACCGAGCTGATTATCGCACGTGGCCAAGATCGTTGCTCTTGTAGCCATAAGTTAAAAAAAAGTAAAATAAGTGAGAGGCGGCTTTTAAAACACTACACGGCAGCTCACTTGCCTTATCTTTATAGCTTTCATATGTCGGAAGTTAGAAGACTAAAAATTGCTACAAGGCGGCGATTCAAAGAAAAAAAAAATGTTTTCTGGAAGGCTACCTCTTCTGTTCATCCGGATCACAATGCCTACAGAACCCCTCCTAGCGTCTATCCTTCTTGGAATTCATGCATTTGCACTTGCACCGTTCATTGCTTTCAAAGATGGCAGAAGCCAGTGTTGTTCGCCTTATATAAAGTTTTGCTGCGTAAAATTGGAGGCTTTGTGCGAGCTTAAGTATATGCAGCCAGTTATATGATTCCACTATTGAACCTATATAGCATTTTGTCCACTTCGAGAAGCGTTCAAAAAATTATGATCGTAAAATTGCTTATGATTTTCTCGCATATGTGTGAAGAATGATGGTTTGTTTGTTTGAAGCTGTGGCTTAGGTGCACCGGCCGTAAATCTCTTTTGACCTACTCGCACATATTATTCCACGAACACATTAGTTGGATTTTGCTGTAAGATTATCTCAACATAATTTCCAATGACCTTCGTATCCATTACAGCTTCTAATGTGAAGCAAAGAAACTTTCCGCACTCTACCTAATCGCTGACAATAAATTACCTTCACCGCAGCATCATCTTTAAAAAAACATTTAGCGCGTTCTTTGATAACGAGTTTCACGTTGACATATGTTTTCCGATAGTCGAAGTTCGAGTGAATTCAGCACTGTCATTCGTAATTCACTATGCAGCATAGGATAAGCATACCAACACGATAAAAACTCCTTTATATTACTTAAAGTTGAATAAAAAAATATCTAAGTCATTTTATACTCGATGAGATATCAGTGGCTTTCATAATCTCCAAAAAAGTTCCCTCTAAGAAAGGCGAAAAAATCAATCTCTTTATTTTTTAATTCATCATTTCATCCATTCATTGAAACCGAAACGCGATTTATTTGTGGATAATAATGTATCCGGATTTTATGATACGCCGATGTGAATACCTAGTTTCTATGGCAGTTGGACTGGATAACGATATAAAGCAAATGTATTTATTCAATTCAGGTGAATTTCACATGCTCTAACATTACGAGCCATTGAACTTGCATAGGTTTGCACTACTCGTTTGCATTAACAGCAGTGATATTACTCCTACTGTTAAATTTGTATTAAATCCCGTCGTAAAGAACATGCTCTCATTCCAGTATAGTCGATTAAAATTGGATAGCTGTGTCAAAGCAGCATATTCAAAATTGAGCAACTGTATATAGAGCTGAACAACATCTGAGTCTTATAAGACCATAACTTCAACGAGTCGTAGAGCATCGTTCAGCAACCATCTATCTCGAAGAAGTGTTCTTAGGTACACGATAGAAAAAAGCGAAAGCGTAACACATGAGGCGCGACAAGATATATATATTTCGACAGCAATGGCTGACGTTCGAATCATCACACCGGCATGATTCAAAACTTACCAAAAATAGAAAAGCATATGAAGTGATGTAATTACATCTCAGACAATCTGACCAATTGCGCAGATTTCCTGCTAATGAATTGTTTTTTTCCTATTAAACTGATCGTAAAGTGCAGTTCGATTGGTGTTATGCGAATTTCCAATACGATTCAAGTGCCTCTAATTTATTTTGTAGATGATGGACTAAGTTGAAATACAATATGCAAAGACAACTATTTGCTATAAGTATATGAGATTTCGTAATTTGAAGCTTACTGATTCGAGGCTAAAACAGTCAAATAAAGACGAACATTTAGGTGTATGCAGGAAAGCAGGACGTCGCGAAAAGACACTTTACAGATGCCACCTTATATTCTTATAAAGATATATGCGTGCCATAGATAGAAGAAGTGAATTTCACGTGGCAAAATGTTGTATGTCGTAAAGTTATACTCTCGGTGGCATCAGTGCAGTTGTAAATTCGAAAATTTATTCGATCCTCTAGAGAAAAGAGGCTGACTAACGAGACCTCCACGCCTATGACCGTTTTATTATGGTTTTAGTATAATGTAGCCTATATCCCCTATTATGTGACTGATACGTGAATTGATCTGTAGAATTATATAACTGGTGCGTGACTCCTACTGAAAAAGGTAAGCGAAACTCGTATAGAACCACAAGAGAAAGGCTAATGACCAATAGTCATACGCTCATTTTAAATGGTGTTCAACCGCTATTTCAGCTTATCCACAGCATATGATGCTATATCATCCACTATGATCATCTTTTGATCTACCATTGGAAATTCTTTCCACTGACCATTAACAAGTCTGTGAATACATTTCGAATATAGAAAAACTATAGTAGTGTATCAAGGCATTTCAATTTAGCTTAAGAACAGAAAGCGAATTCCTGGTTTATATGTTGGAGCAAAACATAGGAGCTCGAGTAGATTGGCAGAAAAATCCTCAAATGAGTACCGAAAAATTGGCCATTAACAAATTGTTGTGCAAGTAAATGGCTTCCAGGAGGAGCTCTAGTAACAAAGATAGGGAAATTATTTCTTGCAGCAATTGCTGAATTCAATCTTTCAGTCTATTTGTGGTGATCTGACATCTAAAACCGCTGATTGTTGTGTAACTTTTTAAATTGGCCTATATTAGAGGAACATATGAAATAGAAAAGAACACGTTTATTTGATGCGTACCACCTATTTGAGCACACTTGAATGGATGCTGTGCTTTTGGAGTGTTTTCTGGCTGTTGTTTGCGAATTCTCTACGACGTTTGCTTGTTTTCGTATGCTCTTTTTGGAGTTGCTTCTCTACATATCACCGGTTTCGCTTTCGTCGAAAATAGCCATCGGCAATATTCCGCTAAACATCATCCGACTTCCACTATGAGTAAAAATGAATACATCTTTTTTGCCTAAACACATTCTCATTTTGTTTTTTTTCCAATAGCGGTAAGCTTATAATACAGCCATGTTTACGTTTTTTGGCTCCATTGATAAGCCACAATGAAGACTTTAATTCAGAAGAATTCTAATGTTTTGTTTTGCTGCTGCATTTGATTTCTGGATTTCAAGGCAATTGCTGCGAATCAATTATCAAATATTGTTTGTAAGTTGGGCGTCTGAATACTGCAATGCCCAAGTATTAGTTACGCACGATTTGCATTAACATACTGTTTCGTCGTTAACAAGCTTCGTTGGCTCCGTTAAGGGTGACGCCACAGGAAGTTAAGATGTCAGTGATGAGATTCCTGTATAGCTTTCACCTCTTTCTCAATTATCAACGCATCTTCCGCAGCTTGCTCACCGTTCTGCACGCCCAATTAGTTCCCCCTTAATGTTGCATTCTAAACTTTCTTCTGACGCGCCATGAGTTAGTGCATGGGTTGCGCTCACAACACCTCCACTTTCGAATAAAGAATCATACGTCTTCTTCCCACAATTCAGAGAGAACCGAAGCACAGCGAAGTGAATATATGTTAAACGACAAAGAAAGATCGTTAGCATAGTAGATGCTGATATTGCTTTCGGGGAATAAACAGTAGCAGGTCGAGCAGAAAGGTGATTTAGCGTCCTCATGCTATAGTGGAGCTTCAAATAGTTGATAGGACGAAGTTCCCAAACTCAGCAAATATCTTCTTCAGGGTGCTGATAGCTGCAGACATGGAAAAAGAGTTAATGCGTCGATTTTAGGACAAACAGAGCATGCGTCCAAAATGACTCCATAGTATCTTCCACTGGGGATTTTGCAAAGCCAGCATAAACCTCATTAATAGGAGGGGTCGGCTCAGCCCACGAGTTGAGCTTGGCTGCAGCGCCTTCCTCACAGCTGTTGGGCAACCAATAAAACTCTTGTCGTTCGATACCCGTGCAAAATGACAGCCAACAAGGATTTGCGAGCAAGAATTTTTATCTCCGTTTATTCTGGATGAATAGTCTGGAAAGAATAGTTTGCCACATCGCAACGCCTACTGAATGGTAGTGCGAGCGGTAGTGTTGAGCACATAATCGTTTATTGCCCTCAATGAACCGCAATGACTGTAATAATGCTAATACCGGCAATCGTGTGCTGTCGCTCCTTCGAGAACGCAATCGGCGGTTGTTATGGTCCGAATAATGACTTAGGAGAGAGGGTGACCTTAGCATTGCGGTGACATAATGCGACGACCACGACGATATACATAATGGAATAACTTTTGGCTCTGTGACAGTTATAATGCAGTGAGATTGGGCAAGCGCTTTCTTGGCCTAAATCTTTTGTCCTAAAGTAATCGGTAGAAAATTCGAAACCGAGTAGCACTATGGCCTGTTTTGAACACTGTTGACATTGTAAATGGGCATCGTTTTTTCGTTACCAGTGTTGAAAAAAAAATTGGCTTGTGGGACTCTTCCGTGTGGAACCACATTGGTACAGAAATTGACGGTGTTTCAAGGCAGAAAGAGTGGGGCACAGGTTTTCCTCTCGGTTCGACTATAGCTCTTTTTAGCAGGAGTCAGGTCCCATTTGCATTGCATATGACTCTTTCGATTCCGTCCGCAAAGCGATGTGATAAGAATGCTCCGATCCGCCGGTGGAGACTTCTGCGAAGATGAGAACTGGCGTGATGGGACTGAAGTGCGTAAGCAGCCGGTCCGTTCCGAGAGTGGCTTTGATTTGATCAGAAGTACACTGGCTTTCTTCTAGGTGCGGCAACTAGCAGAGTGAATGAACAGTGCAGATCCACGACAAATATTCCGTAGAAATTGATGGGAACGAAGAAGGCACAAAGCTGATTGACGTTCCTTAGCCTTGACATTTCAAGAGTAGCCCCATCACTCCCTGAAACAGGATGTCTTCCTTTGCAATGACCAAAGCTGAGGTGATTGGTATTTGTCTGCAGAAATGTATGCTTCTCCAGATCAATACCCAATTCCCAGTCATGAATCCTTTTGAAGACCGTCTTGAGATCTGTTTGTAATCGCCAGTGACTTCGCAAGTAATGGTGATAATGTCGAAGCACATAGTTATAATATTCAATCAAGCAGCGAGCCATAGGCGAAAAGACTCTTTAGTACCGGGCTTCTCTCCCTTCGATTTCACTTTCCCCTTTCCGGAAAGATCATCCCAAATGAGTTTACATTCAGGCGAATCTGCTACTCAGACTGCTACTCAGGGTGCTACCCAGACTCAGTTCTGCTTCTCTACAGTAAGCCAGAATGTCGGCTTTTGTTTTCGAAAGAATGAGCTGCAATTTCAAGCAGAGGAATGGACGAGATACCTGCAACACTTTCGGAAAAACCAATGGTATCGGAAATACCAATAAATAATGTTTCAATGTTGCAATATATAACGATATCCGTATGCCTCCCTAACAGGTATGTAACTCGGTAGTTACGTTATGCGAATAAAAATGGATGATAGGTGGGAAGTAAATGTTCATGCAAACAAGAACGTCACTCGTTTTCCATGAGCCAACAAATGCGATATGCCATCGTATGTCTACTCTGATATTATGGCTTATTTTAAAAGCACCTGAAGTCCATTTCGGGAAAAAAGAAAAGAAAATCAAACAGCTGGTAAAATGTGCTGACATAAGATACTGAACGCTTTTTAGGAACTCACTAATAACTAGGTTAATCTTATGACTGTTGCATATCCTGTTCAAGAACAAAAACATCTCTCTTTCTGATGGACACGACTTGGAAAAGTTTAAATGCATATGTTAGAGATTTATGACACTCTGAATTTTGTAACGAAAACAATGCGTTTGTTTTACCACCGAAAGGGCCTCAGGCCATAGAGAATATGAGCTTTCTTTACAGAAGACTTCAACGCTGATCAGATCGACCTAATGGAGCTAGAGCGCATAGTGCATTCTTCGTAGGCAGCAGCTTGTTAAACTGGCTGATTACAAAAACGAGAAGGAAATGGTGGTGTTGCCTAGCTCTTTTGTTACTTCATTTCACTTCCCTCTTGCTTCTTCATCTGAGGCTTTCTTAATCACCAGCTATCAGTATCATTTAAAGAGATACGCGTGACATACGCAGGTACACGCGGACACGTACAGGTAATCGCATACGCACACACAGCATAGGCTTCAGTCCAAATACAGAGACACAGACGACAGTCTCAGAAGGCGCTTTTGTCGACACGAATTTGGAAAAATGCCTACGTTGCTGCGTTCAGCAACATTTAAGACTGGAGTGTTTAACGAGCAGAGCGACGGAGAAATGGGCGGAGAGAATGAGTCACCGGCTGGTCGCAACGAAAATTATGCGGAAGCGTCTGAGTTGCCCATTAGAAAGGAGACCGTCACAGACGCACGACATGCATTAGTGCTGCTTCCGATGTTTGCGTATGAGTGAGGTGCAGATATTTTTACTTTTTTGCTACGCATTACAAAGTTGCTACGAGGAAGTAGATAAAAGAGGCAAAAGAAGATTCATAGCGACAGGTGAGGTTCCGCTGAATTTAATTTCCTAAGGTGCCGACAGCTGAATTAAATCTTGAAAATCATTCTCCCCTTACAGAGTATAGATTTCAGCTTCGGACTTAAAGTTTCATAATTTGGATAATAAATAGTTCTTTTCAATTTGATGCTCAAACTGACGGGCATACTTTACTAGAAGCCTTTTACATATTACCTTAGCAAAAGATTCTTATTTGGACTACCGATTCCTTACTTCAAGTACCCAACATCTTGAGAGCGTCAGAGCGTTCTCGAAATCGGCCGGCTAAGCCGTAAAAATGGAGAGTCGTGTAGGTGAGGAAATCAGTAAAAAGTTGAATCTGGAAATATTAGAGCGATTCTTTCCGTGAAGCGGAAAAAGCTTCCGAAAAAATGATGCACTGATGGGGGAGAAAAGGCAAAGAGACTTTTTAAAAGTAATTAGGTCTTTCAACTGGAGATGAGAATGGAATATGGAGGTAATATAAGAAAGATGTCACAGTTTTTATAGGTCGACTTTCCAATGATATCCTTCAACGTTGCAGATGCAACTGGGATATCTCATAGGTGTACAAGAAATTCCGCAAAGAATATAACAAATGCGTACAGCTGTCCACAACATAGAATTATTAGGCGCACGACCATCTATACCTAGGATCATAACTGAATGAGCGCCATTATCACCGCTCCCATATGCGCCACAGATAGAGGAGACTGGCTATAGATTTTATGTTCAAACTGTCGATAAGGGCCTGAACAGAAAGTCAAGAAGTTTGTAAACCCAACCTACACATTACTCGAGGGAAAATCATGCGATGAAATATATCCAACGCCTACACCACTCACATCAGGGGGTGCCGGTGACCATTTGGATATGTGAGTCACTGAAACGAGATACGTTCAGAGATTTTGAAGGTTGAATTTCGATTTCGCTGCGCAGCGACTAGTCCTTGGCGAAAAGCGGGGGGAAGAGGGGGGAGGGGGGATGAGAATTGCTGGTTAGTGGACAGTAAATTTCGACAGAAAATATCAACTGTTAAATTCTCAGCTGATAAGGCGCTCATTTTACAGTAGATCACAATACTTATGGATAACTGTGTAAGTAATACAGGTACTTTCACAGGTAAGTGGTGTAACATCGTGATGCGTTGTGTAAAGGCTTCCTGTTCGCTACGTTCGGTAACTAATAACTCCCAAAAATTTGTTCTTTTCCAGATGAGACCATCTGCTTGGGAGACTTTCGGAAGCATGCTGGGAGTGTTAGGAAAACATGCGTTTTTACACTCGCTGATATCGCCAACTGACTAGTTACTGTATTCGTATATTTAACTTGGGATCCGTTGGTTCTATTCATCAGAGTATTTGACATCGCAGTAAACGCTGGAATAGATATCAGCGCTAACTGAAATCGTTGTTTCTTTCTGTACTTATTTCCTAGTGCTATCATTTCTGAATAAATAACGATAGGCAGTCATCAAATAACGGTTATAATCAATGACCACTGAGGTTTCACCAGTTAGATCTTACTAATGCACTCAACTGCATTTTATTCGTTCTTTTTAATGAACTCTCGCAAACGTAGCATTTCAGAAGCAAGTCATGAAAGTGGTATTTCAAGCGTATATACATTTATGTATTTGTACTTTATAGCATTCATAGAAGCTGCAGTTGCAGAATTTGTTGGCGTCATCTATACTCCCATCGCTCGCAGTCAAAGACTCTATATATACTTTAGAGTTTTTGCATCAATCTGAAATTAAAGTGGAAGTTCTGGATAATTTAAACGAGTTTCACGTTCGACTGAAATTTGTAATCATGCTCATTTCATCGCATACGAAATGAATCTTTTATGAACAACCTATATGAATAGGCGAATCGATTTGAATAAGAATGATGCCCACATTCTACTGCGTAATCGTAAATCATGAAGTAGTTGATCTGATGCTGATACTATCTCAAGAACGCATATCATACCAGCTTTTATGATAGATTCTTTACTTGCTTTTCATCGCTAGCATATTCGCATTCCATATCATTTGGTGATATTATCAAGAAAAACTAAAGCCTATGTTATGATGAGTGATGAATCATTCCGTGTAATTTGCAATCGTTTGCTGAACTTTTACGAATCATTCGAGAGTATATTTTTCTTGCAACTCACCCTCTCATGACAATATTCGCCGTTCGTTCATTGATCACGCACAACGCGATGACGAGGGAGAGAGAGCGGGCTCATTGGCGAATGATTCGAATCGTTCATATTGTTTCTTTACACCGCTTTATTCCACTAACTTACCCACATCTATTTAAGTGAGCTGTTCGAGAGGAATCCTCATCAGTCACTAATCAGTATTATTTTTCCTTTCTTCTGCTGCTTTGATTCGAATTCGGTGTCCATTCTCGAATGTTTCAAGACGCGACACCGAATCAAGCAGATTCAGAAAGGAGTAATGGCAGTGTGGAGCATATCAATTGTGGTTGTGTTATTGATATATCAACGCCTGAGACTACTGCACAAGGATTCAATGCTTGGCTACATGTAAGTGTCTTGACTCATTCGTCGATCCACCTACTCGATTTATCTCATTCGATGTTCTCATTATCTGATATTTATCTCATTATCTGATATTGTGAGAAATAAAATCTTTTTTTCATGCTCCACCTCCAAAATTTTGAAAACGGGACCATTATCTCTTCATTGGATTTCCAAGGAGATCCTTTAGCTGAAATAAAGTGAAACTCTAGGTGCTATGGAATATATCGTGCATTCAGCTCAAAATATGACAATAAAACCATTCCATTGAGTATTCCGTTTAGGAATCGAATGAGGCGATAATGCCCCTATCTTCAATATTTTTGAGGCAGAATACGAAAGAATACTTTTACTTCTCATTAAATCATATAATGGATGCATTCTGAAATTTCCTTGACTTTAAAAAATTCCACTGTTTGTCGATCAAAGCCTCTGGAAGTATTGGAGAAAGAAAATGCCATCTGAGAGGTTTTTATGCTGGAATTTACAATTAGGCAGCGATAATTTTTAATTGGTAGTTTGTCTTGCATCAGATGTTCTATGGAGAGAGAGAAAGGGAGAGAGAGAGCAAAATATGATTGAACGTCCGATAAAAGAATTATGGAAAGACTCCAATCGCTGAAACAAATGATGGAAAACGTTCCATAGTTCTGACGGAAAGCCACTTAAAAGCATTACGATGATTTTTTCCATTAGTCGACTTGAAATTGCTCTTCCGCCAATCGCTGGAAAACATTCCCGTAATCATCGCAGAAACTCTTTTTTTTGTACCAGAAGTGAATAAGTGGCCAGTAATTCAGTACAGGTTAAAAAAATGCTCTGATAGTACTCCCAGTTACCTTAATGAATGCAAAAGACATATTTGCTAGAACAATGCAATAAAATCCGTGAATGCTACATCACACTGCCCACGATACATAACAGTATTGCCATTCCGACCTTCTGTGCTCAACGTGTCAGCTCAGAGATGAAAATTTTTGCTCCATTTAAGTTCGATTTTTATATTACCGAAGAAGTTTTGAAAGAAAACTGGAAACAATGGAATACATTTGACCGGCGTCAATCCATTCATTCGTCAATTCCCTTCGTCGGATTTTCCGGAGGTGCAGTTTTATCCAAATCGTTTCGTTGTCTAACTGCTGTTTCACCCTTATGTGGGCATTACAGTTATCATAACACTTCATTTTATCAATGTCATTGATCAGCTTTGTTTCATAGTCGACCCAGCAGCAGTATCTATCAATTACTGACTGATACGACGAATATCGATACTTGTTCCGTCTATGGCGACTTAATTTTTTGCATAAGAATCGCCCCCTTGAATAATCGAACAGCGAACGGATATACTTATTTCAATTTAGCATGTTTTGCAGTGAGGCTTTACTATTTTTCACCAACATTTCTTTTATTATTCGATTAATTTTTGGCAAGTCCTGCGCCAACAACCTGCGTTATTTAACAGACGTCCGATAAAACAGCGAAATTAGCATACTTGAAAGATATAAATTGTGCTTCACCCTTGGCGTTACAATATCTAAGCAAAAAATCTTGGAGAGAACTAAATGTGAAGTGTTTCAGTAACAGTGCAGGAAGTATTGTGCGGTGTAAAGCAGTCTTGCGCAAATTTTTATTGATCTTTTACTTGCATCGACGTTTTTCAGCTGTATTCATTAGATATTGTTTTTAGGTTTGTTGACGTGTAAGACGGGTTTCAGGTTGATTCAGTTCTTTGGTTAAATGCTTTACGGCGCATCACCTCCGCCTACGGCTTTTTACGTTCGGACTCGCTGACTTTGGCGAACTCCCTCCCCCCTCCCCCCCTCTTCAACCAAATTTTAGCACGTGCATGAGCTGATTTGAAAATGTGGTCTGTATGGCATGAAAATGACATATGTTAGCAAAATATTGGTTGTGCACGTTCTTGAAACTTGCGCTGGCTATCAGTCATCTAAGAAATTCCATCAAGAAAAGTTTCGATCAGACAGGAAGTTCTTCGCACATATCGATCAATTACATCATTTCAGATTCCTTTACGTGCAGCACTTCATGGTGAGAATTTGAGTGTTGTAGAGGGTTAAAGGCACTTCTGCTCAGAACGTTTCGCTATAGCATTGACATAAATTGTTTTCTAAGCAGCAATCTCCAGATTTTCACAGCTTTGTCTTCTCAGTAACTCGAATGCAGTTATCTTTATTAGTTCCAGTTTCGTTTTACTAGAAAACCTTGCAAAAAAAGAAACGGTTATGGTCGAATTGAAGGTTTATATTGTTTTGAAGAATTGATTGGTTTTGAAAAGTACTCCTCTCACTGGCAATATTGTCCTCAAAAAGTCGCTGATGCGATATACCGCTTTCTTTTTGCTCCTATCGGCTTTCAGTGCAAAGAAAAAATTAAAATATACGCGTACTGTGTGACTTGAGTTCATTTCAATATTCGGTTTAATTTATCTCAAAAAAATATTTTTGCTGAGAAGAGTTAAACATAACTTCACTCCTATCGACTTGTATTTTGATTTTTTTGTTTCATCGTGTCTGGTTTCGTTGTTGTTCGAAAAAGTGACCTTGTTTTGCTTTCAAGAAGGAAAAACCGCTGCAATGGGGAAATGCAGTAACGTGACAATGATGTATTATTAACTTCTACATTCATTCAACTCCACCATCTAGTGATTCCTAATGCAGTTGTTGACGTTTTGATCGGTGCTGTGGCGTCACGATTTCTGAGATAAGCTACAGAGCCGAATAACGTGTCTTTTCGACGTTTTAATTCCGCACTTCATATAAAACATGAGTGGACTATGCAGTCGATTTTCATAGGTATGAAATGAGACAACGTTGGTAATGAAGGATTCCGGGTGGAACAACCTAGCTAAGCGTTGCTTGTCACCAGAGAACTGCTCAACCCACGTAGGAGCCATAAATTTTCACTACGAGCGCTGAAAATTCAGCTTTAGGAAATTTGAGAAATTGATGAAACCATGGGAAATGTAGCGACTCCTTAGGCTGATGAAAGTTGTTTTAGGCTTATGGATTTAATAAGAAACCCCTCAAAAAAAGAGGGACCAAATGAATGGGAAGGTGCGCAGGAAATAAGCACAACATGTGCAATTGCAGCTAACACATTTGCGTCGATCAGAACATTTCATAAGTTAGCCCCAGAGATCAAGCCATGTCCGGAGATTTATCCACGTTTCATTTGTTTACTCCACAAGATTAATTTTTCACATTTAAAGCATTTAAAACATACCTACTGACACTTTTAGGAACTGTTAACTCTCCTCAAATTCTACGGATTTACTTACACATACGTTTAGAAGATCGCCTTTTTATTTCGATGTGGATTTCTTGCTAGAGGTTTAGTGCTTCTCGTTTTCAATATGCACAAGAAGTGATCCCGGCAATATAGTTAACAGGTGCTAGTATTATAAAGACACTATCGGAAAAAACGCACTTCAAAGGTATTCAGTAAGAAAGGGCAACATTCTTGATTTTGTATTTGTACTTCCAAATGCTACATAGTTAAGCATATTACCACTTTCTGCTTAATATGAAATGAAACTACTTCCTTATACAGTCCTTATAATATGCTCAAATGGACAGCTGACAAAACTGCTCAACTGCACCTCAAGAAAATATGTCCTTGAAAAATGGCGGAAATAGCGAAAAGCTTTTACCGATAGATAGGCAGCGACTAGCCGATCTTGATGCTATACCGAGAAGCCCAGCGCAACGAAAAACAGATAATTTCTACTGGCACTAATTGGTCCTCCCCCTTCTCATCTCCTCCCCATCCTCCACACTCTTACCTATAAAGATGGGAGTAATTTTGCAAAAAAAAAGGAAATAAGCAGCTCCCAAGTCGTCTTTTTGCTTTATGCCATTACACTAAGTAAACGAACAGATTCTCTTCAGATATGTTGACAGCATCATATTTTATAAGCAACATGCCAGTATATCCACGCTTGTGTCATACTAGTGCATTTGCGTTTCTTATGTGAAGGCGGCACAGCAACGTAATTATGGTCTAGTTTCAAAGCGGAATGCTCTGCGTGCATATCACCTTACTCCACATTCGACTGAACACTATATCAAGTACTTTGGTGGGGAAGTACAGCGCTTACATTCATACCATCCTTTGGATTTTTTGATATGTGTTTTCGTTGAGGACAACTTTCGAAAGAGGATTTCCGGATCTGTTTTTTCTTCTCGATGAGCTCTTTGCATTCTCGCAACTTTTTTTGGTCCTTCGACCTCCACTCTTTTCAACTTATTTCGTCAGCTCTATGTTGTACGAACAGGTCCATTGCAGGGCACACGTTTTTCACCTTGCGGTGAGTTCGACAAAGATACTTGCACAACCCTAGCAAATTGCCTCAATGATACGTCGATAAAGTCGGATGACGAGACCGCGCGTAAATCGAGCAACAAGAAGCGTTCGACTGCTCGCTGCACTAAAGGTTATTTTCTGTTTTCGTTTCGCTACTTCTATTTTGGAATCTGGTGGGGATTTTCAATGAAAGAGAAAACGGCTTAAAGGAGCATATAAAATAAACAAAAACTGATCACATTTAAGTAACAGCTAATGTCGATGAACACCAGAATTGGAGCAAAGAGAACTATGACGCAGGAGTTGCGGAATTCATCGCTCAAATTATATTGATGAATACTGCACGTACGGAAGAAATTTGTTCTGATGACTGAAGCAATTCACATTATAACAACTGTTATTAGGATTTGCAAATTCATCAGGTTCCCTTAGGTTTTTTAATCATTGGTCGATCTATTATCAAGCAGTTATTCTATGTACTAGCAATAACTTTCACTGCCTGAGGCTACGTGTTTGGGCAAAAATATATCTCAGGATTAATAAGATTTCAGGAACAGGAACGAATCTGTATGGACGTCCTTATTGCCCAGGACGCCCACTGAGTATGGAGGATCGTGGGCAAATAATTGAGTTACATATGAGTGGCATGAAAGTGAATGCGATCTCGAAGCAACTCTGCATATCTCATGGTTGCGTATCGAAGATCATCTCCAGGTCAAGATCTTCTGTGAATAACGGGCAGTAGACGAAATGAGTTAAGAAGAGTGTCAAGCAACTAATCTTGCACGCAGACTTAACTTGTTTCGTTGAAAGCGTATTTGTGGGAATATGAGGGAAAGAAGAAGCAGATAATGCATGCGAATGCTGTCGGTAGCTTTGAAGTGAAGAAAAAAATTGGATAAGAAGGAAAGGCTTGATCTGAGCAAGTTCCTTACCAAAAGCAGCAGAAAATCTCTTCTCATAAAGTGGAAAATTTCCCTCTCAATAAAAGACCGACATATCTGTGGATCGCTGATGTCCTAATTTTTAATCAAGATGTTTTTCTTAGAAAATTTCAGTGACAACAGTATCAGTAACGTTTTGGAAGGGATTTCGGATAGCGAATGAAACAGTCAACGCTAACTGCTGTTCGGGTTAGCATTTCATGACTTTCTGCTTTCCAGGTATCGCGAAACTGGTATGCTGAGTCCAGCATCAAGTCCTGAACAGCGTCGTCCAAGGAGGACTAAGAAAAACTCTTTACCAACGCCGTCGACAATGCTCTCCTTAGATACAGGCTGTGAACAGTTCCCGCTTTACCGAAGCCAGTCGTTATACTGACAGAGGCAAACCGGTTATGGACGTTTATTCGTTGTATACTGTTTTGGAACTCATTCCATGCTTCGCTTGGCTCATCGAACTGTTAGAAAAAATGAGATGACAAGGAAATAGCGAATGCTTGATTGAGGAGCTCTATGAGATGTCAAAATACGTTACAGTGCCTTGCAATCATTGACTGGAGAATCTAGTCTTATTGCGTCTCGATGTATCACTTAATTAAACCGACAAGTCTTATGCATGTAGGTGAAAAAATCAACAAACTGCTTAAAGTATGATTGGATAACGATGTCTGTCCACTTTCAATGTAATGAAGTTCTTAGCAATTTCTTCCTTTATGATGCGTTTACATTGCCACTTGACGACGCCTTTCGCACTGAGTTCTCATAATAAATGTGATATTTTGTAAGTTTTTCTTTATCGTGCATTACGAAAAAAATGAAATTAACATGATCTGTTATTAATGGAACAAATGTATAATGGTAACGGGAACTTCGAGACGCGTAGAAGAATTTCAAGGATCAAAAACCCCGGATCGAATCGCAGAGTGGACTGCTCTCGTGTACCGGAAAGTGATTTTAAAAAATTCTTGGAACAATATTTGCAGAGTACCTCCTGGTGAGCATATAATTTTTGACGAGATATCGCCAAGCAGTTCACAGACTTTCAAGGAGACCATTATAGATTCAGGAAATCATGTTATGAAACGTATTTCTCCCCATGAATTTCTTCCTACTTACAATCGTTTTTAGAAAATTCTAATTGTGGGTGATACAATTAAAATCTATTTGTGCATCGGTGGGAACTGGACAAAAGCCCAAGCTCTATTAGCGCTCTTTCATTCCTAAACCTTCTTTATCTTTAAACATTTAAGAAGTGGCTTTTGGGGCGGAAATGTATAGAAAAAGATCTGGCTATCCATTACCAGTTAATTAAACGCCTACTAATGCGGAACTGCTACGCTTGCACGACAAATCTTCCGTGCACATGTCATACAAATGCAAAAAAACACCCGGCGAGAAACAAGCGAGCAAAACTTTTCTTCATTGGGCAGCACACCATCTGATCAATTACTTGAAACGAAGGTAACATGGATATTTGTCGCAGAAGTGAAGGATTGTAGCGAATCCAGGAAGCAATGAGGATACTCAAAATTATCAAGCAGTAGTCGCGTTACTATTTTTTAGGAAAGTAAAGGCAGCTGAATCAAACAGCTCAATGGAATGGAAAAGTGGAGACTTATTCAAATGAATTAGATTTTAATTATGAATATTACATTGCATTCGATAAATATAAATGTGAACAACTGTACCACAGAGACAGGTTAACTGCGACGGTATAATGAAGAGAGTTACCATCATAGCGGATACATTCAACGATTTCCTTGGTATAGCTACGAGAAAATTCCTCGTAGTCCATATTTCCGCTTTTCTCATCCTCGTTGACGACTGTCGCTAAGCACATGAGCTGTGCCACGCAAAACGAACACATTCAGCGCCTCTCGAACCGCAATTGCAATCATATTTTCGCGCTAGAAATGCTCAAAAAAAGCACACCTCAACGGAGAGTGTGACGTATGAGCGAAAATTCAAAGAATACAATATTCTAAGTGATGCACTCCTCGAGCAACGCAAGTGTTTGGTCGTATTGTCGGTGTGTAGCGGTAATGATTTTAAATTGCGTTGTTCTAATAGCGCGATATCAGCCGATTAAAGAATATATTTAATGAGGGCATTTAAAATCTCAGAACTGGAAATGAATGCAACGAGATATATATATATATATATATATATATATATATATATATATACTTCCATTGAATGTCCAAACTTAAGGCTTCTTTTTCGAGGAATTCAATGCATGTAGATTTACAAGTATACAAATCATGAATGTGCTTTGTGATAAGGTCATCGGTGGAATAGATGTATCTCAGCTTCGCACATATTTATTTGCAACTGAAGTGAAAACAGCGTCCACAGAATAGGTAAGAAACGTTGGAAGTTTCACACTATTGTTGACCACTTTAGAGCGATTTCTTGTGCCGCATTGCCATATGCCGCGTAGAGAATATCGAGCGGTGATTGCAGCAGTTCATATTTCATGAAACGGATATAGTCTATTGCGAGCCTGTAATATAAGGCTATAAGAATTTGCACCTGGAAATCGACAGAGGTGTAATAAGGGTGAGAAGCAAGAACCACAACACCATTCGAAGAATTTTGCGCCTCATCGTGAATGAAAAAGTAGTGGGGGAATGAGACTAAAGGGTGGAAGGACATAACTGGAGAAACCCACACAAATCAAGATCTTAAAAATCTCGAGTTTCAGTAGATGCCTGCCTTATGCATAAGGTGTCTGATATGTGCACCATGTATCATATATATCGAGCACCATGAGATATAAGCTTGCTGCACAAAACAGCATACGTTTGAAGGCTTAGAGAGGGAAAAGGAGTTTGTTGTGCACTTTTTTTACGACTAAACTGAGTATGACCAACATGTAATGAACCACTCGTGTGATGCATCCTTTGAACACCCTAAGGCACTTCGGCAGCAAAACGCTGTATTTTGCATCCTCTTAGGCAAATGGACAATTTCCGACGCAAAAGTTATGAGTCAAAAAATCCTCGGAAAAAGACACGTGCCTGAGGGTTTCAATGCGACTGAGCGACCTCTCGTAGACGAAGGTAGGGATGTGCAAGCGAAGTGCGTTGAAGGCAATGTTGAGATTCGCCATTCTACGACGTTCCCGTTGATTGGCCGCTTCACGCTGCGCAGTTGTCGCCTTACGACGCAGCTTCATTCTGTCGAATGCTACAATTAATCTGACTTAAACACTTGAAGTAGAGAAATGTCATAATTAGGTGCGAAGCTTACTGCTACATGATCGATTAGGTATAGTAACCGCGGTCATATCACAAAAGGTCATCTTTATGCATAAGGCTATTCAATTATTCACCTCCTCAATTCAGCAACCACCAATGGCTGAAAAGAAATCTGTTGGCAGTGATCTACATGAAGGTGTGACATCTGTTCACATTCTGAACAACGTAGGAGTCATGCTGCTGGTCCGTCCACATGGAACGTATTATAGATCCTTAATGGAGCTCACTAACTTGCATGCATTCTACGGTTGGTGCTGCAAAAGCTGATTTTTTTCAGAGATTTTCACACAGACTAAAATATCAAAGCGCAGTCAATGCTTCGCCTTCCCACTTGCAATGTGGTCAAGCAATTTTAACTAGAAAGGTACACCATGGTAATATTGCGCCTATGCGTAAGTATATGATGACTCTATGAGCTTGTGACTGACATTGTAAAGCTACGAACTCCTGGAAATAGAATAAGGGAATTCTATTCGCACCACATTCACCACTGCAAAAAAATGCCTCCTGTCAAATGAGGTGAGTAGAAAGAGAAAATACACAGAGGTTGCCTTAACTATTAAAGTTGCTTTAATTAGCTTTCTCACTTAAGCAGTCAAAAATTTTCTATCTTTTCTTATCTCTTATCGCATTTGGAAGACTAAAACTATTGCAAAACTATTCGATTATACGATCCTGAAACAAAATCACATAACATACCAATCATTGTGATACTACTGCAGATGGTTACGGAAAAAAGAGCACATTTACATCGTCTTCTAATGAGTGTGTGTGTGTGTTTTTAAGGAAAACGTCTATAATTCGTTTAAAATAGTTAAGGCTATTAAATGATTAATAAAAATGACGGGAAGGTAGCAAAGGAAATGAAATGGAAAGCATAAATTCCTAAGGTATCTTCATGAAAATTAGAAACGAGCGTGAGGCGATGCAAAAGTGGAAGCCATTTGTGGACAATAAACGTTTTCGGCTCAAATATATTGCAAATTCAATAAAGACATCTATTCAGACGAATATTGCCGAAATAAAATAAAATACAACGCATGAAACGATACTATTCCATAAGGACGACGCGCACAATTGCTCAGCTATAGAACGTTTAGATGCAAGATGCGTGAGCAGACTTCACAACGTACGATATTCTATAGCTAGGTGCGTAAAGAAAACCTCAAATCGTAAAGTGTTGAAGAAAATACTCATAGATATGACAGCCTGGATGAGTAAGATGTATTATTGCTTGTGGGTTTGGCTATTTTATTAAAACAATGCATATGAGTGTTGTTAGATTCGACTGTCACTTTCTACTAGAAGTTATTTTAATTTCAAGCTTTTCTTGCATGAATTGCGTCCACCTTTGCTGGGACCGAATAGAACATACTTTGGTGCCAGAATTCAGTGAAAACATACGAAAAATTGGTTCTCCAGTTTATATATTCGTCCCTTTCTTTCGTACCTTTGATGTTTTTCTGCGCCGTCCAAGAACTTATGCAGTATTGGGCATCGAAAAGTTGGAAAGTTGAACATTATCTTGAGAATGAAACAAGATGATCCTCAATAACTGCTTCGGAAGTGGGATTCTCAACGAAATCAACAATGTCTACACTCCATGCACAGCAGCATTTCAGACAACAGCTGCCGGGATGCTATGCTCAAGTTTTTCACTCATTACCATTGCAGCGTACGCGTTATTGTGCTTTCAATGCAGTAACAACGAGATGGCACTGGCGCTTTTGTTTAGAAAAAAAAGATCGATTCGCTCACAGAGAACATGCCCATACTTCGATCGCGAGGATTCTTTTATGGCATATATGAGAATCTTCTGCGCCTACTATTATCATCTCAATATCCTAGTTAGTTAGCATTTCAACGATTCATCAGCCTGTAATCAACTAATCGAAGTGCAAACCCAACTGTGGTTTAATGCATATGACGCACTTAATCCCGACAAGATGTGTTACTTCTTCCTCCAGATCAGTGCGGGTACTCTTGAACAGTCAGTGGAGTTCACTACACATTAAACACTATTAAAGTCCAATCCCCTCAATGTAATTGCCTCAGTCCTTTCCTTACTACAAGAAACGATCATGGGGATAGCACTGCCTTTCACTAATTCGCTTTTAAACTTTGCTAGGATTCGCGAAGAATAGCAGAACAACAAAGGATCGGTGTTAATTTGCAACAGGTGTATGGGAGATGTCAAGTCTGCTCCCTAAGCTCTGATTTATTACAGGGCATTTCATTTCCAAAGTTTTTTGGCGAACATTTTAATGACTGCTCTTCTCCATAGTTTCGGGTGCTTTTTGCCAATTTTGCGATCAAATGCATTGCCATGACACTATGCTTGCGTGTACGTTTCTTCGAACTCACAGTTAACAAATCGGCAGAGGTGGAATTCACTGAGCGGAATTTTCGACAAAATTTAGCTTTTAACCCACTATTTCGCTCAGGATAATCATTTTTCTAGCAATCCCAATAGCTTGAAATACCTTAGAAACATAGAAAAGAATGAAGAATGGTATCCCATTTTTTCCCTTGACTATACGGTAAGCGAGTCAATATGTTCCAACTGCAAGTTAATATCTGATTTGCACAAATATACCTCGAAGGTAATGTGGAAAAAAAACTGCATCCAAAGTCCTGGACGATAGTGTTCTCCACCCTGCTATAAGAACTGCAATCGATTATGAACATCTTCTGGTCTGCAACGTTTTCAGCGTTAAGAGTGATAAATCAATTTAATAGGTAACGCAGTTTTACTGTATAATTGCAAGTCCCATAACTGATCCTTCGCGAGCGAATTGTTGCACGTTGCACATCATAATGCCCTCAGTGCTTTTAAACTGCATCAATGCAAGAATGACCGTTCAAAATCTGTCTAAAATTTCCATGCAAAATGCGAAGCGCATAACGTTGCAATTTTGCATTGTGTTCTGGAGGCTGTCATAATGCATCTTCGGGTATCTATGTTCAAGATTTTTCGCTGCACGCAAACGGCAATTTTTAACTTCTGAACTATTGAGTTTCGTAATGAGAAGAAAGGAGCTGGAAGCAATGTGGAGTAAATAAGGATAAATTGAACACTTTTGTAAAATTATTGCATCAGAACTTTAAGTTTTTTTTTTCACTAGACGGCTTGAAAGCATTGTGATAGCTTTGATAAGCTAACTGAATGCTGAACCCGACAAGAGGCTCTTGGAATGCTTTGCAAAAGAGAAACGACGCATACTTAGATGCGAAGAAAGCGCCCATCCGTAATGTTCATCAGTGGTAAGAGCGAAACTATCATTTAGGCATTTTGCATCCATCAATATTTAGAGGTGACAATCGAGATCTCAGCATGAGCACTGAAGTCTTCTGCAATTCCATGGACACTCATTTCTAGTTCGTCCACCTGTAAGTCCCTGAAGAGTGTGGAATTTGTATGCTATAAAATCTATCCAGGAAAAACAAGGTAATTTGATCCCCTTATTTCCATGGAGCGTTGTTTTCACCATCTACTCTTTTCGAATCAGCTGAAATATAATCGACTTCGATGAGTATTTTAGTTCCTCACTACTAACACCACCTTATGGAATGAGTGCGTAACTCCTCGCAAATGTGAAATGATGAAATCTTTCAAGAAAATTCCAAATTTATTCTTCCACTACTTTAAACGAAAAGAAATACATGTCGTAATATGCATTTAAAAACACGCTCACAAGATTTATAGTCCTCTGTTCTGGCAGCGTTGTGCCGCTATGAAGGAAAACTGATGGTATTAGACACGAATGCTTTTATTTCTCAAGATTTTCTATCATTATATCATTAACGCAGCAAATTTTCAGTCATATTGACGAATTTGGAAGTGGAAAATATAAAAGGAAGAAAAGAGGACGATCGATGATAAGTTCCAAATTCTAAGCAGGTAGGTATAAAATTTCGGATAAACGGTTCGAAATTATTACTATCAGCAGGCGTTACTATCAACAAATCAGCTGACGTTCGATGCCTACTGAAGGAGCAGCTTTTACACTGTTACAGTGAGCTAAATAAAGCCACAAAGGATGCACTGTAACAAATGCAGTAGATGAAAATATATTACGAAGCGATGGCTTTCAATGAAGAGTGGAATTTTGTGATAAATGTGGAAAAGTATTTTTGCTTTCAGTTGAGGTTTTGCGGTAATGGAAGATAACAGATATTTTTCAGAAATTCAATCGTGATTTATGGATAGCGCCTCAAGGTGGCTTTTACGATTCCAGGACTACTGACGATACTTTCAGTGTGAATGATAACGGAATTTTTTCGGAATTGTTTTTTTGCTTCTACTTGAAAGCAATCAACGTGGCGCACAATGAATGGAATTCACTCCTTTCCAACATAGCATGAATCAACAAAGGCAATTATTTCATCGCATGACGCCTGTGGAGCAAACATCCTCAAGAATAGACAGTTTTCTCTTGTCCATGATTGTACGTTCGCAAGGGCGATAGTTGACGCAAAATATTTGATTTTTTCACAGTTTGCAGGCGTCGCTTTCACTGACTGCTTAATGCTCGCATTTGTCGTTCTTGTTGTGCTTACATTGTTGACTTGCTGTGACAAATTTGAAGAGGACATGGCATTCTTCATCTTTGAAAAGATTGGCAACGATGAAGGTGAGAGGCGTTGAGGTGATCTCGTTGATGCCGCCGATTTCTCAACTTTCGACGATGATGACAAGGACTGAATTCGTAGAGAGCGTTGATAGGGACGTAGCCCTCTTCTGAGGTGTTCAGGAGATCGATGAATGTCGTCTTGAGAGGGCACCTGTTGGGCTTTTCTCTTCTTTGATTTGGTGATTGTTGCTATTTTCTACAACGAACTATCATGAGATAAACGATAGCATAATTCATTCAACATTTTGCATCCTCATCACAAAAACATTCTTTTCACATTTCCTTACTTCATATATCGTTGTGCTTGCACAACTGGAAAAAATGTAGGTTCTGGAGAAGTTCAGTCATCAAGTATAAAGATATCACTAACCTGCACTGAAATCCTTAACGGTAGTGCAGATAAGGCTTGTAGTTTTGGTTGGCGATTTCGTTGCTGCAATTGTGCGATGGACGGCTCTTCAATCGTTTCAATGTGATCTTCATCATGCATGTAACGCTCTAAAATAAATCATTTCGAAAGTTGAATATACTGAAACGAGCTGCTATGTTAGGAGCGTAGAGCCATGTTCAGAAAATCAGTTTTGTCTTCGAATCTTATTTTCCCAAAAACTCAAATTCTTCCTATACAGAAAACTCATTATTGTTGCAAGTAATTGTTTGAACTAATATCCTTGGTTTCATGGAATTAGATGCAGTCGAAGAACTAATCCAGGAATTTGCTGCTCCATTTGTCACTTTACTCGTTACCTTTCCGCTGAATGTTCTCTTGAATTCCCATATATTGATGCAGATCTTGCCCAAAGCGCCCTTCATACTTGTAGTCGTCTCCATATTTAGCCTAAAACGCCTTCAAAAATTCAAAATTTCTCAAGAGAAATAGCTAAAGAAAGCTTCAGTGCTTAGTTGATCATATGGAAATAGTCAAAAAAAAAACACGTGAAAGGGTAAATTATCATATATGTTAACGATGCTTAAGTTCGGCAGAAATAACCTTCCCTCATCGAAGGCAACAAAACAACTTCAAATGCTCCCTGTGCAACTGGAAATAAACAACCTAAACATTCTAGGCAGCTTTGCTGGAGCCTCATATGACCAATGCATAACATCCAAATCCATGACAAATGCCCAGCACTGGGCAGTAATAAAAAATCCAACTTAAAAGTAATGTAAATGTGTTGCTGAAAAATAATCGTTTGTTTAAGGAAATTCTTAAGCGCCTTCAGCGTCTCATAATGGTTCCAAAATGTATATTTACTGAGAAGGGTGAGAGAAAGGTGGGGGGAAGGGGGGGGGGGGGCGACGAGATGGAGCTACGAATTTATGTGTAAGATCATTTATTTCGTCAGGGGTCATATTTTCTATGGAAAATTTATTCAAGAAGATTTAGATTAGCTGGTCATAGGTAGAAGATTATAGGATGTTATGAAAGCTGACTGCTGCAATGGTTGTAAATTCCATTGACTCAATGAAGTTGCTGGATTCATTTTAGACTGCGCATTTTCAATAGAAAACACCTACGTCATGATGGTCATCATTGACATTTTCCGTATCCCCATCGGCGAATTGTCGAATACCATAGGGATTAAATCCCCTCCTGTAAGCATGAAATTATAATTTGATCATTTCAGCTCTTAGAAGCTATCAGATAATAGACGGCTTGACTTTAGTTTCTCGAGAATCCTAAAGTCTTAAGGATCATGGGGGGATTTTTGATAGCTTATTGACGCTCCTAAGGAGTTATTTTCCAACACGAGGACCTCTATCGAAGGCAGACATTCTTCCGCACTGGTTGAAATTCGTCACAAAACGACAAATGCAATGAATGGAAGGGAGGCAATGACTGTGGTTTAATAGTTGCCAGTTATGTCATGCAAGGAGCCGCATTTCCATTCTTAAAGTTTGCTGCCTTTGAATTCGAAACATCAGTATGGCGGGAAGAAATTAGTCGGTCTTTTATACACCTTCTCTGTATTATCATGGGGTTTGGAGAGCTCTTTCGAATTTTTGGCACTTTGGCATAAAATGTTTGCCTTTATATTTGCATTGATCAGACTGATCAAATACTACAATATACAAGTTCATCAGCAGTGGCAGTGCATGCAGAAAGGGAAGATGACCCATGATATGATTCGGGATAGGGACGAATATAAACGAATGGGGAGGAATTGAAGTCTTCCTTTTTTCTTTCCTGCAATATCCCTGCTTTTGCAAAAATATTTGTGAGTGAAACGCATCAAAAACATCGTGCCAAAATTCTATCGATGAGCATTTCCATTATTTCATCATATGTCAAACACACGTTGTAATTTATAAAAACACCTTTCTGTCGCCGGATAGAATAATTTCGATCTTTCATCGACTTCTCGCTTGACGCTTGCCATTTTAATATCCGAAAGTGGTGATTTCATGATGAACTCATTTTTCGACATGCTTTCATTAATGGCGGTACTTTCAGTTTCTGCTAATGGTACATATTCTTTAATGCATTTCATCCTGAAAACGAAGATTGACTGTACGCCATAAGAATAATGGTGAATCTTTAACATAATGATCAGAAAAAAGATTATAGGAAGTATGAGGTGGTAAAATATTGATGCGTTTTTCTTGCTTACAAATCAACAGATGTGAAAATTATTGCGATGTGTTTGCTTCATCACTTTTACTTTGTTCTCCTTTCACTTATTTCCGACACTTGGAAAGATAAATCCACTTTCGATACACATTCCAAGGATATTTTCAGAGAGCTCTTCACAATTTTCACATTTTAAGCAATGAACAGAAAACGCCTTCACATCTAAAAACAAAGATAATGAAGGAAATACACCCATACAACAAATTTTATTCATTTTGTTTGAGTTTTTCCCTAAAACTATTAGTGTTACACTTTTCGGCCATTCAGTTTCTTAGAAGAAGTGAATTTCAATTATGCGACAAAGGTGTACAATATTTAGCTGTTGAACTATTTCTGCCAGTGGATATCTTCCTTACTACTGAAGGTGATCCAAATATTCACCACGTTCAGTAAATTTTTGATTAAATAGTATTTGAGTAAAAGTAACCCTTTCATTCGGGAGTTTCTAGTTACTGGATAGCCGGTATTTGACTTCTTTCGCATTTCGTTCAATCTTCCCTCATATGCACTGAGAATACGGTCATCGCAAACGATAGTCTCTGTCAGCGCCAACAGTAACAATGCGGTGAAAATCCACCACATTTCCTGAAAGCATCTACATTATCTTTTAGGAGAAACAAATCAGCTATATCATACGCTAAGTGGAAGAAGAAAATCTTTCACATGTAGTTGGAACGAATAACAATCCGTAATTCCTGATATCGGTGCACGAAAGGCTGCTATTATTGAAGAAAACAGAGGAAACAAGCCAATGAAAGCGATAAAGATAGCAACGAATAAATCAGCAAAGTCCGTTTTTAACGTCTTCAATGCTCACATAAAACAAGCTGGTAAGAAATTCGCTGTACTGAAAGAACCACTTTTTGAGATTTAGAATTTAAGATGACGATGACCTAAAAATGGGTGCAAATCACGCAACTTTCATGTGCCTATTTTAGGACGTTATCCCTAAACGATTTCCGGTGACATTGTGTACTCCATTCAACAAATTCATCGTGTTTCATCATTCAATTCACTTCGCCACCTCTTCACGAACAACAATTCTTCCCTCACATTCAATGCTGTACTATTTGTGGCGTCAATGTGACGCGCTGGAAAATGAACGCAGCATAGATATTCATTATTTCTCTTTTGCAAATCCATTGTGATAACATAGAGAAATAATTTTTGAATATGTCAAAGATTATTTCTGAAAATAGTCGTTCGTACACGTAACACTTATTGACGGTGATCGTGGTGAGTTTAGCAATTATTGATGTGTTTTCCGCTTTGAACAAATGATTTAAGCTGCTCTCAACCAAGTGAAGAAAACACCAATAAGTAGGCTATTGGAGATATCGTTTTGTCGCCGATTGCCTCAGGACACCTTGCAAATCATCTTTCGTCTCACATTTTTGCAGTATCAACATCGAGAAACTATCTACTGCCACCTGCATTTTAAGCCTCTAAATGCCGCCCTTTTCTTCACCATCGCTGCGAGTTGCTGTTGACTACATTAGAGAGATGCGAGGAGGGAGCTAATGATGCAACAAAGAATATGGATGGAACTAGTGACATGTTCGAGAAAAGAGACCAGTGATATTACTGCTGTATGACGACTAGCGACAAATTCATTCCCCATGTCACAAAATGTCTACACGATGTGACCTAGCAAGGTGATCATCAAAGATGAGGGGGGGGGGGGGGGGATTCCAGGGTAATATGCACCATCGCAATAAGATTATGTGCACATCCTGCTGAGTGACGGCTATAAGTCGTTCATATAGAAGTTAACGCTTAAGAACTGTCCTATGGAAGTTATGAGTGGCATTTTTGCATGTTTCAAATTCATCGTACCCTAAGCATAAAATCTTCCTGGTCACCCTACATACGACGTCAAATTCCATCTTTATCGAGAAAAATTAATCGTTTCCATTTTTAAAATTTTCGCTTTTTTTGAGGCTGTTGGTTAGTTCATACTATCCATGGAAAAATAGAGAAATGCGTCAATTCGTCGAGTTTATTTCATCGTACTCATAGCTTCACAATGTCAATGTTTCGACCAACATTTATTTGCTGCAGTGAGATATGGCCCGTCTTTCTAAATAATCAGTGAAGAAAGGCAAGTTTTAGAAATTTAGCAAATTTCTCAAGAATGATAACGCTCCAATTATTATCATGTGGTACGAATTTCTAAAATAACCTCCGAAGGTCTACTGGCATATGAGATTTGATTTAATGAACTACACGTACAATTTTTCGAATCTCCCATTAAATCTTCTGATTGCCATTAGGCCACCTCATGAAAACACTAAGAAGATTTTAAGACATCGTTCGTTGGAATGAAGTTCCAAGAAAGTACTATCAGGTCTGTTTGGCCAACTGTTTCAACCGCAGATTACCAGCACGTTTCATCGCACTGACATTTGACTGTCGAGTACCATCAGAGCTTCTGTGCGTTTCCTTATAATGCCAATAGCCGAGGCCTCCTAAAATGCTCCTTTAAAAACAGGGCTCTTGCACCACTCTTCGGCATATTTTTAGAGCGAATCATTGTCATATTCAACTTCTTCCTTTCGAATGCGCGTAACTTTTGTGCTGTCACTCTGATTCATGCTTCGAATGCCGAAGAAATATTTTTACAAAGATTTCATGTGCTGACCGTTCTTTAGTCTTTAAAGAATTGCTGCATTCTGCATTGAGGTCCACGAAGGACTTCAACAGCAACCGATTGAATAACATATAGATTATAGTAATCACAACACGATATTGCTGGACCGGTTTTTTTCAGCCTCTGAAGTAAGTGCTGGAGAGAAGAGATGTGAAGTGGAGCGTTGAAGGATGAAAGGCGGAACCGAACAAAAACTCCGATGTGAAGGTTATTTCACTCCACATGATGCTGTGAACTATTAAACAGTTTTTTCTTCCACTTCTGAATATAATCAATATGTAGATCAACTATGGGTGTTCTTTCCTACAATGAGGAAATCGATCGCACTGATAATTTCAGTGTGATATGAGTGACCGTCTTTACAACTTTAACAAGCAACAACACTTTGTAATTTATTTACATATTAGTTGATAACAATGCGAGTATTTACAGACATAATAGACAAATTCATTGCGATTCATCTGCTCGTTCGCAGACTACATGAATATCACAGATTGTGCGAAGCAACAAAAGAAACTGAGAAAGAATGAGCATCAAAGAACGTTTGCAACAATGAACGACAGGAATTTCTTTTTTCTGTTATTTTTTACTAATTGTAATTCGACAGTTGAAAAATTGGACAAAAAATTTGTTAAAGCTGCAAACGTCGACGGAAATATTAAGAAAAAACCCGTACCATCTTAAGAATATACTTCAGAAAGTAACAAATATTCGAATATTTTCCGTTCGGCAATATACTAATCGTTATGGAAATATAATTCCTTTTTAGAAATTATATCCACTAACAAAAAAAAACTTTCAAATTCTCTCCTCATTCTTCAATTATAAAAGAGTTATTTGTTCCCAATTTGGGCTACTTTTATAAAATTCGCCTCATAGGCAAATACCATTGTTGAAGTGATTCAAGCTTTCTTCAATATTGCGAGCGGAAACGATTCTCAGGTTGTTCACAAGTTGATACTCCGAAGCACGACCACAGGGGTAAGCACAATCGTCAGCAGCGAATGCATCCTAGCAGACGACGAGAAAGGCATCAGCATATCTGAAAGGTTAATCTTGCGTCAAATTTGCGCATTCACTGGATGCAAACAGCAGCTGAATACTCCCCAAGCATTCTGCGCTTGTTCCTGTAAAACTGCAGGGCAAGCTTAATACCGATGATGCCGATTTTAAAGGTAGGAAAACCACTGAAGATTCCAGAAAAGCCAAGAACGTTTTCCGAAAACGTTCCAGTTCAGGATATCTCGAAGATCGGGGATGATCGTAATGGCGCAGAACTTTAATGTGCTCTAAGGGTGCAACGTCGATGGTGTTTCTTGAGTTACAAAGCTGTATGCTGGTCTTTTGTGCCCTATCTTTATATTCTCTGACTATGATTCTTCTTCTTGCCGGTAACCTAATTCAAGTCGTCACTCGCTAACTGCTTCAACCCAATGCTTTGTCGAAAACCTCTTAGAATCTGATATTGCTCGCTACGGGTTTTGCGAAAAAGACTACGAACTCTCTCTCTCTCAATTCATCTCTGTAAACAATGACTCAAAAAAGATCAGAATTTGCTGTTATATTTTTTAACCTATGCGTTCAGAAATATAGGTCACCTCATTCGTCAACCCTATGCATCATTACTACTGCGCCCATTTTTACAATAATCTGCTATTATAAGATAATCTTTTTTCTCCTATCGTCGATTTATCCACAGCATTGGTAAGTTATTTCGAATTTCATAGGCAATAAAAACGTTTCCAAATTTCATTTCATCTCTTTAATCGAAGTTACTTTTTGAATTATTTTTCTTGCAGATGCGTAAACCGCAAAATTTCTTCTTTTTCTTGAATTAAGGAGGACCAAAATGGAATGTAGTCATGAAGGGTGATGGAAACAGGACCAGATGTCACAATGACAAAACTATAAGTAGATATCGCTAAACTCCAGCTGTTTCTGTCGTCGTGTTTCCTTAACATTTAATGTTCTCATATTCTTTTCTAAATTCTCTCCTTGTTTAGTGGAAATTTATTTCTTGGACAAAGCACCTCAAAGTTGTTCCGCCTCCTTTTACCTTTTTACTCAGTTAAACATTTTCTACCTTCTCGGAATATCTATGCTAACGCACCACTGAAACCAAAATTTTACCTCAACGATCGTGGAACTGGAGGCAAGCTGCTATAGTTATACGAGTTGGTCATTTCTCAAATGCTCTAAGCACTGCACAAGTTATTGTGCCTCAATGGGGCCTTTAACGTTGTTACGAAGAAGCTGCTTCCGGAATTCTTAAAGCCTTTCACTGTAGAATCAGGTAGACTGAAGTACTCAAACGGCTGGAAGCTCTGTGCGTCTGATTCCCCCACCCACTGCGTTGGTGAATTGAACACAAACACGAGGATCGCTTAGAGCGAATTGAATTTGAATACTTCCAACTGATGCATGGTAAACTAGGGACATGTTGGCTTGCTTCCCATTGACGTCTTTGATGCAATCGTCGAACGAGTGAATAAGTCAGTAAGATCATCTAAATGACTACGTTTTCCACGTTATTTTCAACATCTTCTTTCAGAAAGAACACCTAGGAAAAAATGGAAGTCTCCGATCTTATTCCCGACGCTAAATAATAAATTAACATTTTTTTCTATGTCACCGTGTATTTTAAAGAATCTTCTTTCAAATTTCAGAGTTAGCAAAATTTCTAGGGAATCTGAAATAGACAGAAAATCATTTTTCGAACCATTTCACCTCAAATCACCCCAATAATTTATAAATCAATCATGAACTCACAATCGTCAGCTTCGTGAATTTCAAAGAGCTTGAAATTCGGATCGAGTCGGAGTGCTTCACTAACAGCATTTTCTTCACGCTCATATTCCAATCCTTTACGATAATTGTCCACACTATTATCCAGTGAAAGTGCCTCTCGAAATTGATTCAACGGTGAATGATATTGTGATTTCTTAGGCGATCGATCGGCGGATATCGATGATGATCCACTCGAATGTAGTTTGTTTAAAAATTCCTCCCAATAACGTGGTGGAATTATTGTAGTTTCACTCACTGCGTCGTTCCGTCTCGTTAATGAGTTGCTATATGCATGATGATGATGACCATGATGCCGAATGGGATGAGGTACATCTGAAGCGAAAAAACACTTGTGAACAAATACGCTTGGAAATCAAGCAGTTATAAGTTTAATATGTGGATGGATTTTTTTTAAAATATTCAGTGTCTTTTTTCTTAAGATTTCTAAGCATTGTACTTTCTCCTGCTTCAGTCGAAACCGAAGTAGGCATAATCGCTGGTAAGCTTAGTCAAGCTCCCACAGGGGTCAGTTAACTGATGAAGCCCTCCGTGACCACAATGATCAGGTGCCCGTTTGCATTCAAAGAACACTTCTTACGTTGTCTTTCCAACTACCACGGAAGAATCTACTTTAAAGGGAATTAAATTTGAAGGTGGATAGAGAAAATAAGAAAACTCGGAACATTCCACACTTCATGGTCACTTTTTTTATAACTATCAGTGGCATAAGCAGCAACATATCACTTCGGTGTACAAAACGTCAAACTTTCATAATGTTTTCATCATCGCAGCATCATACTATGAGTCACGAAAACAATTAAAACTTAAGCCGGCAAATATGAACACCTTTAGATGCCGATGGATGAATGTGAACACGAAGACGTAGTTGTTTCGAGAGACAAAGGCCACCTGCTGTCACATCGATACCCTTTTCGGTGCCATCCGATGTCGCTAGAAAGAGTAAATCGAAAGTGACATAGCATTATATATGTCTCATAAGCTGGGCTCAAAAGCTACTGAAAGTTTTGTAGAACAGAGGAAGCTGTGCTTAAAAATTTCCTCATAAGCGACTTGTCATTTAGTGGAAAAACCGTTTTATTGGCCGTTTAACGATCAATTTTCGCGTATATAAGGAGGAGATGAGGAAATCTTGTGAACGCTTCAGTCAATAATGAGGAGGAAATAGGTCACCAAATCAACTTACAAATAAAATAATAGGTGCTGCCGGGTGAATATTCGAGACCGGATGGAAGGGGTGTAAATTGTCGAAACACGGTTCGAATTGTTAACGGTACATAAGGATCAGCACATCGACCAACCACTTTCGCCGTCTCATCGAGTGCGCAATTCTCATAACCAAAACGTGATACCTGAAAGCAAAATTGAGGTAAAATAACAAACAAGTAAAGCAATCCATTCTGAAGCTAGAAATGCGAAATAATGAAAATAGCTCCACCAGTTGGTGTTTCACTCTCATGGTTATTACCTACGGCCATAAGATCTCTCAACGTCAGCATTTGCTCAGCAATTGAATCTGTTATTAGCTTTTCTCTTGTATTTAGACGTCGACCTCTACAGTTGATAATTCATCTCAGATTTGAAAAACTCTCAGTATTCGTACTAAAGGGTAAAAAAACGCAAAAGAAACGAGTGTTCTCTTGATGATCGCTTCGATCGCAATCGTTGTTTTCTTATGACTCTAAGAATTTTATCCTCAATAGTGTTCAAACTAATCGGTAAGTTTAAGAAGTTCAACTAACTCTATAGATGATCATCTGTTCAGTTTTTTCAATAGGTGTCGAAAGATTAAACGTTGGGCAGTGAATCACGAGTGAGTCCATTTTCTCAGCATCAATATCCGCTGGTTCGTGTTGTGTGTCACGAAAGCTGAAATTATGATCTCTTATTTATTTCCGGAATTTCTCAAGATTTCGTAAAATTCATTAGATTTCTTGACAATGCCTGTTTACTTTTTTCTTATTATTTGTTTATTTATTACTTAACACTTATTTATTCCTTTGTTAATTTCAGGTAATTACCTGGAAATTACCTGATTTATTGAGATGTTAATGGCTACCTTTCATCAATTCTATTTCTTTTCAATGTCTTCGCTGCACATTGTATCTTTGTTTCACTACGAGCACATTTTATTGGTGCACTTCTGAAAACGTTTTGAAGAAAAAAGTGGCAAAAAACATTTTAGACTCCATATCTGCCAACATATATGGTGAAATTGAATTCTAGGATGCGAAATTATTAACTTTCGAACATAAAAGATAGCTTTGCAGCAAATTATTAATCGCAATTTTCGACTTCTCTTTATTGCCTACTTCCTATCCATCCTCCTTGCACCTCTTTTACCTTGCAGCATTATAGATAAATAAGTCACGAAATTACATTACACTTCAGCGCCTTGCTAAATTTGGTTATGCTATTTTGATTTCAATCACCTAATGCCTAAAGCAGATGACTGCACTTAAGGGTCGTGTGCGCAAGTGCGTTCAAACTTGTGCGTATAGCGGTACGAACACAATGTGACCCACTGATCAAGCACACTGTGGGGATACTCAGGCTATATATTTATTACACGGTAACGTTGTGCACCGATCCGACGTTAATAGTCGATAGCGATAAAAAACGACTAGCTAATCTAGCCCCATTAAGTGGTCTTTCCATGCTTGACATAACGAATGGTTCAGTGAGAAAACAAATCACTTTATGTAACAGGTGGTGTACATAACTAGCTTATATCCGGTGGACTGATTAATTGAATAGGCTTATCGTATCGTCCTTCATTTACTATGAAAGATGAAGATGCAATAATTCCGCAGTTATTCCAAAGAGGTAACGGTGTTGGTAATTGCTGTTATTTTTACGTGGTATCTTGGCTATATCCTTTGCATGAACAAGTAATTCGAGAATCTTTATACCTGTGGTCAGATCATAGTAAACTTCCGGTCCTATTTTATAGGTAGTTTCTACCTCTAATATAGAAAGTTCGTTTTCTGCAGCGTAAGTCTCACTCCGTGATGCGTTTGGTTCATTTCGTGAGGGTAAAATACCAATGCTTCAAAAGAACCGTAGTGAAATCCACTTCTGCGTTTCTGCTCATCATTTCAAGTACTTTGGAAACTTGCAAGAAACTGGTAAAACGTGCATAGTAACGCATTCGTTTTTCCAGTGATCCAAACACTTATGCGGTTCTTCTAAAAAATATCATTTTCTGTGTAGTCCTAAGCGGTTGAAAAGTTGTGCACGCTTCTAAGCCTCTAAATGTCTCCTCAGAAAATCAGTGGATCAAGGCGGATATGAATAATCTACTAGTGTAGCCGATGATCGCCAAATATCATATTATGGCTTCAGCGATCCTCCGAATAGCCACACGAACCTACAAGCCATTAAAAGAGACGTTAAAAGAGACTCTTTTAGCGCCTGTTTCGTTTTCCCGTGTACGATGAATTATCCTTACCATAGCGCACACTCTTTTCCTAGCAAATAGTGGAAGTCTTATCACATTCACATGAGAATTTTATTGTTTTCTTTGTAAGTGATCGTTAACAAACTCGTCTATATCAGTCGCAGTCAGAACTACTTTTGTATCCTTGAAATTTTTGAAGGTAATTGCAATTCGTGTTTCTTTCTCTCATTTTGTTGCGATAAATCGAGAAAGGATCGTCGGGAATATACGCACCATTGCAGCATCGAAGCGACTTTAGATTATATAGTCTATGATAACGCTAAAATAACCTATATTCTTTTCATATCTTCATTTGCCCTATCATAATGAGAAGAAAAATTGAACAGAACGTTAGTAAAAAATATCAAACTCTGCTCCAAATATATACAACGTATAGGGTTAGTAGCGAAGCCGGCATTAATCAACTTAATGACAGTTAAGAGAACAGGACAGATTCGCAAAGGTTATCCCAGTACTCAATAATAGCTGACAGTAGCAACAATGTCAACAAGGCTGTAGAATATGTGAATGAGATAATAATAGTGACATCCATAAAAATTCTCTTATTTATTCCGAAAATTGTTTATTTATAGCGTTACAGTAGGGAATAATGCGGTTTTAGGAAGCGAACATGTCCGTAATGTTTCAAGGCGACAGCTGAGATATGCCCTAAACTAAAGTCTGTGTCTATTCACGACTATACGGTCGCCATGTCATGCAACTGTACCGACAATAAACTCCTATCGAAGATCGTATTTAGGGCGAATAAAAATTTTATAAGTTTCTTGCAAAAGGATACCGCCTAAATGGAAGAGTTCACCGACCTTGAACCATTGTCTTTGGTTGCACAGCATGTGCTATATTGCGGTTTATGATAAACAATATAGTGCAAACTTCGCAAACCCTCATAGATGCATGCCCTACGTAGTGCAGAGTCGTAGGCAGGATCATACTCCTTCCCTTAACCTCGCAATTATTTCTTTTCATATCTACTCGAAGTTACTAAATGTGCTTATTTTGTTGCGAAGGTTTTTAATGGAGCACAACAGGAGTACATAATCCTTCATACGTCCGAGATTAGGTCATTTCAGGAATCCCGCGATGATAGGAGTCTATTAATGACTTTCTGAACTTCGAAGAGGAGGTGTATTCGTAAGAGGAAAAAGAACTCATATGGACTTCTGCATTTTTTTCAGAAAACTTTTGAATAACATTCTGCGGCAACTTATGACCAATTTATTAACCAGTGGGCAGTTTAGCATGTAAGGTAATCCTTGTTATTTGCTAAGACACTGTTACGAGAGTTGCAACATCATTCAAAAAGATAACTTCTATTACAAGCGACTTTAAACGGTCGTTTTCTTCGTCATGTCCAAAAGATTTAGGAGAGATGGAAGGTGGGAAGAAAACTGGATAACTTACAGGTTGTTCATAAGTTCACCCCTGACGCATTGTAAAAGGTCCGCGTGGATGGTGTGTGGCTCTTATCTGATGAGACCTCTGCATAATTGAAGAGTTCAAATGATGGGCTGAAGAGCGTTTGATATGAGTGCGGTGCTCTTTGTTGCGGTGAACCGTACCGAAACAAAGCGATGCGAAGCACAAAGAAAGAAATTTCGAGAATCGGTCAGACTTTTGAAAACCCCTCAATCATTAGCTTATACCCTTTGCAAAACCCATTTCTTATTTGCCTCCACAAAAAAAAGAATGAATGATGTAGGTGTTAAATAGTCCTTACACGTACGAGGGTCTTACTGGTTTCAGCTGACTGACTAGCTACAATAAGAGGATGATAAAATTAAATGATAAACCGCCTCAGTTTTATGTACGAAAGTATTAACTGACTATAGAATTCGAACAATTGGCCACATGGGGTAAGCAACTCGTGAACCTCATCAAAACGACACCCTACAATTGTCACAATTTGTAAAGTGTAGCCGTAAATGGTAAGCAGCGTCAGATAGGCATTTCGTCGTCAATTTCATCGTGCAACATCCAATTTGTCCTATTTGCAAATCACCGTTAACGTATTTTGCTAACAAAAGAGGCAAGCATGTTCGTGCCTCACTTATTCGCACAACCCAATTTAATTGAGCCTTTAGAATCGGGCAGCTTTTTCTTCTCAGAAAAAAAAGTGAATAAGCTGCTTTATGCCTGAATGCTGAAATAAGGCGAAATGTTTTTCGAATACAAAAAACCCTAAAGGCGGACTCATAAATTTTCAATCCTTGAAAGGAAACAAAGCATTCTTGTAAAAAAATGACCTTAATATGACGTGGATCGATGTATGTCCCGTATACTAAATATCGCTTGTGGAATAGACGATTAATGACTTGATAGTTAATTGAAGTCAGAGAATCAATTACGGCTCTAATTACGACAAATTTCAACTTTCGTGCAAACTTTATAATTCTCTCCTAACCCAATAACGTAAATTTCCTATTTCGTTAGCTCAAAATCGAGCCTATTCTTTAAAAAAATTGTAATTTGAATATCGCATATCACGGTGTTTCCTTATATAAGATGCAAGAGCAATAGCAGCCAGCTAAGTGAACGAAAGAGATTTTATCTGATTAAACAGTGCTCCGACGGGCATTGAACGCACTTCCGAGCTACTTAAGTAGCATCTATAGATAAGACTAATAAATAAACAATAATAAACAAAATTACGAGGTCATCACTAACACAACGACTCAATTGTTCTTTGATTCAAAGTTGAAAAATCACTGCTAAAAGAACTTAACATTTTTTGGTTGGTAAATAAGTTTCTTCAAGCTTGGAGGTCATGAAAATCGTAGATATTACTTCCAAGTATTTGTATAATCGTAGCGTCCAGTTATATATAAGTGAACGGAATATATTGATTGCTGCATCTTGACTGCAATAAGAAAAAGATGGTACACTGCATTGCATTGCAATAAAATTACGGCTATAAATTCACCATATATTGCCTAAAAATCTACGATGTACTCAAGGAACGTCCATCATCAAGAAGCTTGCAAATCTATAGCATGTTCATAAGAATGTTAGGAGCTAATTGTGCTGAAGCAATTTGGAGATAGTAATATTCTGAACGGATAATTTTCACACAGATGCGGCTTTAATTGAAATCATACAAACTATTAACTGGTGGCTATGATATTGCAAAAAAATGTGGAAATGAAAATATGCAACTCTATATAATCAGGTGTCGGTAATCACAGCCACCTCCTTGCTATAGATGAGATAAAATTTTGCCCGATGCGAAACGGTTATGCATAGAAATGTATTCGCTAAATTTCTGATGACTTTAAAGAATATATGTGAGGAAAGAGTGGATTTTTTGAAGTATTCTTGTGAATCAACAATATCCTGAGTGTCTCAAATTCCCTCCGGCATTGAGGAAAATTGTGAACTGGGAAGTATTTATACCTTTTGACGAGTCTCAATAGAGTTATTTCATCGTTGTGTTCCCCATAGTTGCCGCAAAGGACCGCTTACAATCCGCTTTCACATCTTTGTGATGCTTATTCAAATGAAACGACGACGACGTAAAAACCTTCTTAATGCAGATATCTTCGGTGCTTTTTTTGCTGAGAACAAACGAAATTGTGCAGGGACAGATAAAAAACATGGACAGATAAAATCGCTCTATTTCATTCCCCTCACAAGAATGCTTTGATTTGGAACGCAGAAGACGCAAATGATGACGGTGATCCCTCCAGAAATGATATCGATTAGGGAAATGAAAAAGAAGAAACATCGAAACGTTCGAGCGGTCAGCTGCTGCTCTCTTATAGATTGCAACAACGTTCTCAACAACGACTAATCCTGCAACCATTGGTGGTAAGCAAACGTTGTGTTCTGTTCCTCTCATCGCAAATAAACATCACAGCAAACAACTCTATGAGGCACATCCACTTATGTTGCTTAAGTGCTTCTTATTAGTCCACTTATCAGCCCACCTTAAGAGTCTTATTGCTTCTTGAAACATCGACGCTTTTTTTCACCAAACTTTCGATATCACTATAAAATTACAGCAAAAAGTGATAAAAATTTATGAAAATAGAGAACTTGAAAACGGCTTTTTGTGAAACCATCACTTTAGAGGTTGGTTGTCCAAAAAATAAGCATTATGCTTAAGATTCTGGAGGCTTTCAATATTATTTCTTATACTTAACATAGTACAACTTTAGCTAGTTTATGCACAATTTGAAACGATGAAGAAAAATTGCACATTTTTAGGAAATCGCTTATGAATGCTCAGTCATCACTGAATATGGATCACAGCTTGAAAGGTTAAAATGCCGCATAACATTATTGAACGTATCAGTCATCAAAAATATCCGGCATTTTCACATCAGGATCATAGGTATATCTCAAATTGATTATGCCACTGTACAGTGGAAAATATGGATTTCAATGAGTAAAACATACTAGCAGAAAAATTGACTCAATTAACACCTCCTCCTCGATGAAAATTAATTTAGCTGTAAGGCTATGACTCACTTATCTATCACCTTAACACTCATGGTGGACGACTCATTAGAGTTCGATGGCTTCTTTTCACACTTGCACTCATAAAGAGGCGAAACTATACGAGGCAAAAATATGCAACATATTTTGCATACGAGAAAGGGGAATAATTTCCATTCACAAATTTAAGTAAGGAAATTTTCTTATGTAATCTCAAAATCTAAATGAGGACTTCTTACTATCAACAAGCTCCCCGCTTGTTTAGTGATGAGACAAAGTCGTATCAAATGATATTGGCTATCGAGCAAAGAGTGTGGATGCCATTATTTCTGTGCAATTACTAAAGTGCAATTCAATCCCTCAACAGTCAAATAATTGTAGTAATTGAAGATGTGTCACGGATAAAAGCGTCAGCAATAAGCCGAAAGCAACATGAAAATCGATGCCGACATCACTATATTTGTGATGTTACCATCTGTGAAAGGTGCCGAAATATTTCGACGATTCATTATGCAATGTCATTCACCGACTGATGATAATATTTGTCAAGATAAACGTCTTTTGATCGCTTTTCTAATAAGATTTCCTAGCATTTTTGTTTACTGTCTTTTTTGAGGAGCGTACAAGTGAAAAATTTTGTGCTGAAACTGATGGCATCTTATTTGCATTCCGTTCCGGATTGCATGGATAATAAACGAATGCAAAATTGCTTAACAGAAATTAATTGGTTTATATGGTCAATAAACTTCCCTTCCAGTTGTGAAACGACAGAAGATTAAACTAATTCACCACTGAATGGAAGCATAAACAAAACACCTATTGTTTTATGAGGATGGTGTAAAAAGTGATGATCACTCAGCCACTATCTTCATTTTCTGTCTCATTAAAGCGCTTACTAGGGGATTTACTTTGACTTATTCCTACATCTTATCTATCTGTTTCATTCAATTAGTTAGATGCATTATGAGTATCAAGCCTAACAATGAAAACTAGCAAAACTACATCCTTCTATCCGTAATCTTAGCAGTGGTTATTCTATACGCTCTGAATTCCAGAAAAAAAAAACAAACAATCGACGAATAAAGATTCTGGACTCCTGAAATAGACCGGTAGCTATTGACCCACTTCAATTCAGTACTCGCTTTTATACATTGGTGCCAGCAAAATAAAGCAACGCCACCTCTCGTCTACTACCATAATTCGCGTACACATCTGCCTAGCCGGAAATTTTCACTTCGCAGCCGTTCAATCATCGGTTACGAACTTTGCATACATCATATCATTGTCATCATATATACTGAATCGCAATAAGGAAAAGGATCTACTGCAACATAAGACCCGAAGAGATGCATTTCTACGGGCACTACACATCGGCTTGGTTTCATTTAACGACAGGATCATTCGTGTCGGAAGATCTAAAATTTTCTACGCGCATTCGCAAATTCGCCTTCCAAAAAATAGAGTGTCGCTACTTTCAGATGTTATACAGTTTTCGAAATTCATACGTATAATGTCTGACCTTAATTTCCTGACTGATCGATCAATGTTGCAGGAAGTTCTGAACAATTAGGCTTGTTGAAAAGTGGATATGCAAATCGGAACGGATTTTATATAAGCTGCAGCTTTATTAAATATATGACGGCACTATTTTGTATTTATAGAATTTGTTTGGAATTTAAGTACTGCTTTATGTGAAATATAGAATTGCTAAACCATTTAACCGTCATAGTGTTTGATATCGTGACTAAATGAGGAACAAGAAGTTCACATAGGCTGATCATGTTTCCCACCGAACACTCTTCGCATCTGATCTAATTCTGTCGCTTGCTTCGATGTGGAGAGATTATTTCGTAGGAATTCACACTTGATGCTAATTATTGACTACTTGTTAAGCGATGCTTCATAATCGTATATGCTATGCTCTATCGCTTTACGTTTCAATGAAGTATTCGATCGTCATTTGTGCTTTTAATCTCACCTGGCGAGCAGTAATTAGACGTTAGCGCTTCTTGATAATCCTTCGTTAGTTGTATGGCTTTATATTCTATGCACAATTTACACGTTAACAAGCAAGAGATATACTCATTTACAGATATATCACATTTGCAATTAGTCTATACTAAATTATTGAGAAATATATCCCTACTGTATATTTAAATAGATATTTATGGAGTAATTTATGGAAGTATGAAAGTATACCATTATATTTATGGAAATAATATGCTCAAAATCTTACCGATACTATTTGAAATATGTTCTCGAGAAAAAGAGGAGAACTGGATAGCGATATGCAGATAAAAAATATCTGTTACTGAGAGCCAAAAAATTTGAATAGAAGGAATGCTGAAGAACTATTGTTTAAGCCACAAATGCAGATGCAAGGATAATTTCGAGGCACGACTCAGCGCAAGAGCTGTGCAAATCCGCCATTCTCAACTATTCAATGAATCCAGTCGTCTTGATCCTTGCTTCGCGAATCAATTCGTTTCAAAGCTTAATTTATCTCTTTGTCCAATGTGGGTTCTAAAATAATACCCTGCATTGCTGCTATGCGTTCTCCCGCATAGCTTCAAAATGACTTAATTGATAGCTCTTTTGCATCGAAAACAGGAGAATTTCTGTCCGTTCAATCTCTGCTAATCAAAAGTGTGCTCTCATTACTTAGAAGGCTATCGAATCATTCCGAATAGTATACAAAAAGATGAAATATGATAAACTGAAAGAATATGTCCCTCAGCTAATGCTGGATATGGTCTCGAATTGGCTTATTTAAAGTACAGCAGTTACAGTCCACTCATTTGAGCAGAACCGAACGCTGATTGTAAAAGCAAAGAGGTGACCTTACATGGCTTCCGTCAAAGATTAGCCTGTATTATTGCTAATGAACTCAAGTAATCCATAAGGAAATGAACTCTAGAGAGTGCTCTTCACCTTAGAATAAAAACAGAAGCCAACACTGGATTGTGGTAAAAATGCACTATCGATGAGAAGGTTTTCGCTGAGTTCTGTGCATATCTTGAGTGAAGAAATGCAATATGGAAGTAAAAAAAGCCTAGGCCGTGCTGACTGCCTCGAAAATTCGAGCATTTTTCTGCAGCTTGGCAAGCTCAGAGAATATATTTCAAATTATTTAGCTTATCGCAGCAACAATAGAAATTCCACCAAATAATCTCAACAAAGAAGTCTACGTTGGTATTTCGCCAATGTTTCGACTATTTGAAAGCGTTGGTAACACTTGAATTGGGCACATAAAAAACGACTTATATATATAGACGACTATATATATATATATATATATATATATATATATATATATAGAAATGCTGCACAATTAGCTAATTTATCACTGAAATGCAACCTCATTTACCCAGAATTAAGCGAACTTGCGTGCCTGCATGCAATTCATGCAATTGACGACTGCTATATTGTTCTAGTGAGAATGAGGGCCTTATCACACATTTTCTTAAATGTGCTTGCATGCTTATGTAAAAAAACGATGCCTTGTGCGTTGCTCATTTTGCATGCACCCTATAATCGCCTTTCGGAAAGCGCATGTGCGAATATGAAATATGATCGTGTAGTACATATTATTCCGTATTAGCATATTTGCTTAATCAAAGCGATCCCCGCAAGGAGGCACTTGATCGCCTTAGGAACAGAGGGTGACAGGTGGCATTACCATCGTATTCGGATGTGACATAGGATGTTCACTGCTGATGCAACACATGGACTCGGCTTTTCTCAATTACTCGTAGGCATCTTATTTTCAAGAATACGTTGATTATGTTCCTACAGTATTGTGTAATAATAAAAGATTTTAGAATAATTGAAAATTCTGACTTAAGCATCAGAGGCTCTCAGCACAGATATCCGAAAGCGTTTTTACTTGGGTCAAAGCGGGGCTGAGTCCATGACTAACCTGCAGCGTCTTTTGGATATCATAAGTCGGGTTAGGATTGCACCGAGCAGATGCTAACACTAGGCGATCGTTCCAGGCTAAACGTCTTTAACGCATCAATGGTTTTAGGCATTATGAACAATGACATCGATTCGAAAACAGCTGACACGACCGTGTGCTCACAGCAAACCTGACAAAACGCATAATTTATGCATAAAGCTCAACTAGCAAATGGGCAAGGTTCATCACCTCTTTGTCTCGGTCATTGAGAATAAACGAAGAATATCGTGCTATAAATCTTATACGGTTTTCAAGTTGCATTCTCAAAAATTTAGAAATGTATCCACTTGGCTTCACTATTTAAGCGTCTATGAGCAAGAGAACGTAGTTCGACTTAATTTCTGAAGGTAGGAAGGTGTTGTTTCCCTATGAATAGGGCATTTCCATTACCTTACTTTTTACTTGTTCCGATGGACATACCAAATGACTAGCGGCTATTCTAGACTTTTAAATATACAAAAGACAAAAACAGCAGACGAGGAAACCCACTGAAGCCCGATATGCTTTAACTTAAAAGCCCATATCATTTGCATTGGTCGCTGCCACTAAATGGAAATAATAAAAATTTATGAAGGTTTCGTATTTTAGATGAAAATAAGCTCTAAATATTTTTGCTATATATAGAGCACCTGATTCATTGTGTATTTTTTGTACGCTGGGGTAACATTTTACTGTGCAAAAAAGCATATGTAATCTTAACTTCTATTCAGTACTATTTCAACGACGAGATCAGTGAGTAAGCTTAATTTTCATACTGAGCCTATCTTCGTATCAACACGACTAGTTAGTGCTGTTCAGCAACCTTGCTGCAAGAGTTCAGTCCTATTTATGCATCTTTCAATCCTATTGAAAAAGAGAGAAGTGTTTGAGCGCTTCGGCAATAGGTGTTTGAAGCGAATGTGTAGAGGCGTCAAGTAAAGTACTACTAAATGTCCACTTATACAACGATGACATATCAATAGTGTGCAGAAGTACTTCAAAAGGTTCGCATTGCTCGAAATGCAGTGAAGTGCAAATACTCTTGTAATGTGTGATAACACTTTCTCTGCCCGCATACATGTTGTTGCTAAACAGTTACGAACTGTGGCTATGCAAGAGACGTCCAGCTGCGATTGCAGTGCTTAGTCCCTCTATTAAATTGACCTCTTTGTGAACCCACTCCACAATTACGCAGCGTCCCCCTCACAATACGAACTATTTTCATAAACTGTAATTGGTCGAGGACGTGTGCTTTATGATAGAATGCTGCTGTTTAAACAACTGTTACAACAACGCTATAATTGTGGGTCATTAGAGCGAAATAAACTTTCGTCATTGTCTTCAGTTGCTTATGATTTCCTAGCGGCTTATTATTGAATTTTCTTATAGCGAATTTTTGTCACTATGAATAGAAAGCTATAAATGAAATTTTAAGACAAATATGGCCTACGCAACGATAAGCTTAATTGTTTTCCAGTCGATGATAAACCTTTAAAGTGGCGAAATTCCGTTAAGCTCCTCAAACCATTTTCACGGATTTTTATAGTGGATCAACGGGGATATTTCTAGAACTAAGTTCTTTTCCCGCTGAAATCCCTCAAAAGTGAGCGAAACTACATCTACTTAAGAGATTTCAATAAGGGTGCATGTAAGTCCTTGATAAAACTAAGTAAGTGAACTGAAAAAGATAACAGTAACTGAAAGACAGCAAATGCCGGAAATGCTTGACTTTCAAATAGCTAGGTTTAACTTTCAGCGTCTATTTAAAGATACAAAAATATGAAAGGTCAAGCGAAGTGATAACCTTTTTTATCCTTCCTCTTCAACCTTTGCCACTCTCTCCGACCTGACATTCTTACTTCTTATATATTCAAAGAAACGGCATTCCGCAGATGAAAGAAAACCTCAGTTCAAAAATTAGGCAAATATCAGAGGAAGGATAGTGCGTCTAAACGGCACACAACCATGGCATCGTATCACTGGATATGGAGAAACACAAAGCATAGCAGCAGATGCATATGCATGTAGATGACATTGGCCTTGACTCAATACAGCTCGCCGAAAAAGCGGATTATGCGTGCTCGAAGCAACATCAAAGGTGCCGTTTATTTGTACGCTTAGCGGTGCGCTACTGCCTCATCAACCTAGTCACCTTTGTCAAGCACCATACTAGACTACCTCTTTTTGCATCCGATTAAACCACGTTTTGTTGGGATGCGAGGAGGGGAGAACAGCGATTGGGGGGAACAGGAGGATGCTTTTGACAACAAATATACCTTTGTAAGCTGTTAGGCAAGAAGCAGTTAAAGATGTGATTGAGGGCGGTTACTAGAGTGAGACCTTTTCCGACGGCAGTCATGGTGGTACACACTATCACCTAAATGTACGATTTGTTGGCACCTGTCATTTCGAAATTAGGGATTTAAATCTGCCCTTAGCATGAACCATGCCGAAAACAGTACCAGCAGATTATTTTTATGACTTGAAGGTCCAATATGAGCTGATGTCTTTCGTTGTGCAAAATTTCTTTCATTATCGCTCAGACAACGAATAACTTTTGGGATGAAGCACTCAGGCACATCGTTATGACTTGAAGTATGTCGAGATGAAGCATAGAAATATAGCATAGGACATGTGGTATCACGCTAATTCGTGATAAATGCACGTTACCTGTGTGCACGTATGTGCATTTTATGGGAATTGGTGTAATCCCCTATCGAAATATTTCCGATGCTACGACATCGAGGAAAGAGCTACGAAAGACCTTAACTGAGAGGTGATAGTAGTGTCTGAACAAAAGCTGAACTTACTCGTCATCAAAAATATGTTCTTCTATACGATGATATATGATGTGTGGATTCTGAGAGTACTTATTGACCTCACGCTTAGCTATTCCTGAGGTCAACAAATGCAAACCTTTTTCAGCGTATTCCTTATATCAAGCTATCAACTAGCTTAGTCAGAAAGTATGTAATGTTTTGAATTCACTGGTGACGTCCCAAGAAAAGAGGCTAACACAAACGCGGCGGCGATCGTTGCACTAATGCGGGCAATTGCTAACACATCAGAGTGAATTAGCATGAAAGTGAATCACACAAATCGAACGACCGACATGCGACATACATCAATTGGATTGTAATAGCATTTTCAATGGCACACAACACGAAGACATGTTAATTTCACGCCTAATACGACAAAATGTTGCTTCTAGCTAACGATCGAGTAATTAGGTGTGAGTGTTGCTATCGATAATGGTACTATGTCAAAAGTTAGTGCCAGTCGCATCCGATTAGGCTAAAAACTTCGTTTTTAGTGGGTCTCGACATTTGCAACTTTGAAGCAAATACATCGCAAAATATTGCTAATTTCGGACAACGGCGTCCTTCAATGATGCTCGAGAGAACAATGGCAACAAATTAGTATCATCGACTGCACTCAATTTTTTGGGGGGTGGGGGGGGGGGGGGGGGGGGGGGAAAGGTTGAAAGAAGACAAATGTGTCGTCTGGAGTGTTAATGATCACTGAACTCATCTTTAGAGAAACCAAACGTAAGATATGTAAAAGATCGAAAACATAAGAAATAAGATTTCTTTTAATATACCTACAGCACTTCTTCACAACAGCTTAAAATAGGCAATTTTATTGCTGGCAAAGGCCATTTACTATTCAGTTTTATGTGGCATTCACATTCTTTCTTTGGCATGAACGATATGATCCGAAGTGATCTATGAAAATGTGAAAGACAGACGCCAATTGCGTAAACAGTATGGTATAGCATGAGCTATAAATTTTATATATGCAAATACTCGAATACCACCTCATGAAGCTAATATGAGAATGCAATTATGAGAGGAATACAGCCGTGATGAATTTCCTTTAAAAATATGAAAACATCCTGGAAATACTGTTCGCGGATTTCTAGTTTTTTTTTTCTTGTAAAAATGTGAAAAAACCATTGTAAACTGAAAAATATCTATGGATAATATTCTCTTGAAATAAAAGCTAAGAAATCAATATGTTTATTCTCACAACCGGTAGTTTAAGCAAGGGTTGCATTAGCAGAAGTAGTCCTGGATTCTCATCTTCCCAATGGTGATTGCTACGTTTGACGAGACAACAAAAAGGGGTTTACATTTGATATTGCTCTCGAGCTATTTGAAAATCAGCCATTCTTTCTATTCGTTGCTGCTAAAAAACACCTAAAAACAGCTCAACGATGTCGTCTGATTAATTACTGGTTTCGAAAAACTTACATAGGATTTGTTGAATTCCAATACAAGTCGGGAAGTCGCCTCGCAAATGCGTACTCGATAACCACAATTAGTAAGTACAGTTGCATTTTCAAACGCCCTTGTCCAATGTTTCGTCGTACAGCTTCCTAGAATGTTACTATGGGTTGGAAAATTACATAGCTTATTATCGTCGCATTTTTGAATCGGCTTTTATAAAATTATTTGCGACAGAAATCGAGAGGACAAATTGAATTGAATTTTGAGCAACGTTGAACCAAAGCGTCTGTCAAATTTGATCAATCGAAACATAAACATATTCAGCGAATCCAGAATTATAGAATGAATCAACGAACAATGTGGGTTAGAAGAACTTCGGGATATACCAGTGAAAAAATGTAAATATTAACGAGCGGTCTATTTCAAACAACACAAGTAAACAGGAAACAAGCACCTAATCGTATATCGCTATGGAAAGGGCAATGAGTGAGAGTGCAACGGCCAAATAGTGGTATTGAATGGTGTTAAAAAAAGTGTATACGCAGTGCACTTCAACGATAAATTTGTGCATCAGAAATGAAAATATTATAGAATTCATTGAAAATTTTCGTACAAATTCGAGCTTTTCCCTGTGACTATCACTTACGAGCCAACGAAGAGGTCAATAGAGACGTTTTAGAAGCATTAGACGATAAGGCTTCTTGGAACTGCTTATAATAACTAAGTGTTTAAACATATCTGGAAACACATCGTCTCATCATATGAATGCTGCTCTTCAGCGATATCTAAAAAGAGATTTTGCAAAAATCAAGAGAAACGGTGAGGATTACAGAGAAGATTGAGAGCAGAGAAACCACTGATGGCATCGAAGTGAATTATGCTCTTATTAGTTTTGTTTGTTTCCGTTAATACTTCCACTAAATTTCCATCCTCATTCATACATCAGTGGATGACACTGAAATGGGTTCTCGTTAAAATTCTTCCCACTTTCCTCAAATGCGATAGAAACTCTAGCTCCAGGACGTTTTAAACAGCAGTGGATATGAAATATGAACGAAGTTACCATTCACCACTGGTACTAAATGATGTCGATGAAAGCGTAAAATATATACGAAGTGCAAACGAGGATGATGCAGGTAAAAGTTCACGATGATCTGAGGATGTGATGCATTGACTTCAGCTGCGCGATCGCTCCTCCCTATGTAGCCACGCCCTAGCTACGAGGGCGTGCGCTACCGATATTTCTCTCCATCCCAGTTCTCTGCGTCCTAGCTAATGGAAATTGCGATGCTTTCTGATAATAATATCATCTACCGGTTTAAGGGAAATCGAGGGAAATCAGTTTTCAAACTTGCGAAAATAAAAACCGCTGTCATGTTAGCTGATAGGCTAGAATTGTTCAAGGAAAATGTTTTCACAACGTGACAGGGATAATAACTAAGGTGTTCACTTTGAAATGAACGCTTCATAAAGTTGACAATAAAGCATAATTTTGCAAAAACATTTAAAAATTATACGGAAAATGGGCATAATTGCATTTTAACGCACTTTGGGATACGTAAATTCGAGGAGCAATAAAAAACACTAAGGAAAGATTATTGGAAGCAAAGGCTAATTCGCTCATAATTGTAATGTCGTTGATTCTTCAGAAATTCGGCTTAGACGCTCATTCGTTTTGGAAACGCCACTACATAGTATCACCAACGGAAAAACACGATTTTGAACGAAGACTGAAGTCGACCTCTGTAATTTCCAATTAAACATCGCTCATACTAGAACATTGAAAGTCATAGTTGAAAATCCCTATGAAATATAAAACAACTTCACTATAGATTCCCTTAGAAGGTGGTAATTTGTTTAGCACATGAGCGTGGATGAAATTTCCATTGTGCAAATCAAGAGCTCTTTAAAGATGTGAAGTATGTGAGGAAAAGAGAAAACAATATTTTTAATCGACGTTTTGGATTGCGTTGTTTGCAGAGAAATCGATTTATTCGAGTAAATAATGGGGCAACAATCTACTGATTTATGCATATCACCTTCAAAAATGAGCCCATAGAAATGCCATTTGAGAAGGATATTCACTTGAGTTGATACAAATTCACTAATAACTGTTCTCTTTTTCTATGATATTTGTTCGCGTAATTGCTAATGGAGATAATGCAAAGCCTCCTCATTAACGATATCGAATTACCGTTATAGGCAAAAAAATCCTTCTATGATATTTTTCCCTCCGAAATTTTTCCGCTTCCGATCTAATAAATAGTGAAACTTCCTCATTTTTAGGTTTTAATTAATTTATTTCTTTAAATTCAATATGAACAAAGCGTCGATGTGACCAATATTTCAAATAGCCACAAAATCTATTGCTTTAAAATGATATCCAAAAATGCGTTCCTATCCTTCTATGTGATGGGCGTGGTTATCGATCGAATAGTGTAAGAGAAAGAAATTCACGAAACTAGTGACGTATAAGAGGCGATGATCGTTGGAAGGTGGGGATGATTTATATGCGAAAATGACAAGCGCCTCTCGTCATATGGAAATATACTGTCTCATTTACTCGACATTCAAACCGCATTCATTTGAATTTAAGCCGGCCAAAATGCCTATGATGCAGTGATGGATTGATCCACAACAGATGTCTTTTGATGTGATTAATTTGCTGAGGCTAAAAAAAGCATATAAATATAAACATAAACACAAACGTAAATATAAATATAAATGTAGATAAATAAATACATATACATATATATATATACATATATATATATATATATATATATATATATATATATATATATATATATATATATGTGAACTTATCATGACTCTTAACAAGTCGAAACAGCCAGATGCAGTTCCGAGAGTGGTTTGCCCTTGGCATCCCTTATCACTCTAGCGAGTTCACTAAGACTGCGAAGTTAACATCTATGCCATATAAGAATTCACGATTCGGCGTAATGAAAGCGATGATAAATGCGAAATTAGTTCTGCACATAAATGAACAAAATATGGGATCGCTGCATAACAGATCATCGTATAACACGGGACTTCATCTCTAAACAGATTAACGCCAAGAGGAAATTGAGTATTGGAGCATTGCAGAACGCTCAGAAATGCTCCATTAAGCGTTATGCACGGAGCCTTAACATCACATTTTTTTTTTTTTTTTTGATGCGCCGGAACGCTAATGCTTGAGCGTGAATTATTGTTAACGTTGACATCAAAAACCTTCATATTTCCGCTGAAATTACATGCCATCAATTAGGCGTTTCAAGTTGCTGCTGTGTAAATAGACTGGAAAGGCATACCCAACGGTTCGATTAGTTGAATAAAATCACTCAATTTTGCAATCTGGATGAGGTGACATAAAATTCTTGAATTTCTTTCATATTTCTCACCCGAAATTGACGATCATAGTCCAACTTATTAGGCGGAGCGTTCAAATTGTCTTTTATTGAGGCCACTTCGTCTGTCTGCCAGGTTCGAAAAATGATGTGACTGTGAGAACATCTGTTTCAAGACTGGATGAAATGCCTGCCTATGCTCAAGGAGACAATTTTCCGATGACTTTGAACCATCATTAAAATTTTCTTCTTGTTTTATTAGATCGAATCCTTGTTTTACTCTCTTTTAATTGCGCATTTCCTATAGTTTTATAACTTTAATAGTGATTTGAAACATTTTATGCATAAAAGAATTGAAATTTAATGGAAATAAATATTTAAATTAGGTACACCAATCCAGAAACGTTATCCGCGCCTATCCTCTAACAACCTATGATCGCATAGAACTTCATACAAAGAGTCTTCATCTTAAAGAATACAAATTTTACTCTCCTCTTGAGTGGTGTTGATGTTTTGTTAAGCGTTTCATTAATTGGCTGCCATTATTTTCTGGAAGTTCAACCTTCGCTGAATTCCAGAAAATATTTCTCCTCACGAAAATTGCTCATCCTTTATGCTGGGCATGATCTGACATGTGATTACAAGATCCACAGAGTAGCCTCAATGATATCCACAAAACACCGACCTTTCAGAATATTTCATTGAAAAATTGCATCTTGCCGAGGGTTCGCATACCCCGTCATTGCGCATGGATGTATGCTTGAAAATATTATTGCATAGCGGAAAGTTTCCGTAGAATCGCTAATTTTTTCTTGATCAATGTGAAAGCGCTCATTAATTTTCCAAGCTAGCAATTGACATGTGTCAAGTACCGCAATTGCTTTCGAATTTTCTGAATGCATTTGCGTTACTGTTTTTGGCAAACAACAAAGTGAGGAAAGCGAAGTTCTATAATTATGATTGTAAAAGTAATTGTACTTATAGCTGTAATAATAAAAAGCACTAATAATAACTGCAACAACAATAATAGTAATAATAATAATTATGACAATAATAATAATAACAATAGTAATACTATTATTGTTATCATTTTGTTATTATTAATATCATTATTGTTATTATTATTATTATTATTGCCATTTTTATTTCATTGTTGTTGTTACTATTTTCATTGTTATTATTATTGCTATTATTAGCATTATTATCATTATTATTACTATTATTATCACTATTATTACTATTACTATTATTCTCTGTTATTTACTACCTATTTTTTTCATTAAAATTATCGAAAGTATTTTCGAAATTTCGCAAATGCATCGGATAAAACGTCGTACAAACGGATATTGAACCTGATGATCACGCTCAGCTGAAGATGAAACCGGATTTTGCTCGTAAGAAAATTTTACCATCGCTCATTAACAATGAGGGAGTACCGATAGCGGTTACTCGCATTATTTATGCTGTGCATTGTCGTTAAATTTTTTTCCACTATAGTGGCTTTTCTATTGACGGATAGAATTTCTCCTCGGTTTCATCACCTCTCGTGTCTTTCACTGTTTCTTTTCCTTTCTTTTTTTGGCAATCCGAAGTGGAGAACCTAGTGGAAAATTGAGCTGTACTCATCCGATCTCATGAACCAGTAATATTCCAGACCGATAATGTTGATATATTTTCGATCACCTTAAGTGGATCATTTCTAAAAGAATGAAGGCGAAAGAGAACGCTAATTTTAAGATAAAGGGAAGTATTCATAGTTAAGTTGTGATAGTAATTTCAGTTCGGCGCAACTTCCCGTCACTTACGCAAAACGAAAAACACGTCGCCGATCATTATTTTCGTGCTGCAATCAACAATACAAGTTTTCCAACATGTTTCACCTTTAATTACACATTCGGAATAGACATTGTTTCCTCCAAAGAATTTCCATTTTATTGGTCATTTATATTCCAAAATTAGCAAAACTTCTGTTATGTTATCTCTTCGTAACACTAGAAAAGTCGTATATTTTCTGTCCATCACAATTGCATTCGATAAGATCTGAACCTCATTCATCAAATAATCCAGTCGTTGAGGAATCGAAGGGATTTTCATTGCATCATTAGCCTCTCCCTGAAATACGCCACCAATGATCGTTTCTACTAAACAATTGTTTGAAACCTTCCCAAAAATGATTATTTCTATGTAGTATTTCAATTATTTGCGTAAATTCCCCACAGTAGATTGACAGCGTTTTAGGGGGGAGTAACACTAATAAAAAGGACAATGACTATGCGCTATGTCGGAAGTGGACTTTTAAAGAGCCCACAAGAGCGCTCGCTATGTTTCGTGTTGTAATCTGCATTATTTCATAGTATTGCATTGTCATTAACAGTTGTCGATGTCGAATAGTCGTGTCGATCTATCAATGTCGAACAGACAGACACACATCGACGTGAAGACAAGTGGCTACCCTCTAAATACATCACTTACATATTCGAATATTTGCTCTCATGTCTATCATAATAGATATACCTATTATATTTCATATTTGTAACAAAATTAAAGTTCAAATAGTAAAATGGAAATGATCGCTAGTTGCAAATCATTAGAACGATTTCTGTAAGCTGTGTAGTAACAATTTGGACGAATCCTGGAAAAAAAGAGCCTGAAATTAATGTTTTTCAAACCATATGAAAAAAATTCAGGATTTTTTCCATATTTATTCTTATACCGCTTTAATTAACACCTTAGTCACCTGTGGTTTTACCACTGGCTAAACGAGTAGCTTATAAAATCTATGCGATTTAGGACAAACATCAGGCAGGAGGCGGAGAAGATTGTATAGATAGATATTCATCGGTACCGATAGGAATCGCCTGAAACCAGCTACTTGTATTTACACTATACACTATTTACACTATTTATACAGATTTCCGATAGAGTATCTATTTATATAGTACAGATAGTACACTATACAGTATTTGTACAGTGCACAGTACACTATTTATACAGTACACTATACAGTTAGAGTATTTATACACTATTTATACAGTATAGCTACTTGTTCTAAACCAATTGATATTAGTCTTTCCTTACGTTCGCAAAGATAGAGAAAGAAAAACATAATTAATAAAATTCTTCCGCAGAAATTTTTCCGTCTCAGAAACATTCTGTTTCCAAATTTTGCCAGCAACCACTTCACTCTTCTATATTAGCACTTTTAACGGTTGTGGGTTGAAGCAGAAATTATTGAAACAAATCATATCGATATATAACCACAGCAAGCTTCAAGAAGAGTAAGTCATCATTAGCTCAGTAAGCGATCAACATATTCATATTGCTTTGGAGATGACTAATTTATGTTCAGTAATGACGCTGAATGTTCCACATCTCTTTGTGGGACTAAGTCAATAATGAAGAAATCAATGGGTCATGCAATAATATAAGATACTGTCAATGAAAACAACAGTAAGAATGACTTACAATGAGTATAAACATTGTGCACGTTGTTAGGACTAAAGATGGACACAGCGTCTTAGGACAGACAGGCAGGCGGCGAGAAAATTGTATGGATATTCATCGGTACCGATAGGAATCGCCTGACATCGAAACAGAATGGACAAGAGGAAGCGGATGCAAACGTCGCAAGTCGGCGTTAGATATACGTGGGCGACTTAACGAGGAATTGTCTGTCAAATTTAATGATAAAAGTAACGCACAAGGAGTTCTATTGTTGAAAAACAAGGCTAAGTTGTGCCTCAAAAGCAGTGGGAATTTTTTTGACACATCAAACATGGAAACGGTTATGAGGGGCATTTTGCAGCAAGAATTTATGCATGATCTGTTCTTTTCGAGTTGCTTGTTCGTGAAGCTGACAACTCAACAAAATCAAAAAATATCCCAGAAATAAGAAATTCCCAACAGTAAGCACATTTTCATGGCACATTTGTAATCAGTATGCATTTGATGCGATATCCACCGTTTATTTTGAGTAATTATTGCCCACCTAGAAAATGTAACTATTCAAATGTGACTAATGGTTTCCGGAAGAAGAGTATTAAAGAGAGAATAATAAGGATAAATCCTATCATTGTCCATAGTCGCTGTGAGTGAATACAATGAACATGTCTAATCCATCACATATGAAACAATACAACACGATGGGAAAAACTCATATTCATCAATTTTGGGGTCAAACAAACAGAAAATGTTGATTTGAGGCAAACATATCACTTACAGCAGCGTTCACGAGGACAGCCCTTAAGCATGGCGCGCAACAGATGTGTCGATGTGGGAAAACATTTTCACCAGTATGAAGCCTTTTATTCGATATACCTTGGAGCAGTCTATAACACATATAAGTTGCCTTATAGCCAAACCACTTGCCCACAAAAGAAAGAGTATTTCTTGAGTGATTAAAGTGGATAACTATCATCAGAGTATGATCACCCGCTAATTCATCATGAAAGAGAGATGCTCTTGTATCGGTTAACTGCATTCGATTGTTGAGTATCGTTTTGCAAGACACGACATTAAATTATTCAATCACAACGCACTTATGGCCATAGGGACCTCCATACAAGGCACTTTACTGCGTTGAAACTTGTCGTTTGAGGGAGATAAAAGAAATTTTACAATGAGTCAGCTGTGATCGTTTATTGTCATAGTATTCCAAAAAAAGCTTTTCTCTTTTTGTAGTCTCTTTTTTTGGGTCTTTGAAAAGGAGTTTAAGAGAGAAAGACTGCAGTGAAATAGAATCACTGAATGAACCAGAATAAAAATGCGGCTAATTACGCAAAATGGATACAAGAGATATGTTGATATCTGTGGATGAAGCATTTGATCATCGCTTACAGATAGATTGTGAAAGGAAATTTGACACTTCGAAATTGCCAATGAAACAAAAGAATCGATTTCTCTTCTTTAACATATATGAAGGGCATTGTTTAGTGGTTCATGAAGGCGGGATTGAAAGAATATCACAAAATTCCTGGAATAAAAAGTAATGAATAAGTGTTAATAAACGTAAATGGAGAAATCATTTCGTTTCCGCAGATGGATTCAAATAGCATTTAGGTCAATTGGTCACCTCCTGCTCAAACCTCTTCCACATTTTCGATGTGAATTTTAATCACATACTCAAGATACGGCCACCAAAAGTATGCGCTTTTATGAGATGCCTACAATACGATTCCCTACCCATTCTTGCTTAAGAATGTTTGAAGAGTGAAATGTTTTCTTTGCGAAACCACAGTAAAGTTTTCATAGAATAGGCAAAAAGAATGCAGAAATTCAGGTTTGTGGATATACGGACTCACGCGTACACAGACGCGCAGACGCAAACATACGTCGACAAACTTACCTCCACGCAGGAACATAGACTCAGACATGCGGACACACGTACGCATGAGGGCATATAAAGATGATGCAAGATGTAATTAAGTGTCAATTAAGCGATAATGTGTTACGCAATAAAAAAAAGTGTTTAAGGCGTAAAAGATCAAGCAAAAATCGATCCACCATTTTCATCCCCAAAATGTCGAATTAATGGCTTCGACATCCACTCATAGGAGCATTCGAACGATCATAAAATTCTTCACTGCCAAATAGGAGAGCAATAAAATAATTTCCATAGGATTATCGTTTGCTTTATAATCATTATCCTAAGAGTTTGTTTCATCTTCGCATCGCTTCTTCAATCCTCTCCCCTATCTCTTTGAACACAGAGTAGTTGCATAGATTCCTAATTTAATTTCAGTGGTTCGTTATTATTCTCGAGAATGCTCAATCTTCGTACAATAATGAGGAATATGCAAGCCAGGCATGATAAGTGGAGAAGTGAAGTTCTCATACTCTTCACCATTTCCTGTTCGATGTTTAATGTTCTTTTCGTTATTTCCACTTTGTTCAGTTCATTATCACTATAAGCATAGCAGATCTGATAACGTCGATTAGCCAAATTAAATTATCCACAGCTAGTTTGATCTCAGTCATAGGTGAACGTTCGCAACATCAAACATAGTGCAACACCTCCAATGTGGATTTATGGAGATGGTCATACTGGAATTTCGCGTCCGCGGCAATGTTCTCTTCTCATCAAAAATATTATTTAATTGATCAGTTAATAGAATATTCAAGTGATTTAATTAGGTGGTAGACGAATGCTGGAAAGTTACTCACAAAGGACTAACATCCTCGATACTGCGGACAAATAGAAAGATGTTTGCACGATTTAGCGCAACTCATGTTAGCGCTTTACTCTTGCTCAACTTCAGTGTCGAATTTCCAGCTTCTTTAGAGTGGCATTGTTCTATTGATCGCCTCTGCTACTCAAAGTTGCAAGGCATTTAATTTCCCACAGCGAATTTTTCTTCCGGAGAACAAACGTCAGCAAACATATTCAGTTTGCTGAGAATATAATCAAACCAAAGAATTTTAATATGAGGACTCGAACATTCAGTAACAAAAGCCTATTTTTAATGTGGAAGTTTTAATTGATGAAGGAACAAGTTAACTAATACCAATGGACAAGCTCTTCATCTTGTATGCGATAGGCCGTTGCAAGCTGCAAATTTAGAAGTTCGGTTTGACTTCTCGCTTTCTCTCTGAAGCAAATCCTTCACTCTCCTTAAGCAACTTTCACATTTTGTGCATGAATGAACTTTTGCACCTGAATAGAAGGAAAAAGTATGCTGCAGTTTGCATAAAAGTTCCTTGATTGGTTTTTTGGAAACCATGAGGATTTAATTTCCTCAGAATCCTCAGCTGTGCAAGCATGGAACTGACAACAGTTTAATGATTATTCAATGACGTTTATCGGTCGTTGCATTTGCTCCTTAATTTATCAGATCCACTCCAACTCGAGTTGTGGTATTATTAAGACATGCAAATTTATTCGCGTTCAAGAATGTTCAAACTTCCTCAATTTATGATTAAACATCCACAGAAAAATCACCCATGATGTTCGATTAAACACGATGAGGAAGATAAACGACAATTTGCAATAAGGCTATGGGTAATTTACCAGGAACAATAGAGGGCATGCAACGGGTGAAATTTAAGAGATCATATCTCTCTTTCAATGCAGATGCTTTTAGATGGAAAATGATTATGTAAGAGAGCTGTGAGTAGGGCATAAAGACCCGAAAGGAATGAGAAAAGTTTGGAGAATTAGAGAAAGGCCTCAGAAGGATGTACTACGGTTACCAGGTGACAGCAATTAGACGTGCAAAGCACCTCTCGCCCATCCCACTTAGTTTACAGATGGTCATAGCTGATATCGCCCGTCATCACGCGTGATGTTGAAAAGCAGATGTCTTGCGGGTTAGACCTTCGAGGGAGAGTTGAAATGCCGCTTCGTTTTTTTCTCGATTGAGGAGGTAAAATCCAGCACTTCACACCTACATCGAGCAGGATTTCACAGCAAAATTCAGGATCACAATCATAGGAAAATGGAAACATCTAATTAATCGTATCATACGATATAAAATGCCTGCGCTTATAAAGATGTCAGAAACAACGTTCGAAACTTAAATTAACATGTCACTTCAAATTTTTCTGAATGCTGTTGTTTCGAAATATTGCCTACCTTTTTCAAACTGCCAGAATTTTTCCCTCGTAATTTCATCGATATAATCAGCCTTTGTTTTTTTGTGGCTGCATTTCAGCTAACTTTAACTATCATCTTGTCTATAAGCAAGACGTCGATTTCTTGACAGACAGATGCCATAGTGGAAGTTAAACTTGCGGACAGTTTGAAGTGCATCAAAGCGATATCCTTTTGAAAAAAATGTGATTATCAATAGTACGAATATTTACAACTGCGTTGAAGAAGAGAGCCATTCACGACTACAGGCTCTAAAACGAAAGAAAACGATTTGTCGAATGTAGGATAGAAAAAATTACATTATTCACGTATACCTCGATAATTTATCTTCAGGAAGCCATCTGCTAGCGAAGTAACTGTTGTACAACTTAGGTAGCACTAAATAACTTCAAAGGACTCATAAAATATACTATGAAAAACTTTACTATTCAAGCGTGTTCAATAGAACAAACAAGGAAAAAATAGTGCGAGAAATGGCGCATATAGGCTTTCTATTATGAAAACGGATGAAAGCACACTAAGTTGATGCTACTGTTCCGAATAACCGAAATAAAATCGTTTCTGAAGAAGGCAATAAAGTTGAAGTTGAAAGTGTCGTATATGGGTGGTACTTACCTTAGTTGGACCTTTGATGGATGATACTTCTATCTTAGATGGATGGTACTTCTAGCTTAGATGGATGGTACTTCTCTTATACTTAGTAGAAAGTAAATTATCGCAACAATTATTCGAACTATTCCAGTGAAAATATATATGCAAAATAACAACAAAGTCGATCGAGACTTCTATATTTTGGATTAATTTCTTTTACATAAAAACCTGCAACAATCAACTTTATTCAGTAATTATATATAGCGTACTTACTATCTTATTGTAATTTCGCAAAGTGCATAACCAGATGTACTGTTTGTTCAAAGTTTATGCAAAATTACAACTTATACGGAGAGAGTAAATTAGACGATTTGACTTTTAAAGGTGTCTTTTCTCGCATCATATGTGGACAAGGCACGGAGAAAAAACCTCATGAATAATTCGAATCTCAAAAAAGAGATGGCCATGGGATCACAGTGAATGCCAATCGTTCATGCTTGTTTTGGTGTGGTTGACTTGGCAAGAGAGTGGCGAAAAAAACCCCGACCGACATTTCATAGCGTTTGGTTGGTGTTTGAGATTGGAAACAAAGAAATCTCTTCATTATATATTCAGGTGTCGGTTGAGAGCGTTCTTCAGCATTTATGAGTGTTATTCAACATCTATCTTATTATCTCTTTTGAGGCTAATGTCAAACCATTCGATAGAATATCGTGAGGTCAACACCTTACTGAAGTGGACGTTCACCTCACTACGCAGAGGAAGCTTCGTTAAAATAGAAGGGAGGATTTGTTCTCTTTTAATGAAGCGATTTTATGATTGCACTTTATGTGGAAAGTCTTCTTGGCTCTGTCGACACTAATTTTTGGTAACACCTTAATACTATTTTTTGATGCCCTACAAAAACGACCTTACTCAAATTCATCGAAGTCTTCAGCACAGCACAAGAAATAACACTGTAGAATATTGCAGCGTTATTTGTCTAGAATTTCGAAAGACGAATTTCCGCTACATCTTTATATAAGTGGGATGAAGGATGCAAATTCTTCTTTGGATGCAAATCTTTAAAGGATGCAAATCCTTCAAAGATTACATATTCCATTTATACTTTCTCGTTTTTGCTAAAATTCCACCCCCACTAAATATTCGTTATTCTCTTCTTATTATATTCGTCATTCAATAGAATTTCTTATTTTTCAATAATTAAACGAGAAGCTAAAGGGAAAAGAAGAAACTTGCATGAGACTGATTTCGAAATTTCGAATTGTTCGACATTTGAGAGGAAAGCAAATCTTAGCAATACCATTCGTCGACGCCCTTCCGTTGCGTTTGTGGATTAATCCGGAAACGCTGATCGTTAGTGGATTGTTGAAGCGATGCCCTCATATCGCCAAATCACCAAGAACATCGCTTTGCTTTGCAGTATTTATATATTTGCATCATGAGATCAATTAATCAATAGTCGGATTATTGACTGCTTACATGAAAAGTGCAAAAAAAAGAAAAACTGATCAATAGGTTTCATCAGAAATCGATCCTTTTTAAAGTCTTGAAATATTATTTCTTACTGGGATTATAGTTAAAAGTAGCGCAAATTTCTATTAATTCCATCATGATAGTGCTTACCAAATAGCATATAATCATCGTACACGTTTAGGCAATTTTTTTCACATATGGTAAGGAAAAAGTATCACATTGTATATAAGAAGCGAGGAGAATTAATCAGCTATCTGATGGGCAGAAAAAAAATCCTATCGAAGAAACACCTCATCCCAGATTTTTAAAGGAGAAGAACAAAACGACTTCTTAAGAAAAGGGATTTTAAAATAGCAGAGAAAATGCTCTAAGTTACGAAGTAAGCGCTCCGTTTATTGTGAAATAATTCTAGCGGATATGCCTCCACCGAATATTACAATTAATGAATATCGCAATTTTAGTCGTATCCGACTTTTCGGTTGCCGACGGACTAATTAACACCGCTATATTTTCTGAAACCATTTCGCCAATTTCATGAATGCAGTATGATGCTGTGATTTCGACGACAAATTCGACAAGAGAGCGTAAATGCTCGTCTTTTGATCGGTAACTGATCATCAGTTTTCCTGCAATCGGATACCCAACACTAGTGGATGAGGTTCTCAGTTTGCGCAAGACTCCATAAGTGGACTCGAGATCATTTAGTACTCAAGACGACTAATTTATGCCAACGTAAATATCAAATTTCGTTCCGTCATAGGCTACGATAGCAAATAAAGCTAATGTATTTTTGTTGGCCCATCACATTCATCGAACTAAATTCAAATTTTCTAATAGCTTATTTTTTGCTGCCGCTAATGACTGTACAAATAAATGCAAAAGAAAATGTTTACCGCAGGGGATATCACACATATTGGGCATTAAGAATCGTTTTTGAAACTTATCTTCTAGGATATTTGCAGCATTTCAGGATGTTATCGAAATAGGCTATTTTCATGATTACTGATACATGCAGCAAAAGAAATCGCCGAAAGCTTAAAATAGACTAGCATCGAAGAGGTTGATAGAAGCTCTATATGATCAGCTTTCACTTCTCCTTTTTTTCGGCACTATTTGAGAAGAAATTAAAGTGAGCATCATTATCATATGTGCCACTGAATATAGCCCGCGAATGATGTTGTTTTTTTAAAGTTTCCGATTCAAAATCATTATATGTTTTGAAAAATATGTGAGACCATAAAATCGAAAAGATACCGCCTAAGATTTTATAAACTTCTTTCGAAATTCGACTAGCCATCCACTCACAATCACAATTTCTATATCCATCTGGGCCGAATGCCCAAAGATATTGTAACATACATTATGCCAGAAACTTTCGATTTCCTTCGATTGTGGAGAAGCCTGTTCACTTCGGAAATTCGTAAGTGTTGGAAACATACTTCAGTTCTTCGAGCATTATACTGAATACCGCAAGCTGCCTAACGCATCTGAGTGATTCCGAAATGATATTTCACACTCCTAGCTTACCACAACAATCAATACGGTAAATCTTGGGCTCATATGACTTATTAGAAGTTGGGATAAGCGTTTAAAGCATTTTACTCCGCTTCTTCCATAGTAGGACTTGCGTAAATTGCTTCCTAGCACCATTCCTTTTTTGACTTATTATGCAGATTTAAAAATAAACTCTTGTACTTCACTGCATTTAGTAATAGAGGACAATCTCGGCCTTTATCTCAGGCAACTCTAACTCATTTGAATAAATTTCAAATAGCATTCCTTAATATTTCCTCTTTTGACTAAGCGCCTCCGATGAGTTACGCCCGATCAACCAATGTCGAGTGCTTCGGCACAGCTATACCGCCGAAACTGCATGTACATTTTTTTGTCTGTCTTCTTGAGTATACAAAGATAAGGTTCTTTTTTTCGTTACTTAAAAATTCTAAAAAAGATTTTACATTATAGAAGATATATGTTTAGATGTTTTTCGTTCCTTTCAAAGGTTCTTTTTGGAAAAAAGCGAATTCTCTCCCCGCGAACAGAGAAGGCTAATTTCAGATATTTTCTCGCACTCGATCGGAATGAAGCTGCAAGCAAAGCACAACAAGAAGAGGGCTTTTTGTAGGGTATAGATTCTTTGTAGAGATTTGTGGCTTTGCGCTTTGTAGAGATTCTGCACCAGAAATGAACCACCCATCCAAATGATTCTGACCAAATATTCAATTCTGGCCAAATATGCGACGCTACAAATTTATTACGGCACTCGCTAACTATCCTTTATAAATACGCTTATATGTAATGAATATTCGGCTTATACAAACAAATTTACGAGTGATTTTCGTAGAATTATTGACCGATATGCGACACCCTCTGTCGTCATCGTTCAACATGATGTGCGCCGTTCCCTTGCCGCACTGATCACTTAATGCGACACTTAAGCTTCATGAACAAACATGTCGACTAGCTTGTGTATCGCATTAGACCACATCCGCAAACATCCAACCTGTATCGACATCAAACACCTGACCCGCATCGACAGCTTTGCTTTACGTCCTTCCACAAACATTACGGATTTGTCAACTGCTATATCGCAGCTCAAAACAACGATCACCATGCTGGTTAAGTGGATGGAAAGAAGTTGAACGTGAAGTTAAACGTTCTCGTCTTTAACTTCTTACGGACTTTCTGTTGTTGCCGCAATTGAGTCATTTATTTCACCACGCTGTCTGCTTCTGTCATATATAATGAACTCTTGAGGATGAAATTTAGGATTTCGAAGCTTCTAACAGAAAAATTCCGCCGAGAAAATGAATTTCTTCTAAAATTTAATCTCATAAATCAAGTACCTCACATTAGGAAACGATCTAAAAAAAGTTGAGGAATGTTTTCGTCTATTCACATCGTTGCATGACTTGCAAAACTGCCGCAAAATCTTTCCGGGAAGAGCAGTAGCTCAAAGCTGCAGCTCCGTTCGGAGGTCACAGCGAGACAATAGCTACAATCCATTCTTGGATATTCGAGACTAAATGCTGAACCATCCCCTAGGGATACCAATATCTTGCTGCAATCATATCTGCAATTTTTCCATTCAATAAAGAAACCTATTCACACAAAAGAACTTAATCATCATGATGCAATGATTCCTATGTGAGATTATCCGTGTTAAATTTACGGAATGCTATTTCGAGTATGACAGACATCATGAGAATTAAAAGACCTTCAATCAAGATTATTTACCGTAAAGTGTCTTTTTACTTTTTCATACCCTGCTGATTATATAAAAGATAAATTTGGATGCTCAATGGTCGATGTTTAGATCCTAAAGATTCCAAAGATAAATTTATATCCTAAAGATATTAGACAATTGAATCAAACCGATCGTTGCTTTAGAAAAATGCCTTCTTATTTCTTTCTTGACTTGTTGTCTTATGAAATGACAGGTTTTGATAAATTAGTGGACACTTGGATTCATTTGAATCCTTAGCGCCAACGTAATTTTGCTATGTAACTTTATCAGCTATTATATCGATCAAGTAAAATTAATAAAGTATGCAACCACAATTTTACAATAAATAATGGCCTATTGGTGTCGAAGTTAGTGTGTCTAGCCGATCGAGTCCGAGGGAAAATACAGCCGGAAAGGAGAATCGATTTGCGCTAACTTCAGCGCAAACCCATGCCGATAGCACATAAAATATACCGTCAAAATACCGTTTACTTGCAGAGAGCGTTTTGTAAGCTATTCGTAGAAAAGACCTCTATATTGCAATAGATTCTACAAAATTCACGATAATGATCTGAGAGGATAGCTAACTCGTAATGCTGCACATAATAACTGACACTCAGGAACCACAAAATTAATGGAAGAAACCGTAGAGTGGAATAGAAGAAATGAACACGCTTGATGCTGTTCTCCTCAAAACGCCATGTTCATGAAAGCGGCCCAGTTGCTGCTAAAACGTTCGTTGTGAAGAAAATCGGTCGATACTCGATCAACACTCTCATCTCTATGAAAGTAGTACTTGCCGGGCATCAACAACGAGGCATGCTCACGTCGCTGGAAATTTCAACGACAGATATTCCGAACTTTCTACTTGAAGTATTCGAAACTCTCGGCAGTTAGAAGATGATATGAACTTCAAAAATGAACTATTCAAAATCCTTTATCGAGAAAATAAAGCGAATTTATATTTTATCTTCGATATCATGGATCAAATAACAAGGAAACACAATAAAAAATTTCACGCTCTCTTTGACCAAATATGCTCTCGTGTGCTCTAATGTGCTCTGATGACGGATGCCTTTAATAAATTTTTGCCAACCATAAAACATGGGAATTTTTCCGGAAACTATGAGTATCCTTAAACGGAAACTATATGTATCCTTAGATTGGAAATTAACATTCTCGTTTTTTATAGTGGAAAATTGGAAAAGTCATTTTTGTTATTTCTCCTTTCTTTTTCTTCTCGTTTCGACTTGGAATTTTTCTTCGTAATACCATCGAAAAGTGGAAATGATTTACTGAAAACGCCTACTGTGAAAAAACTCGACTCTTACCAATAAAGAGAAGATAACGTTTAACATTTGCTGAATGCTCTTTGCGGAAACCAAAGCACAATAAAACCCGTTTCTTGCATTATAGTATCGCTCTTGTTGAGGCCATTTGTTAATATGTGCGGAATTCGAATTTCTTGCGCGATTCCGTCGTTAACGACCGAAGTGTTTGACGAATGTGGGGATATTTTCTGATGAACTCTCAATGGTTGTGCTTCATAGCTAGTATTTAGGTATCTAATGGATACAATGAGAACATTCGATGTGGAATTTACCAGCTTAGCCATCTAGTTGGGTTTCTATGCCAGTGGACTAGTCTTTTTCTTTTTCACTTGTGAGTTCACCGTCATTTCTATACGTATTTTACACTATGTATGATACTATCTCTTATATAATTCTCACTTTGCTTACTTGTCTTTTCTCAGTTAGCGTTCAAACGGAAGAGAAAAATCCCTCAAAAATAATTCTTTTAACGATTCTATGGCGGCATTGAAAAGTTCTAAATCGATTTTCATAGTGAATTCATTCTTCTTTTTCTTTTTTTTAAGTTAATCCCTCTGCTGCGATATCTTCTCATATCTCATAAATGTATCTGTTGTTAATTAAAGCCAAAAAACGGATTAAAACAAATGAAATATGATTAGGATATATTAGCAACTCGTGAGTATGAAAATAATTAAGTACTTACGTCTTTGAATTATCGTTATATCTGCTTCCAGTGAGGCAATCTTGTTGATCTGCTCATATATTCCATTCAAAGTTAGCCCACCTATTTTTTTGAATATTTGTTATGATAGGAAGCCTACGTTCGCATAATTAAGGTTACGATCGACCTTAAAAATTCGGTTATTTCGATATGTTTTATAGGCGAATAGCACAAATTCACTAAACGATCGATTCGACACGATCAATGTTTGAAGGGGGCTCTATGTGCTCACTGATTCGGCGGTCAAGAGCACGTATGGCAGCATAGAAAATCGAATTCACCTGATATGAGCTCCACTGTACAAACAATTACATCACATTGTATTTATGACAGCAAAAACATCATACCAATATTTTCGCTTTCCCTTTTTCTATTCCATTAGACTGTTTGATATTGAAAAGGGCAAAAATAACTGCAAAAAACCTACCTGGCTAAATTGGTGGAATTTCTGTCATGTTCCTTGATTTGTAAGTTACACTTTTCTTTGATTATTTCAGCTATATTCGACTTCCCCATATCGTCGAATGCCCATCAATTGTGGAAAGGTGAAAACGCAGTATGAATCATGACTTATCTAACGATGATTCTAAATAGGGAACAAAATATCCCACTAGGCACATTTCCATCGATTCTCTTTATCTTTGTATCCCGAAAATAATCGCGAACCCGCAATTAGTCATAATTCGAAGCAAGAAATGAACTATTTTATGAAGTTGAGGTAATTTTGCAGAATTTTTTATAGGTAAAGTTTATATTTCGACATCATCATTGCGATGACAAGATGAAAGAATCGATGATAGAAAAAACTGACGATGAAACAAAACATGCACATTTGTGTCCCGAAACCTGAAGTCCCCGAAGCCAGAAATGTGAAATTTGCTGGATGAAATAAAAATCATGGATAATCTTGTGCATTTTTCTGAGGATCATGCGAATTTTGGAAGAAATTATTTCAATCTCAAACTTTTGAACGCATTTTTGTGATCGGCCGGATAGCATTCTTCATCACTCAGGTCATGAAATTGAAAGGGAGCTTTTTTGTGAAACGTCTGTGCAGAGAGTCAGATTTGATGGAATGTTCGACACCTTGAACCTCATATTTCATTATTTTTTGATGTCTTACAAAACTGGTTCATATGAGCAGAATGTTTGAGCATCGCTGATATGTTTCTTCATTTGTTTTCTCCTTCGATGTGCAATTTTGTGCAAAACATTGTGTGCAATTTTGCAAAGAATTACTGCTAAATGCTTCTCTCATAGAACGACGTCAATTTGCTCTTAGCCCGACTTAGGGCAATAGAACTTAAGACTTGAAGAAAACAAACATGAAAACTATCAAGCGATCCCACTTGGGCTTTCTTTGGATCATTTTTCGATAAAGCCTTATCTGCGTTCTGGATTCAGCTCCAGGATATCGTTGTTGCAATTCTTATATCACTCGAGAAATGGTGTTCTTTTGTTTGGCTACCTAAAAAACTCCCATTTTTTATTTTCGAAGAAATGTTTCCATTGATATTCGTCTCATAAGATAAAAGCGTAAAGAAGTCGGTTTTTTCTTACTTTTCAATAGTGATGCACTTAGCTTCTTTCATAATTAATATTACACTTGAGTGAAACGGGTTTTTCAGATATTTTCTATTGGCCTTAAAGCGAACATTTTCCACTAAATTCAGGATAGTCTGCTATGGAAAGGAGGAACGAAAAATTAAATATTGATGCGGTCATTAAATTCTTTTACTGAAAGGAAAGACCTTTCTGCTCAAGAATGTTTCTGCCCTTAGTATCATATACTTTGGTGGTGATCTTTCATTTGAATTATTTCCCTTGGCTTCCACCTGATGACAACTGCTCTATCTGATGTAATCGCAACCTTATGTGCCTAATTAGTAGCTAATTAGTGACGTTAAATGCATACTGCAATCTTTGGGAGTGAACTAAATATCATTTTTCAACACTTTAGATATACTTATGACCACTCAACGCCAGTAATAAATATCAGATTTTGCAATTTCAACCCATCTGGACGGTATCCCAGATATTCTACATATTTGAATCCGCAACAGTTAAACGTCCATATCCGTAGGAGTTAAACTACTATACGCTAAACGATCGGAAATGTGTTTTGTGGGATATATAACAATGATTATATTATGCAGCAATAATTAAACAACACAGCTTGTATAGACTATGTTATGTTAAAATAGGCAATATAATCTATACGGTCTATTCAATTATTCCTTTTTATTTATTTATTTCTTGTCTTACTTGAATTGATGAGCTGTAAAAGCAAAAAAAAGCCTCAATATTTTAAGTGAGAGAAGAAATCTTCAGTGGAATCTGATTTGATCGCATATCAACAACGTTAATTGCCGCTTTTCCCATATACGGTCAAAAGTACCTCAATTTTTGCTATAAGTGATCCTCTTTTTGGGCAGTTATGTATGAATGGGAAACGTTCGTATGATCGATGAACTATAAGGAGAGTATGAATAGCACATTCCGATGATCGCTGAATTAAAATATTTGCTGTCAGAGACGTTTTCGTGTCTCTTTTATATATCGACAAGATATATCACAAAATATAGAGCCTATAATAATCGACTTCTCATCATTTCGATTCTCATGGAAATATTCTCAGCGAAACAAATACGAAGATTCAAGATCATCTTCGGCTCTATAGATTTCGACCTTTTCAACGATGATTTCTTTGAAATATTCCTTCGAAACGATAGCTTCAAGAATGATATTTTCTTTCTTTTCTACATCAGCGAAGATTGATTGCAATTCATAGAGTTTGGAAATTCCAGATGAAGTCTTCTTGTAGAGATAAGATAATTCTTTAGAACATTTGAAATATGATCAGCACAGCGTTTCGAAGTTCGCTCGATTGTTCAGTTGCACTTCGCCTTCGAAGGTTTTACCAGTCACTAATGTGATAGCATTCTTCCGATCGATGTTCTGGAAATTATTCTTTTAGTTAGCCTGAAATCACTGACAAACCTATCCATTAAAGGTTCTAGAAGGTCCAAACTTCTGGAAAACTCCATCCTGGATTCAAGTTGTGTGGAAAAACCTAGCCCAACTAAACGGTAACTTTCATCATTTACGTATTTTTTTAAAGAAGAATTTCAGAAGTTCATGAAAGATTAAAACAAAATGACATACTTATTGTTGCTGCGTTCCGCTGTCTACATTTATAGAGCCGTGTAGATTTTCTACGTAATATAATCGAATGGCGAATTTTCTTAAGGTCTCGCTGTCACAGTGCTATTCATTTCTTTATCTATTGGACTTCATTTAAGTAAAGTATTCTGCTTGTCATGAAAGTGATTATTACAAAGCGTGATGCTTACAAAAACGAATTTTTTGGCATAACAGATATTCGCTCATTCAACACGGCAATTGAAAATGATTGCCCACCTTTAGCGTTAGTAAAACTACCTGGAAAAATCAACCAAAAGCAGATGAGGAGACTTAATATGAATGGCAGTTGAGGAGACTTAATGTGGATGGCTCAATGATCGACGACTAAAATGACTTCTTCATTTACATTTACTTTTGAAGACTTAAACATTACACATTTTCCTCCCATAACTCTCAAAATTAACATTTGTCCCAACTGATTTCTTCTGAGTGAGTGAAGTATCGATTTAACACCTCACTTTGAGAAAATTACGCTAAAACTTTCGTTCTCCTCCCATCGCAATCATAGAAAAATGACACAGAAGGTGGTGAGTGGCATCACGGCGACCTGAAAATATATCCGAGATCGGGAAGGATGTAGGGGAGGAGGGAAGGAGGGAGTTGGAACAACTGATTAATAGAGACAAACGCAAGATCTCCGGTACTAGGGAACACTTCAAGAAACTCGCTGCCGATTCACAAGTGTTGAAACGTTACCTTGTAACGATCATACGTACAATTCTACCCGTCTCACCGACGTCGCAAATGTATGCTCACTCATCGCGTGCGTTGCGTACGTAATCATTTGCTGTGGTCTGTCGGCTATTCACAGCTGTGCGAGTCGATATGTGCGTGCGTGCCGCGTATGTAATTTAATTTTTGCAGCCGTTGAAGTTTTTCAGTTCGGAACTTCGATGAGGTACCATAGTGTATCACAGTTGTTTTGTTTTTTTTTGGCTTATTTTCCCTTACTATTTTGTTGCAGTGTCTTTTTTAACAGTATGAAGGTGTTGTAGTCTTTCAAGATGCACGCAGATCTCAAAATCTCGTTTTCCCCTTGGTCTTTCAAGTCTCCTTGACGATCTGCGTACTTTTGCCGAGCTACAGTTCAATAAACTGCTAGAGAACTCATGTATAAGGGGCGGACATATGGTCACACTTATGCAATCAGATGACGAACAAGAAGGGACGCTAAGATAACTTCAGTTGTCGGCACAATCGCATAGTCAAACTCCTCTAATAGGTCTACGCGGCCTTAAAACCAGTTGAGACACTGAAATGGATGGATGCATGAGCACATCAGCCATTTCCGCACGCGGCCGATTACGTCTTTGGCAAGCCTCACGACACGTGGTGCATGGTCGATGTTCCGACTCTATGCTATTAAATTTCTTTGATTTTCACTGTATGGCGCACTATTCACGCTGAATCTATAGCTTATTGGTCTGCCTTACATAATAACTGATCGATAAATGAACACAGGTTAATATATATAAAAATTAAAATAATTAATTCTCATATTTATACAAATGCTGCTTGAAATATGAAGGTTAAGAGCATTGTCTTGTAATTAACGATATAGCAAAGGCAGGTTTAGTCTAGCGCTAATTATAGTGATAGCCGCTGTTTGTTCCAAAGTCGAAACACTATGAAAGGCGAGAATCCTATCTGTATGATGTTCTCTATCTTTTTTTTCCTCTCACGTTGCTATTAAGGCGTTGAACCTAATTGCTCATATCCTCTCTACATGTCAAGTATCTTCGTTCATTGTCACATTCGTAGCATTGCTAGTCCCGATGTGAGGTTAGTTCTCTATATTAGTCCGGATGTGAGGTTAATTCTCTATATTAGTCCGGATGTGAGGTTAATTCTCTACCTATCGACCACAGCATTAAAATATCCGTAGCAAAACCCCCATGTCAGCCATTTATATCGGTCCAGCAAGTCGTTTATGCGTCATTTTTCGAAATGTTTATATATGTGCACATATATATTTAGGAATGATAATTACAGGTATAAATCAGAACAAACCTGCCTATCATTGGGCAGCGGAATGGTCGCCGGAACAGCGGAACTAGTTAGCAAAATTGGCAGTGACATCATCCAATGCCATTCTGATGGAGAACAACCTTCTAAGGTAAGCACATCAAAGGCTCTTAAGCAGTTCGGAGTGCAGGCTGGTCGAGTTTGTGCTTGAAATCATATATTTTCTTTCTTGCCGTAGTTCCTTCGTTTGTTTCTTGCCACTGGGATTAAGTATAGTTCTCTTGAAAGGAAGGAAGGTAGTACTTTCCCAAGATATGTTGGCATTCAGAAAGAATTCCGCTTAACTAATTAATGAATGGTGCGCAAAACAATTTTTATTCCACTTCACTTCAGCTTTCGAATGTGAGTGAACGATAGACGATAGGTACTCTTTAAAATATGAGAAATTATATTCTCATTTCCTTGATTTTGATGCATCTCTTATGAAGTGACACTGAAATCGAAGATTTTGCCTGGATTTCAACTCCAGGAAGCATTTTTTTCCAAGCCAACTTTTCACCGCTTTGAGATTCTATCATATTATTTTGAATGATAGGCGATATCTATGGTTTTTGCAGCGAACATTATTTCTCTCGAAACATATAATCGTTCTCTCAAAGACAACACGATTCGATTATGAAAGACAAAAACACGCTGAGCTTTCACTTCAACAATTTCGTACCATCGTAAGTATTTTCATTTATGATAGTTTCGTTGAATTTTTTCATTCAAATAGAGGTTCATTTGTTTTGTTTTTTTTCATTGGGATAGTCCATTTTCTGTAACAAAAAAGTATCTCTGTTAAGTTGTTTTCCGTTTTCTTGCAAAGGCAAATTCTACTGTTAGTCTCAACTAAGCCAAGTTGATTAAGGCAAGCCAAGCTTTAAATCCATTATACTCCATTAATTCATCAATGCTCCCATGTCCTGGATTTGAATATTCTCGTTTCAGGATATCAAAATATCTATTGTGCACTTCAAATCTTGTGGAAATCCTTTCACGATAGTATTACCAATGATGATAAAATCAACCATTGAATGGAAATAATTCAATAAGGTGTAATAATTTCAGCTCAAACGACGTGGATCAAATTATGCGATTATGAAAAAGAAACATATTCAACAACAAGTCTATGTGAATGCTATTTGCAAAGCGTTAACGTTAGTTTATTTTTTTCATATAATTTAATTTTATTAATAAATATGTAAATTACGATGTGATCAGCTAGTTTTTTAGTGAGTTGGTAATGTATTGCACGCCAACGGCCATTTATGATCAAAGCGTTCCGTTGCAGATCGCCATATTATTTTGACCAAAGGTCAACCAGCAAATCAGGTTTTCTTGTTTAATAGGACGCCGCATTTAGTAGTGGGGTGTATCTTTGAGCAAAACAAGCTAGTGTATGGCATTTGTGACCCTCTTAATGCTAGTGATTGCAAATTTGAACCATATGAATTAGAGAAGATGATTCGTCGATACTTAAGGCGTTCCCTATGATCGAGACGAAATAAAGATCTTCTTAAAGAGTATTTCGATTACTATCACATTTTGTCATACAATATTTTTTAGCATAGAACGCAAAAATGTCAAAAGTAATCAGCTTTTTTTGAAATTCTTAAAGCGTCAGTCTCCTCGGCATGGTTGCTCCCCTCATCTGGTTGCTCCCCCCGGCATGGTTGCTCCCCTCATCTGTTCAGAATAGCAATAATTTTTGGGCATTTCTGCTGCCGAAAAAATCTCACAGTGGAATATATCGGTGGAACTTTTAAACTTCCGTTTCATTAGAACGATTGAATCAACCGGAGGATATAGGCTATGGCAAACTGATGTAGGTCGTTCTACTGAGCAATAAAAGCAATCAGTCGTTGGCGTTCAGTTGTTTCTATTAGTCACTAAAGGATCGAAGATACGCGTTGCGCAGGCGATTAAAGGTAAAACAATACGATTATGTGCATTAGCTCGTTGAGCGATCCGTGCACCCTTTTTTTCCTTGCAGCCAAACTTTTCAAAAGCGCAACCTTTTGATACAAATAAACCCAAATACGTCACCATTTCCCTTGCAATAGCAAAGCAATTTTATCTTCCACATTCCAGGTGGAGAGTGTTAAACCGCAGGTGAGTTTATTCAAATTGTTTACAGTGAAAACGGTATCGAAGTGAAGGTTGTTTCTCGTGAAGAGTACACCGCTGAAGCACTTCAATGGGCTGATGCGGTATTCTCGGCCGGTGGCGATGGGACTTTTCTTATTGCGGCCGCCAAAATAAGCGATCAGAGACCGGTAATCGGCTTCAACACCGATCCGCTTGGGTTCGCTTTTTTTTGCAGAATGTTTGCGTTTTTCTTAATTCGAAAAAGTTTTTCGAAAATTGTCCGGTTTATTATAAATTACGACTGGCGAATATTTTCTTTCGGAACCAAGTCATCTTGAAAAGTAAATTTGTGTGAATTTCAGTTTGTAAGAAATATTTCAGTTTATGCGAGGATGCGTAAAGATATGCCCACTCATACTTGTATGTCGTTTCAATGTAAGAATCGTGCTCAGAATTCATAGAAAAGCAAAAGAACTTGCTGTTGTATAAATTATTATCAGACGACCCGTATCGGTTCTTCATCATTATATAGGTTTCAGCTCGGAGGGGCATTTATGTATAACGCGAAAATCTGATCAGCCGGTTCGTGGAGTGATCGAAAAGCTTCTTAAGGGGGATTTCAGGTATGCATTTGAACGCGATAGTTAGCATTTCAAATCGTTGTAGTTTATGATTGTCGAGTTTGCATGAGGAGGATATCGAGATAAATTTCGTATACCAGTGATAACGGTGATTTTCTCGCCGAAGTAACTTAATTATTAGCGCCGTAATGTGAGTGACTTAATGATGAACCCAGCCACAGTGATATGGCACAAAAATGTTGAAGATTGGAGATGCTCTCAGTGCTGCTCAAAACCTCTGCTTCGGACATGTCTCGGAGAGCTCTTGTTTCCGGTTAGTCTTATGTATGCAAAACCTAAGCTTCAACTTTCCTCAGAAAATTTCTACATATATTGAATTATACTGAAATAAAGTTTTTATTTATCCATGATAGGAAAATGAGAGCTTTCTTCTTCTCATATAAGCTAAGGGTTGCTGAATAACAAACCAAGAACACTTTTACAACAATGTCGGGTCCATCTTGTGATTAATTCGATAGTATAATAATCGATGAACATTTATTCACTGCTGGCAAGGTTTCGCGCATGAGAATCGGTGTTTCAATCATTTCTACTTATATATTAATACAGTTACAATTATAGTTGGATGTGGCGTCAACGAATTCGTGTAACGATTCTTAAGTGGGTTGAAGAATGCAAAGATGTATCAGAAGCCGAAGATGAAATGTGCGAGAAAAGTGATGGATTACGAAAAGCAATGTGCATTCCTCTTTTTAGTATTGTTTTTATTTCTAATTTTATTTTCCTACTCTCTGTCGTATGGTACCTCCTGAATTATCAAGGAAAAAAGGTCCCGCATAGGCACCCGGTTTTTTCTGATATTTTAAACTTCTTTTATATTTTTCCTTGCCTTCAAAAAAGATTCTGACATCACTTTTTTCCCATATCTTATATCCATATGAATTTCACTGGTAAGTCCTTCTTACTCGGTACCTTCCGCGACTAAGTCTCTTTCTCTTCCCACTTCCATCCCAGTCCACTTGAAGGTAGGAACATTATCCGTATAGAATGTTGTCGTAAGTCTTTTCTCATTCCATTGTGCTGGAGATATTTTACTTGCTTGAAACTCACTTCGTTAGAGGCGAATTTTCAACTGTATAAAATATAAATTTGATTTGGAAGGTTTTTTCGGATGTTCACACATTAGAAAAGCTGGAAGGTCACATTACTTTAATTATATATTTTACAGCCTTTCCTATCAAACGGCGGATATACTGATCCACTTTGTTTTTCCTTTGCAGTGGTCAGTAACCTCTTTTTATTCTTTTATTCAGAAATCCTGCTCAAGCTGATGATTTCATTGGAGATGACAATTGTATAGTAGTATACCTTTTCTCGTTCCTCCTTGTTTTTTCCAGAGATGGAAACGGTTTTCGTTGTAGGTTGTTCCGAACGGATTCCTTCGATCCTGAAATGCCTGTTCTCGCATTGAACGACGTTTTTATTGGCGAGAGTCATGCGGCAAGAGTCAGTTACTACGACGTTCAAGTGGACGATGGACCGATGTTACGTCAGAAAAGTTCCGGCCTAACTGTTTCAACGGGCACAGGTTCGACGTCATGGTAGGTTAATCTTTGAGCCTGTTTCTGAGGTTTCTTCGCATCTTATTTCGATTAGGGATGCTTGCAAGAGGATTTTAATAACTATTGCTGTCGTCATTAAGGGAAACACTGACCATGTTTTTTATTTGAAGAAGTGCACAATTTTCGGTAGACATTTTTCTCTTCGATTTCTTAGGCAGTCATTTGTGCATGAGTTTACGATATCTTTTTTTAGTGCTAGGATACCAATGTTCTGCGAGCAGCCGAATTCTACTTCAGAATAATGTGCCACTAGAAGTGTTTTCCATGTTCATAAGTTCCAGGATCTTTGTGGTCTGAACTTTCTGAATAGTGTGTATTTGAGAGTTGGATCCATTCTACGGGGATGGTGAGAGAAGATGTAAAATTCATCACTTCAGCGGGTCTCTCTGTATAGGGTTGCAACATACCTGAAGTCTGCTAGTGAACGTGAAAAACATGGTTATAGCAAACATCGTATCTATTTTTGGATCCATTCTACGGGGAGGGTGAGAGAAGATGTAAAATTCATCACTTCAGCGGGTCTCTCTGTATAGGGTTGCAACATACCTGAAGTCTGCTAGTGAACGTGAAAAACATGGTTATAGCAAACATCGTATCTATTTTTGGATCCATTCTACGGGGAGGGTGAGAGAAGATGTAAAATTCATCACTTCAGCGGGTCTCTCTGTATAGGGTTGCAACATACCTGAAGTCTGCTAGTGAACGTGAAAAACATGGTTATAGCAAACATCGTATCTATTTTTGGATCCATTCTACGGGGAGGGTGAGAGAAGATGTAAAATTCATCACTTCAGCGGGTCTCTCTGTATAGGGTTGCAACATACCTGAAGTCTGCTAGTGAACGTGAAAAACATGGTTATAGCAAACATCGTATCTATTTTTGGATCCATTCTACGGGGAGGGTGAGAGAAGATGTAAAATTCATCACTTCAGCGGGTCTCTCTGTATAGGGTTGCAACATACCTGAAGTCTGCTAGTGAACGTGAAAAACATGGTTATAGCAAACATCGTATCTATTTTTGGATCCATTCTACGGGGAGGGTGAGAGAAGATGTAAAATTCATCACTTCAGCGGGTCTCTCTGTATAGGGTTGCAACATACCTGAAGTCTGCTAGTGAACGTGAAAAACATGGTTATAGCAAACATCGTATCTATTTTTGGATCCATTCTACGGGGAGGGTGAGAGAAGATGTAAAATTCATCACTTCAGCGGGTCTCTCTGTATAGGGTTGCAACATACCTGAAGTCTGCTAGTGAACGTGAAAAACATGGTTATAGCAAACATCGTATCTATTTTTGGATCCATTCTACGGGGAGGGTGAGAGAAGATGTAAAATTCATCACTTCAGCGGGTCTCTCTGTATAGGGTTGCAACATACCTGAAGTCTGCTAGTGAACGTGAAAAACATGGTTATAGCAAACATCGTATCTATTTTTGGATCCATTCTACGGGGAGGGTGAGAGAAGATGTAAAATTCATCACTTCAGCGGGTCTCTCTGTATAGGGTTGCAACATACCTGAAGTCTGCTAGTGAACGTGAAAAACATGGTTATAGCAAACATCGTATCTATTTATTGATGCTAATGGGGTAATGGGTTTCGTTCTGACGATGGCCCGCGTATTCACGTCAGCGGATAAAAGCCGAAACGTGCTCACCTTTTATTCACACGTTCAAAAGCTTATATTGTTAACATTTCACCCCTTAACATCTCTCTTATACTGTGATCTTCATATTTCGATCTTCTCATACCATTATCTTCATCTGAAGCGCCATGCATGAAAATATTTTAGATTCCTTTAACTATAATCTTCACCTAAAGAAGCATTATGAGAAAGCGCACAGAAATGCATTCACTAATTCTTTTATCTATTAACTGAGGCATTGCAGTTGATGCATATTTTTAATTTGTTGAAGTCTTTCATTATAGGAATTATAATATCAATCGTGTCTCTGATCAACATATAAATGATATCTTGTCCATTATGAAGACGATGGGTGTACTACGCGTTGAACCGGACGATGAGATGACTAGCGAGATCTGTAAACGTTTCAATGAGAAATTAATTTTTGAACCACATTCTTCAAGTAAGTTTACCTTCTTGTCGGTTATTTTCGAGTTGTTTGCCGTTACTTTGTATTTGATAGTATACCTCTTCCGAAATATTGTTGCCTGTTGAGGGGTGGGATAGAGCTGGCGGAACGAAAATTACATATCAGCAATTTTTAATGACATTCTAATAGTTTTTAGTGGAGGAATCATCAAACTCATCTTTTGAGTTGGTGGAGTTTTAGTTTCTTAGCTGGTACCAAGTCAGAATTTTTCGAGTTTTTCGTCTCACTTATCCACAGTTCATGGTTCGTAGTTTACTTCTATGTCATCAGCGTGAAACGAGGCATATTGCTTAATCTATCTTGTTCCTATTGTTTTTTTCTTTTTTTCACATGCAGCGTTAGCATGGTTTTTCATCTACAGTCAGCTTAAGCACGAAAGACCGCAAGACCAAGATTCAAGGAACCATGTCGAAGGATTTTCCGGGCTGAAGACCGCTTCAAATTTTGCCCACATACTAACGATCCAGCTCTCTCGCACATTATTGGCCATTTCCTGAATTAGCGTACTTTATTACAAAGGTAATGAAGCGAAGTTTTGGATGGCTCTGGCAACCTCTGTGGTCTCGTTCCTCAAAGTATCAATTTGGCATCTTTCAGAGTTCGTACAAGAAAAAAAAAATCTGTGGACTATAGCAGGTTACTTGAGCACACGTAGGAAGCGTGGAACGAGCTCTCTCCACAACGATGCCAGTTTTGAAATATATTCATTAAGTGATTCTTGATAAGTTAATTCCTTCTGGTAGTGGGATAATGTATAACGGGTGTCTTTTCAGAAATGTCATTCACAGTTCGTGATCCCGTTTTCAACGCCACCTTTCCGGCTATGGCACCACGAGGTTATGCATCACGTATACGTGTTCGTTCGAGATGTAGTGATGCACATTTGGTTCTTGATGGTGGCGTTTCAGTACCATTCAACTATGGTACTGAGATTCTACTCGAGGTACACCGAGAGGATGCATTACGTTCCGTGATGCTTTTATAGTCCCTCAATTCGCGAATACTGTGCAACGAAAGAGTATTTGAATTGTGTTCCTCGTTTCAAAGTTCCGAAATTTTTTAGGGTCATTGTTTTAACATTCCAGAATCACCGCTTTCATTACATCAAAGGCGGTCGAGGTAGAACTCCAACAGCTCTGCTTAAAGAGTGGGGTTCTCATACGATACGAATAACAACGAAGAGCATGATGCTTTTATTGGAAGTACATTAATCAAGCCTTCACGTTCTTTGCTTTCTAATTCTTCATCGATGACTCACAATAACCCGTGCATAATCCGATATAAACTAAGTTTCAATAATGCCATAAAAGGATTCGATGTTAACGCCGAAAGTCGTTCGATCATTTTTGGGTGATGTAGCAGAAACTTTGTAGCGATGTTGAGAATTTCTTTGCAAGAACTTTTCTATAGTAAAACAAATCGGGCGCATTGTGGTGTCATCAAATCTTGAGGAATCTTCAATGGAATTCTCTTTTTTCCCCATTTTACTCGAAGAATTAAATGTCAGTAGGATTTTCTTACTACTGTTTATAGTGTATTTTGTATAATTTCATATGTAAATCTATTCCATTTTATTTTCATTTCAATTCACTTATTATTTTTCTCGTTTTATTGCCTATTTTATACTGGGAATATTCTTCCTAGAGAGTGAGGTACGTTGTATTTCTAAGTGCTCTTCGTATATATTTTGTAGAAATAGATCGATATTGTTGAGTGAATCATGAACGACTGACTTATTTCGCGAGTTGCCGCAAAACCCAACTGTCTCTAAGGTGATCTGACACCACTAAAGAATGATGGTCGACGAAAAATGATCGTCGGTAGGCTCTTTTGCTAATATGATGTGAGTGAGAGTTTCGCCTGATGCCCCAGTGCTTGGAATTATTTGATCTTATGCGACGAAATAGTATTTTCCAGTAATTATTTCGCATTATGTGATTTTTATTAGTGCCATCTTCTCGAGATTATGAATATTCTTTTGCTTTTGTAATTTTTGCATATTATATGCTATCCTACTAGTATATAGCAGCAAGATTCTATATATATAATGCAGCATTTGATATTTTCAAGTAATATATCTGCATCTATAGTGTGGAATATTTCAAGAAAACATAAAAGTTAAGAAGTTATTAAATAAAGGAATCCTCTCGATGTTACTAATAGTTTCGAATTCTGTTGACATATCTGATCGATAAATTCGAAGCAAATGATCGATCCGATCAAGCGAAGCGATCAGGTATGAACATCAATGAGCATATGAACTTGTGCGTATGCAAATTTCAAAATTTCTCGATGATCATTTGCTCCAGTAAGTAATAAGGAATATGCGTAAAGATTAAGGACGAAATTCCTCTGGTAAGAAGGATAGTGAGGACAACGTTATTTTAAAATTCGCATAAACTTTTGTTGCTAAACTTGAGTTGTGGAAGTGAAATAGTTGGTCAATATTCTCTTCGTCGTCATAGAAGTTCTCGATACTCTTCGAGGGAAACTGAGGTACTTTGAGCGATTCGAATGTACTAAGTCGAAAAAAGTGGTGAACAATACGATGATAATCAAGGAAGTCTGAATAAGTTCAGCACGACGAAGTGATATTTTGTTTCAGTATTGTAAGCGTAATGTGGGTTTCACCACGTTCGACGTTTAGCATATGCTGTAATCGCTCAACAGATACCACACTGTATTGGAGGAATGATCGCTTCGTGGGCACCGTTCGAAAACTGGTGAAGGGATCCAAGAATAGAAGAAGGAAACAGGTCAAGGGTGGGGGAATGAGAGGGCGAACGAATGCGACAAAGTCAATAATTGGACAGAACGACATAGAAAAGCGAAGTAGAACGAATAGTCGTCGTGACGTTAATCGTTTCACATTTCACATTCGCCTAGGAAATGATCTGTATTACCCAATCATTTCGAAACTATTCCACAACACATTTATACAGACTGTGAAATTCTAACTGATAGCCATAAAAATAGGAAATAAATAAATAAAAACGCGAATGTTAAAATTCAGAAAGAGTATAAATTTCTGATCCTTTCATTTCTTCAATGAAAGCCATCCGTAGCATGACCTCTTTCAGACAACGCTCGATATACGTACATCTGTGGACATGATGAAATGATAGAAAGGTCAAGTTAAATGGCGAATTACTGACAGCTAAAAATGAGCGGATACAAGGAGGGGAGCGGCTGGCAACAAGAGAAAGTGATCCCTAACATAACGGTGTGGTTTTACTGTTCACCCATAGAACAGTTAAGATGACGATTACAATCGCCGAAGTTTTTCCAATGGCAGTCAAAGGAAAGATCAGCTCTACTCTCACATTTGAAGCAAGCATCTCACCGTTGATGTGTGCTATACATGTGCCCGATAACTTTTTCTTCCCAAATTTACGACTATTTAACGAAATACCTCCTAGGATTATTTTACCGAATATCTGGTAATTCTATAAGACGGTATAGCTACGACCGCGACAATCACTGCTTTCACCCATTAGCTCATATAAGATCCTTCCAAGTGTGTCAATTTCGGCGGTATGATCGGTGAGATATTTCAGCGTCGTCCAGATCATATCCATTAATTTTCCATCATCGATTTGATCGATCCGCACATTTATACCTTTTGGACTGAGTCGAACGAAAGGAATATTCTGTGCTAGGCAACGTTCTTTCGCCGATTCAAGTCCTGATTGCTCATGACCGACAACCTTTAAAAGAATTTTCTGAATGGTTATTGGTGGTTATTGCTTTCCCAATTATATAGATTTTTCTACCGATTATGACACTGCTTGCAGGGCGTTACTCGTGGACGAAGTAGAGGGTAATTGATACGCTAGATACGCACCTAACATACCGAATTAATGACTCATATAGAAGAAATATTCTTACTTACTTTATGTACATATGTAAAATTTATGTGAAATTATGTAAAATTACTTTATGTAAAATTTATGTAAGCTTTTGTAGCCTTTCTACATACTTTATGTAAGCCGAAAAATTGTGGTATTGGAGTAAGCATCAGATGAAATTTTCCAGCAGCAATTATGATGACGAATTCGACAAAATACTCCACAAAAGCCGATCAGAGTATCTGATGACAATGAAAGATCCAACATATGGGGATATCCAATCGTTGATATCTTCATGTTTTGAGGTCATTTCTCAATTGAAATAATTTCCTTAACATTTGCATTTTTCCACTTATCTTTTTCTTCCTTTCTCTCCCTTTGATTCCCTCACCTCTCTTTTCATATCATCATAAGAAAAGATAAGGAAACGTATATGAACCTACTTGTTCGAGAAGTAACGAGCTAAGGTGGATAATATTTTTTCCTTTCGCAGTAATATTAGACCCGCTTTTGTATTTACGTACTGTTGCAAGCGGTTCACCTGTTCCTACTGATATGATAGCGGCTAATGATATTGTCGAGCCATTTCTATTACACTGATCAAACTCCTGTAATGCAATCAACAATATGCTAACTAGTATCGATGAAATTGCATAATTCAGATTACTTCGCTATTTTAAAAACGACAATGAATGGAGCCGCCTCTGAGCCGCCAAATTCTTCCTTTGAGACTCTCAATGATGTAATCATTCGCAGCAATTGATGATGTTACTTCCCCGTCAATGGACATGAAGTGCCCCGAAGTGGAGAGGGAGGGGGAATTCCCTCAACTAAACGATGTCCTAGAAAAACTAAGGTCTTTAAGGAAACTAGTAGAGATTATCTATGAAGCGAAAAGAATACTGCAACTTCTCAAATCGCATTGAATCTACTTAGGAATTTTTCTATGAGAGGAAATTTTACAAATTGTCGACGTATATTTAAAGAAATATATTTGTGAAATAAGAAAATGTGAATGAGAAATTAAAGAAATGAAAATTTAAGCAAAAAAGCAAAATTTGCTTAAATAATAAACGTGTATGATGACTTTCTTAGCTTTAACTACATATTCGAAGCTAAATTCCTCGAGAAACAAAGCATAATTGTATGTCTTGAGTTTACCTTGAAAAGGATATTCAATGGGCAGTTAGCAACAAATGAGCCATCGACAAGAATTCTACCGTCCATTATATGAGGATGGAAATAGGTTGGCGCTGCGCTGAAATAGAATCCCTCAATATTGTAGCACATTAAAGAATTTGAATTGATAAATATCTAATGCTTTCGAATGGTTGTAAGCAAATTACCAAAAATTAAGGAATAAATCTGGAGGAAAAACTATGGAAAAGACAACTTATTAATAAAGTTCAAGTTTCATCCGGATAACACTGCTCAGAGTCCTATACTCTGCCGAAAATAGACGAAAATCCTACTGCTAATCCGAATTCTTGCAAAAAATCCCGAAAATCTCTATATATAAGCAGTCAGATTGGGATGCCTAAACTGGCGCAATACACATCTTAAGGAAGAATCGAAGAAAATATGCGATCGCCTTTAATCAAGATGTTAGTGCTAGTTTTTTCTTTATTAGTTAAAGGCCGCAATAAACATAACTTTCACCACTTTGCGTTGGCAAACTGCACATATAAATGCCGCAAATCGGCTTTATGTTCATGCACCTGCTGAACTTTCCAAGCCTTAAGAAGTTTCATAAGTAACTCAGTCATCACTAGTGTCATCTTCATTTCCATGTCAACCGTTGTGCTTGTTTAATCTTTCGGTTTACTTGCCGCAAGGCAAATCATCGACAATCAGTTCAGCATAAACCGCCCTGCTTAATGCCGATCCACCGATATGAAACATCCGCACCATGCAAATGGATGAAGAAATTTAGTCTTTGTCAGTGGTCACGGTGACTAGATATCCCGGAACTTGTAACCCTACGTCGATTGAGTGCAGCATGATGACAGAGGTAACGGGTGCTCCATAATAGAATACCGAACTTTGTTCAAATATCTTGCGTTTGTATGAGCTTTACCTGCTTGCTCGTGCTGCGTCTCGAAATAGCGTATCCTCAGTTAACGATTCATTGTTAACGCTGTAGTTTCTGAAGACATGAAGTTTAGCTGGTGTAGTCGATATATCGAGTGCAGGCACTGTTAAACGTTTCGAGCAACTGAAACGTGAACGTGAGACGTTAACGTGAGACCCTTCATTATATATCGAGTGCAGGCACTGTTAAACGTTTCGAACAACTGAAACGGCTTGTCATTGCTTCCCGCCTCCTCTCCTCAGTTACATATCCGGTACAGTCTTATTTGAGACTCATTTCGATGTACAACTTTGTTGCTTTCATTAGGCTTCAATTTTACGACTTTTATTTGAAACGTTCAGCGTCACCTGATTTTGCCAACTGGGCCACCCTCATTGAATGAGGTCGCCAACAAGCCATTTTCTTAATGAAGCCAACAAAAACATCTTCAAAATGGGTTAGGATTCACCTCAAAAACGTATACTCATCAGGGAAACATTTTAAAAGAACATTTTCCATATTGCGCGTCTGTCGATCGACCATATTACCAAAGAGCCGTTTTACCGTTGAGCCATCAAGGAAGATCTCATTCTTCATATCCCAATATAGAAAGAACGTTTCCATTAACGTGAGACCCTTCATTAACGATAAGCCCAACATCGAACCTGTACTGAAATTAACGTACCTCTGAGACGCAGCGAGAAATGATATTACTTTTAGCAACTGATGTCTTGACATGTCGTTACAAGAAAACGTTAAGCCATCTTAAAGTCACTATAAAATCAAAATTGTGAGCCAACGTTGAAGGTTGAACAGTCGACGACATCATTGGCCAAGCAATGATTGCACCTATCATCGTCTCATATACCTATCTGTATTTAAGTCAACCCGTAGGCGCAAAGGATACAAACATGTGTCTTAGCGTAGCATATTACTAATATTTGCTTCCCGTATAAACATGACTGTAAATATTGCTGCTATGCTTACTTTCTACCTTACTATAACAAATACTATCACTGCACGCATGCTCTACGACACTGTAGCAAATCCCACCAATATATTTACTTTCTGAATTGCCAGTAAAAAGTAAGTTTACCATCATATTCAACCACACTACCCGCTAAAATCAACCATGTCAGTACAGTCAAGTACAGTCAAGTTTCTAGTACAGTCAAGTTCTATACTATCTATAGCAAGTTGTATCATCGTAACCTCTAAAGTAGTGATATAAAGTGTGCCACGATGTATATTCTTACAACCTTCCCGGAGGTTTACTTTTCATATTTCTGTAACAAATCATAACATCATTCTTACTTTCATCGTTTAAAAGTAAAAAATTTCTCAAGCTTCGAGGCTATTTCCTGGAACTAAAATCTGAGCAAACTGACGTTGATGAAAAGAAAAATACATTTCTCAAAATTTTCATCAATTACTTGCCTTGATTTTGTCGTCTAGTTCGACCCTGCCCACCCTTGACTTAAGATTATACTTAATACTATGCATTAAGCCATATTCCGTGTAATTTTCCATTCACCTGTTGAATAAAGCAGTCGATAAAAATAAGATAGCTGAAGTGATTAACGTGGTAGAATTATGCAGGATTCAGAAAAGGTGTCGAAGATACCTTGTACCAACCATCCAATCAACAACATTTGGCAAATACTCGTCGCCGAATATTCGCCTCGAAGCGAATAATAAACTCACAACGGAGACCAATCCACGCATACCTCCACCATCGAGCGCTAATGCGATCAATCCTCTTTTGCATCGTCGTTGCCGTTGTATCAAGATCGGTGCCTTTAAATTTGTGATTTAAAAAATTCAATGATCTTTATTTCAAATGATTTGTGTAATTTCTCAAAACCTGCAATCTCAATGACGATATATTTGACATGGTCTTTTCTAGTGCTTTATTTGCGCTGCTTTCATGACGATCGAGGAACGAGGATAATATTTGCCGAATTTCGTCTTCATATCATCCAGACACCATTTCGTTCCCAGTACTTTTCCAGTAAAAATGGATAGAACGTAACTGCTCATCTATTTCCTAGCCGGAGAAAACTTTGTGTTGGAGACTAGCTGGAGAAAATAGTCACGAACTTAATATCTTACGTTTATTTTCAAAGTAGCGCACTCGCCCTCTTGAAAAATTAATGCAACGTTGCCAATAATCGAGCGGAAACGTACCAATAGCTTTTAAGGGAATTTCCGATGTCAGTAGTGTCGAATTTGAAAATACACAATTGATTTTTGTTCTCAGTGAAACGAATGAAAGGAAGGATATGAGATATTCTGGATACTCTTTATTTTCAGATATCCCCATTTAGCAAGGCGAAATTAAATTCAACGTCTAATTGGTAGCTCATTAATTTGTTAAGCATTACCGCAATTTTTAGCGTTACTATTTATGCTGGATCCAAGGTGATTCATCAGGTGGCGCTCCCATTTCACTCATAGGACAAAACATACAGTCGTAGAACCAAACCAACTTTCATTTGAACAATGAGAATATATTTGAGATATTCCATCACGTCGTAGAACCCACATGAAAAGTGGAGTATCGCGGAAGCAATGAGCTCGGAAAATCGAACGAGCGGTGAACTTACCACTTAGCATTAAAGAACAAAGATACAAATATTTTGCATATTATAAAATAACTCAACGACTTTCCGTTAAAGGGTGCAACAAACTGATAAGAGACTATTACGACTCACTGAATATTTCAATAATTTCAGAAAATCTAAACATTTAGGTAGTGTTACAATAAAAATAAGCCTTGGAGAGAGAGAACTCCATCATTGATATCATCTATGAAGCTCTAAGCAACGGGACAGTAATCATCAATAGGTCTGCCAAACGCCTCTACGCTTCCGGAGATCTCTCTGCTTTGGAGGAACTTATTTCCGCAGAACAGTTTTGTAATTCAAGCGATGAATCTTGAACGTAAAAGTACGCAAATATTTATAGGTTCCACTCGTTAGGATGACTGATACAAAATGGCGCATCCTTTGTGTATATTCGTCACTGTCGTATTGGCAAATATTTAGAAGTCTACCAAACATTTTATGATTTGTGGATCTTATGATTGATGGATTCCATAGTTTATGGGTTTTATAGTTTGGAGAAAAAAATTACACATGGTGTCAGGCTATACTAGGGAGAGCGCTTTAAATGGCTTCGTTTACAGAGGTGTCCATTCAAAACGGCATATGCTCCATATAAGTTCGAATTTCAACGCTCATTTCAACGAGCTTAAGATACGTTCTTCAGTACAGTCAATAACCTAGCTTATAAGGAACACTTTAGACAACTATCTGTGCCAACTTTTTAGTTATCCACGAAAGAGCATCCATCCAAACCCCAGTTACTTTCAACTACAGCCGATTTTTCAGTGCTCCCGATTGAATAACACCGAATTAGGCAAATTTTCCAAGCTTGTAGACATTCGCCCCCGTGATTTTCGTACTTAGGGTCTCATACTGCACAATAATTAATTTGATCTTCATTATCGTTGCATAAATGAATCACCTCCAAAACTGAATGCAACAACCGGCAGTACTTGCAGAAAAATAAAAAACACTCCAGAAGCACCATCTGAAGAACTGTCTGATCAGCTGTTTAACGGAATAACGGGAAACCTTCTCTAAGGTCTCCTGTTTTCAAATGTTCCAAAGTGACCAATGAATAAAGAACAGTAACTTGTTAAGAAGGAACGGGAAACACCTGCAAAGTTCCTACTATCAAGACTACAAGGAAGATTTTTCCAGTGATCATGTCATCGATAATAAAATATTCTTAAGGTCATTGGAAATCCTTGACAGAACTGCAACGATATTCGCCCAACTCTTTCTAGCGTTTCGAAGATGTCCATACGGAAGTTGTGCACTGACATTGAGCAGTGGTGGAAAGATACAACGTTTTTGATGAGCTACACCATTCGGCTGTTACAGCACGGAAACTACTTTTATTTACTAAGCTCCTATTAAGTCAAAAAGACGAAGTGCTGTTGTAAAATAGTCGCAGTAATTTTCGAATTCCTGACTTCCAGAATTCTTATTTTTCTTCTCAAGGACTACCGCTCCTACGATCTCATGAATGATCAGAAGAGAATCCTTTTCTCGCCTCTCAGCCTTCTTTCCATGGAGAAATAAATGCCTTTCTTTCCCGAGCCCTTTATGAGCGCGCTTCAGATCAGATTTCAGCTGATTCGACTCTTGTTTAGAATTTTCCACTATGGTAAAGGTGAATTTGGACTTCCATTTTATTTATTAAATAAATAAAGGCATGCAAATCCACATTGTTGCCAGATTATGAGAAAATTTTATTGCTCCTTAAGTGTTGTTATTAGCTTTCTCATCCCTATTCATGTATTTGACATTTAAAGAGTCTGGGAGCAGATACTCAAAAGTTTATTTTGGCGCATTTGGCGTTCCTTTCAGCATATCGAAAATCACATGTGACTTCTACTTCAGCTTCCCCCTTCATTTTGCTACTTCCTTAGCCCAACTTCACGAAGGTTCTTGGAGTGCACTTTTTGCTAGCAATACTGACACTCCCTCACTCCTACCCCCTCGTCCTATAAACCATCCTAGTGCATGTGTTATGTGAGCATCAATTTCCAAACATCTGCACAACCTGACCTGTTCATTAGCTGGTTTAAGCTGTTTCTCAAAAACGTCAAAAACAAGGAAATAAAACAGCTACAAAAGTGCAAACGTCGACTGCATATGACACATCAAAACGACCATACGATCAAAGCAGATCTGTTATTGCCTTCAGGCATTAAGAACTACTAATTTAGCAACTCACATGATCTATGCAACACATCGAGAATAAACCTGGCCAAATTGGGCTTCGTGAATCATTTGGGCGTACTGAAGGAAATCGTTGTATTTCTCTGCACAAATTGCGCACACATTCCCATTTGCTATTCGATCTTCGAGTTCTTTTTGACCATAATCATCTTTATAGAGATTATCCGGATCTGCTCCAAGTGTGAGCAATATTCGCACCTTGAAAAATCAACTATTTTAAGTTACCAACATTACAATCAGCATTAGCGTCGTCGGTACCTCGAGCAGCATTCAGGCCTTAAAAATGACGAGATATTAATAACTTTGGTTTTCTGTCTAAAGTGAGCTAAATTAAAGTTCTGCTCATTTCCGGCCATTTAGTTCAAGTTCAGCTGGCACTAAGCTCTATTCATATACTTAGTTCAGTCCCACTAGAGTAGTAGTTAAGAAATGTGGTTTTTTTCCAATAAGCGAAGCCGTAAATCATCGATTGTAGGCGAGCAACTAATTGCAATTTTATCTCGAAGAACTAGGCATGTTGTAAAAGCAGCATTAACTGCATTCTCAATAAAGCATTAGGAGGAAGTAAATACGGTGGAAATATAAGATTTAAAGAAAAAACTCATTTAGCGATAAATTAAGTAGCGATTCAGAGTGAAAATCTCTTCGTAGCATCTTTTCAAAGCGCTTTAGTCCTTCTCCATCATCAAAAAGCCTCTCGGTGGTTATTGAGCCACAGAGAGGGCCCTTTTCATCGAGAATACTTCGAAAATTGCACCTCAAATTTGATAATGCTGAAATTGGAATTAAAAGAAAAAACAAAGAAATTCATACTTCTGTTATTGAACTTTGCGGTTGAGACCAACAGTCGATAAGTTTGCATGTTAGCTGCAAAAAATGTTAGCTCTATGAGAATCGTGCTTGAGAACGTGCGAATTACGAAAAAATGACATATGTAGAATGAAGCATTCATTGACTCTCGTAAAGGCAAATATAATCGCACGAAACCTTGGAGAATTTCAGGAGGAAAAGCAATTCACGGAATAAGCTTCGATTTTTAACGCTTTGATGCCTTTTTATATTAGCTAATATGTTAGCGGATTTGCCATTTTCGTTCTCTCTTAGCTGAGTGGGGCAAAAAATTTTTGATGCAATCATAGCAACAATTGGCTCTGTAATATACACGAAAAGCCAAGCATCCATGAAAATCAACCCCATAGCGGTCCATTTTCCAATGGCTTTCAAAAGTCCTATTTTAGGATGTTGGAGAAAATTTCAAGAAATTTTAAATTCCATTTGCAATTCAGGTGGTGGTCGCGAAGACTCATTTCACGTGGCTTCTTGATGCGAAATACCTGCTCAAAATTTGTGAATAGGAGGCTACCAAATTAGGCCTTTAATTTGCTGCAAAATTTCCTCTGCTCGTAGAAGGCATTTCAAATTGCTTTAAATTTAAGTTGAACATGAATAAGTGATAATCTGAAATATGAGCTAACCTGATTTTTGGTGACAGCTTTAGCAAACTGGATTAGATTGTGGATTCGTTCGAGTTTTTTGCTAGCACTAAGCATATGCGCACATTTTGACGACGGCATTCTGACGCGACTGCTCGGAAAGTGCCTCGACGAGAAAACCAATCGACGCTCGGCTCAGCTGTGTAACGAAACGCTCAATTCGCCTTACTTTCTTTCCAACTAAGCGTCCCACTTTTAAGCCTCACAGCGTGGAACAGTCGGCGCTCCTAAAAAGTACACTGCTTCTGCGATAAGAAGCCGATTGCCCGTGCGAAAACCAAGTCAATTGCCAATCAGCCACACAACAACGACGAATCATTAACAGATAATAAATGGTATAACGAATCATTAACAAATAATAACCAATACACGTGTCAATCATAATGTAGACAAAAAACTAGCAGAAATGAAGGCAACCACGAATGCTTAAATGAAAAATCCGAGCTATCTGAATAGCAATATATAAGCTGAAACTTCAATTCATATTCTAAAAAACACGAAAGAGTAAAAAACAAATTAGCGATCTGATTAAGTATTTCGTCATAAGTTCCCCAAAAATTAGGTGACACCTTTAGAAAGCGTTAAATAGGTCTATCCATCGAAAATCTAGAAAAGCCATATCATGCAGATGCTAGTGAAGTTGACTAGCAAAGATTCTTTCATTGAGAGACTTCCAAAAAAATCTATATGATGGCTGCAAGTTGGAAATGCTCAATATTCCGTCAGCGTTTGCTATGATTTTTTCTCACCAGCAAATATAACGCATGCGACGTCAGTATAGACCATTCGTAACACCTTGGATAATGAGAATTTTCTAAAGTTTTCTCACGAATAATGGCCACCTGTCTCCTCATACGACTCCCTAAATAATTCCCCGAACAAATTAGCGATTTAAAAGACGATACGTCAAAACGTCTCGGGATACACTCCTTTTGACACTCCTTTCGTGAAATTCTTGTCAGAATGACCGTTTTATGCAAACGTCCGAGAGATTGAAAACAAAAATGCTGATGAATTTTTTCATTTTCAGGTCATCTCTTCGAAGAAAATTGAATGAAAAATTCGGACGGATTTTCAGATAGCATTATATATCCCTGAAAAAACCATTTTTTGTGTGCTATTTTAGTAACTAGAGGATAGTTCGGTAATAAGTAGAGACTGCAATATTTTCATTCGAAAAGTTTCCAATGGGCGTGTGGGAAATGAATATGAGATTAAATCTTTGTCGTCATACAGATATCCTCTTAATATAATATTGTGAAAAGCTACAATACCTCTTATTCGCGATGCTCATACTAACTTTCGCTTTAACAACAACAGAAATTAAGTTTCCATTCCTTTCAGATATTAAGTTATTGCTTATCTATATTCCATATTTTGCATCTGCCCCGTATCCAGGATGATAATTTGGCATATTGATCGCACTTTTCACGATGTACTTTACTGGGTCGTCAGAGTCGATTTACTAAATGCCTTTCTATGACTGTGTTATGCTTAAAGATATTTTTAGGCGTACGAAGAAACCCTATGTGAGAGACGAAAATTTCCGGACGGAGGGGAGAGCTAACCTTCGAACATTTCCGAAAAAAAAAATGATGCTGGGCAATCACTGGGAATCTTACTTTGAAGTACGGGCAACTTGATTGATTCGCTGCTTTACCTTTGACGCAATTTGCGATCTTCTGAGGCAGTGCGCTACTCAGGATATTGCAATATGCATGTCATCCATGACTCAATAGTTAAAATGAATCCAGAAAAGTTTTGCATCAATATTCGTCGCAATTTTGCAACTGTGGAAGTGTTTTTCCGTGCACATTTTGCTGGTTTAGCAAAAGTACGGATGCGCGCTCCCTATCGCATGAAATTGAGAGTCTGTTTCATGTGAACTTCACTATGTGCCATTAGATAGCTATTGTGCACACACGAGCGCAATTTCGTAGATGCCAAATGAGGAGAACACACCAAGAAATAAATATATTACCCTGATGGAAAATTCCTTACAAAAAACCTTAACTATGTGAAGAATGAGAGTTGTGGCTATAGGTGAAATATTCTGAATAAAAATTTTGAAGAAATAAGTTCCAGTCGTTGCAAAGATTAAATATTTCCGACTAAAGATTATGATTGACTCCAGTTGTAACCCATGGGGGAAACTCATTGCTGAAAGCCTTTCGTCAACGATCTGCGAGAATCTTTGAGAAATACATCGTTTCTTAGAAGCTGATCGATAAAATGCACCAAAATCCACCTTTTTGCCGACATTTTCTGTTCGTCGTTTACTTAAAACAAACATTTTCATTATTCATAAATGAGCGCACATGAAGTCGGTTGATCCATGATGATCCATTTCAAGGCTATTGGCTATATTTGCTGCTAGCTGAAAAGTCACAATCACTAAGGCATTAACTGACCGAGAATACCGCACACTTTGATATCAATTTTCTAAGTTCTCAACTATGTACAATGCGCAAAAGGATCAAGTTGAAAATGATTCCGCGCTACACTACACAAATGAAAAAAGAAAAGAAGCAAAACACTGTTTGAAGGCTTATATATTGCAAGCTGCCATACTGCTTCACAAATTGGCTCTTTTCCTTTTTCTGCGCTATTAGCCAAAATGCATATTAAGCGATATTACTTTGGATTAGAGACTCAGTAAATCTTTCAAAAGCTTATATCACCGTCTAATGAATATTGTGGCTTAAACATCCTTCAGTTTTTGCATTTCATTCATTCGATCAATTATTAGCTTCACAAATTATCAAAAGAAGATGTAAAATATGCAAATTACTGAGGTCATAGGTCATATTTTGGCTGATGCAGCCGCTGATACGCGTTCATAAGTAACTGGCGCTTGGAAACGACATTAAAAAAATGCAATCCTCCAAACGCAAAATGTATATTAATTTTTTAAAACTCACATTTGTTTCAAAATTCATGGACCAGCCTGAATTATTCGATACCATCTCATCCAGACTATAAACACCAAATTTCGAAGTTCTAGCTTTATTTGGCTTCTCAGTTGAAACTACACAACAAAGAGACAGGTAGACAGAACCTAAGTCTACACAAGAAAGGTGTCATTAACACATAAGTTACCCTCCATCAGTAGAACTTGTAAAAGCGCATAAAACAAGCTTCTAGTTTGGTTTCACGCAACTGAGCTAAAATTAAGTGAAATTGAGAGGAATAGCGTTCATGTATTTTCCCCTTTTCTTCCTTTTTTCAAGTTGTGTGTATGATCCAGTTCGGAGCGACGCAGTGGGCAGTGAACAAATAAGGAGAGAAAAGTTATCCATCAGTATATCGTTACAACAGAGTCCTCACAATCTCGTATATAAATCATTGCTGCTTAAGGAAGTTAGCATAAAGGCATAAAGCTAATACGACAACAAATGGACCATTGCATAGTTTCAAATCATAGTCGAAATTCAATCACAGTCGTTGAGCATCTGAGCGAAAAAAAAAATAATCCACCACATTTCACTATGACAGGTGTACCTCGACCCGCTCGCTGTTACTCTAGCCATTACCACATGGAGAACGCATCTGAGATATTCAACGGTCATCCTATGAATTCAAGATAGCCTGCGCTGATTGTTCGGTGCCTTTGCGCGTAGATGATAAAGATAATGTGTTGGCTTTCTTTTTCTTTTGCGCCGAATGAATCATAATTTTAATCCTTTATGATTTAGCTGCAACTTTCGTTATTGGCTTCAAGTCTTTAAGCAACGACTCGAACTTTGCATATGGCTAGTGATAAGTGCCTTCCGATGCCTACCAAATGAACCTTTCTTTGTTCGTCAAGTCGGAGTTTTCGAAAGGCGAAAGAACATTGAGTGGGCTTCGTGACGAAATACGTCACTAACGCTGAATTTAGACGTAGTTCGGCCTGACATCAAGAGTTGAAACTGAAGCGTAAGAGCAAGTCACCGCTCGAGCACAAGCTCAAATCCAAGCCCTAAAACAATCTTACCCGGCATTTCTGAGATAAATCAAGAGCAAATCGCAAATATGAACTTAAGCAAGATGATACATTTCAAAGTTGTAAAGGTAAATGCGACAAAAGGAAAGAGTCATCCAGCACTGTTATGGCGACCGGTCTCGACGTAATAATTGGAGTAGAGGAAGCATGAAATCTGTGGATAACATAATACAGCAAGTGGAACAATCACACGAAGATTCGATTCATTTACTGCTCTTTACCACTTCATCGCTCATCGGCTATAGCGAAGTTGTGATATTGCAAGAGAATACTAATAGTAAACATTACCTTCCAGTAAACGTTAACAGAAGTTTCTATAGTTTCAACGATCTTATGAGAAATAAAAAAAAACAGCTTATTATCATGTCAATAAGAGCTTACGATTATTCCAGGAACTGTATGAATTACATATTTTATTATGATATAAAGTCGACCATATTTAAAAGTCTTTATAGTTTTAATTTGGAATTTTTGAGCGTCATAGCTATTAAGCGTTCATTTTATTGATTCTTTAGTGATGACTCCGAGTACTGAATGTAACGAAATCAGCCAACTCGTTAGAAGCTTTAGCCGCTCATGTAAGGCGGCCTCCTAAAAAGTGGGACGTAAATCACCGAAACTTGTTCGCTTTTTCACTAGGAAGGAAAAGCCGGAATAGGTCGAATCGCTTTGAGTTTTAGGTAGAAACGAGAGAATGCCGTTCGATGACGACGTAATCACCTTTTGGTAGACTGCTTTGAATACTCAAGCTGGCTAGCTAGTTGCTCATAGCGTCAAGGCACATTGGTCAATTGCTAGCTGTCGTCTTCTCTCATCACTCTTCCAAAGCCCTCATCCAGCATTCACTATTTCCTTCTCAATGCCTAGGAATTTCTCACGTATTGTTGTTCTTTTTCTGCATTTTCTACCACTAGAGCTTGTGCGTTCGTCTTTCCCGTTCACTACTCCATCTCTTTGTTTGTCACCTTTTGACGTCCTCTTTCCATTCCTATGGCTTCTTTGTTAGCAGCGGTATCCTTGTAAAATTACCAATCGATGTCTGCTTCACTTCGTTCCGTGGTTGTCTTGTCGGATTCATCGCAGCTGTTTTGTCTGTTTAATTGAAAGGACATTATCCGCTCTTCGTACTGCCAGCGCGAATGAGAATGGACCACACAACAGCAAGCACCACACTTGCAAGCTTGTTTTGCGGAAGTGTTCGCAACAAGAGTGTACCTAAGTAAGCACAACATTCAATGTGCAAGTTGCAGATTGTTCTTTACTCTTCTTCTTCCAAGTTCCACTATTTATAAACGTCGCAATTCAATCAAAAGTGAAAAGCCACACTGGGTGGCGGTTGAATTATTAAGATTATGCAAATATAGCATATGTTTATTGAAGAGAATTTTCACATATCATCTAATATTACATTTCTATTTGTAAAATATTGCAGCAATGTTGTGCCTACAAAGAGAGGGAGAGGCTCAGTAAGCGGATAAATAATACTAGGTGAGGACAATTTATGAACGTAATGAGTTAAAGGAAAAGAGAGGAAGCGAGAGCCGCGTCGGCTTTATTGAGGCTTTTATGAATTTTTAGAAATTCCCATCTGCAAAGCCTCTAAAAGCCGAATCGAGGATGCGTTTCAATAAAAATATACGTATTTATGCTTGCGTCTATTTTTTTCTACGATCAATAAATTAAATTGCTCTAAAAGAAAATGGCATTACTGAATGTGGTGGATAGAATTAAGCAACAGATAATGTTCTATCGTCTGTTAATGCTAATTGCGCGGCGATGATTACAGATTGCCTCAATCACCTGAACCATGCCATGCCACAATTCACATCCATCTCATTGATGAGCTGTCTTGGAATGGATCGCTATCGTTTATGTGATGCTCATCTGCAAAAATACCCTCACACCTTTTGACCGGTAAGCCGCTGTGAAGCACAATATGCAACGGCAGCAAATTGCTAAAGAAAGTGGAAACGAATGGATTGCCTACAGCTCGAATTCTTATAGCTCTGCAAAAGCCGTAATGTGGAATGATGGAACGAGTCATTACTAAACGATGTCGAAGTCACAGTTAATGAGAACCACTAATTCACCTGTTAACACAGTTGATAATAAGGCGGCATCAACAACGAATGTCTTGGTCTTCTCAGTACCGCGCGATAAAAAGCCCACCCGACGACATCTGGTTATTGTACCAATTTACTACATCTTGGGTGTACAAAACTAAAAGGATGCTGCAACGAACGCAACCTTTCTAAGACGGACATTGGGAATCTGAGCTGCCGCACCATGCTAAAATAATTGAAGACCTTTAGAGCACTGAGAAATCTTCGCAGCCTTCCTATCAAGATCGTCTGATGACGAGGAAAATAGTCGAAAGACACTTAGGAGATATTTTAGACTCAATAGAACAACATTATGCACATTTGCAGTCATCAGGTCAGATGCCACTGTGAAAGCTATTGAAATTGATTTACCTAAACCTAACATTTCACATAACATAGAAGGGGCGGGCGTTTTAAGATAGCAAATATGGAGATAGCGAAAACGTAGTGTTTTGCCTTTGCTGTTGTGATATCGGGACATTTCGACCCCGGAAACAGAGCCAATAACTCGCAAAATGGAGCCAATAATTCATCACTTCGGCAAGTTATTGACTTCAAGTCTTTAAGCATTACGTACCTGTCAAAACGCTTTTAAGGCTTTCACGGCCGATTGCGTGCTCTTGATCACTGCCTTTTCATGCTTCCAGCAACGATCCCCCTACCAGAATCCAGAATCCTACGACCCCCCTTCCTTTATAGTGCCTTTAGCCTTTTTCTAATTATAGCAGCATGCTCTGACAACAGCACATTGTGCATAGTAGAGGAAATTCTGCTCGCCGATCAGCGTTTGTATTTTAAATGAATTTTTGGCGAAAATCTGCAACTAATAATACCCTTTGGTTCGATGATAGCAAAGTATTCTTTCCTTGAAATTGCATAAAACAGAGTTCTTTTACTTTATTTGCAATAGCTCAACAGCTGCTAATTCATGCGATAGTAATAATAGGTGGCATCGATTTTACTAATTAACTGATTAAAATCAAGGAAGATCCACGACTTCCAGTGGTCAGTATATCACTCTTATGAGAACATTTCGGGAAAAAATGTCATTGCTAATGACGCAATCAACCGCGTGCAGTCTTACCATTACATCTCATTCTAGCATTATTCGACGCTGCGCTTGTAAGTTATCTGCAATATGTTTTCAACTTTTTCATAATCATCTGTGCTAGAGTGACGGCGTTAAACTGCTTTTTTTGCGCCCGAGTGCAAAAACGGTGGCGCCGAGAACTTCTAGTGCCAGGTTGTTCTTGGCACCAAAAAAGAACGTCCTGACTCCAAAAAAGCTATACACGCAAAAGGACAACGCCTGAAGCTCTCGGCCATTCTTAAAGTTCTATTGATCACACCTGATAACCTATACTGATCTCTGGTAATTGTTCCCTTGCTTTCCACTGTTGCTCCCATTGTATCCTCCATTTCTTCAGTCATGTCTTGCTCGTCGCTTTCCCTTCTTATCCCACTCTTCTTCCGTCACCGCTCTTCGTTGTTTAGTTTCCAGACGTTATTCGATCGGGATGCATGATGTGGTCGTGTCTAAACTACTGCTGCTGCCGAAACGTCAAAACTCTAAGTAAGGCACCGAGAAAATATTGCTCAAATTACAGTGCACTCCATTTGTTATGTATTTTTTCAAATATTTTCTGGACTTCACCACTACGAAAATTACGAAAATGTCATGAAATGTGATGGTTATTACGTACGGAATGAAGTGAACGTTTATACTATATTTTATGCTGATCGAACAGCGTCGAATTAGGCTATAGACACTAAAAGTGCGAAAACGTTGGAAACATTTCGCATCATTTCAGTTACCGAGAAAACAGATTCACTAATTAAACCTTACTTTTATAGACTATTGGGGCAGATAAAATGTAACGAATTTACTCAGCTTATTGCAATTTTTATTGCTAACGTACGAATATGGTTCGACAGCTGAGCGAACTACCCAAGTACGCACCATACCAATCATGCTCATTCACCGAAGCAATCATTAGGGGTGGTTAAGAGTTACTCCTCACTACACGTGAAGAAATAGTGATCTAGTCCTCTCAACGCTTTTGCTGTAACGTTTGGCCTTTAACAAAGTTCATAGAAAGGTCGATCTCCGCTTTGATGAATTCTTCCAACTGTCTTTCATAAGTTCACCAAAATTTTCTCTTTGCTGTTAATATGTACAAATGGAAAATACTGAAATGTTTCTTTGCTGAGATAAAGTGATAAACGTACTTAGTTCTATAACAGGTGAAGTGGGAAAAGTGCGATCCTGCAATCAATTCATTATATATATATTAATTAAGGAATACATTTACGCTCAGGTAGTATTGCTTTTTATTCGAAATCCCAGTACTTCTGGTCTACTGTTTAGGTTCTCCGTTACTCTCGTTCTTCTGGGCATAGACTATCTCGTTTAATTATTTTCACTATGTCTATGGTGAGGTGTGTTATTACGTACGCAGTTGCTTTTTTCTCTCTTATACTTTGTTTTATCGATACATCCGCCGAATAGTATATTAGCCCTCATGGTCTATGCACTATTTGTTGCATCTTTGGTCTTTAAATGTGCGAATAAACTGATTTACTCGAGCAGTTGAGTAATATCACAATTTATAGGAAACACCGGTGTGAAATGACAGGTGACACCTCCAAGGACATCCCTCCTCTCCTTCCCTCCTTTTGTTCCATTTTCTGCAGATCACGATGAATATTTCAAAACTGCAGTTCTCATGTACGGCAACTTCAGAAGGATAAAAATCTCAGGGATCGTGAAAGGTTGGATGGAGACTCAGAGAAGTGATTTCCGAATCGTCATCCGGAATTGCCTACATCTGCCTCCCTCTTTGTTGACAAACGTTATTCACACGCGTAAAATATTCCCCGAGACACATTGCAGGTGATCTTGCAAGAAACCCACGATATGTGTTTCTGTACAAAAACAAAGAATAAAAACAAAAGAAAACAAGAAAGGAGACGAAGCGCACCGGGTGACTGCCAGTTGTTCCCTTCTTTCTCTTACCTGTTCTCGCTTCCATCTCCCTGTGATATTATTTCTTATCCCTTTAACTGCTAATAACTCGAAAGGTAAGCTTTAACTTCCTATTGTTCTCACTATTCCAGCCCCTCTTCCACTCATCTCAACGTTACCGCCGCCGAAAAAAGTAACGATTGTAAAGATTAGCAGCCATAAGGCGAGTGAATCGAAATGCAGGTGTGCGCATCTCAAGGCCATCGCTATGTTATTTGTTCGTTGATGCTGGTGTTGCTGTGCGTTCACTTGTTTTTCTTCCCCAACGAAATTCCACGTGTCGAGAGCGTCATACAATGAATGACAGGTCAGAGCGAACTGCTGACCTCTGCTGATGGCGTTTCCGTGTTGTATCTCTCACTTGTTTCACCTTTCTCGTTCCATATGTAACTTTATTTCTCTCAGTCGTCAGATTGCTCTATTGTGCACACACTTACTAGCTGCTATCCTCACGTGGCACCTGTACGCAAGTGACACATGCAATGTGCAAGGTCAGCTAGCGACCGACCTGCTTGAAGCCTTGAAGGTTAGGTGACATCTAGACGGTTGATTTGTTTCCATCTTGAAGTGATGCATTAGTGGTTCTATACTCCGATTTAGCAAAAACGAAAAAACAAAAAAAAAGCAAAATACAACAAAAAAGAAATCATAATGCAATTTTACCACTTCGAAGCGTTTTCACCTTCTAAGAATGACAGATGAAATATTACCTTTGAAATTCTCGAGCCAGTTTTAGTGAATATTCGATACATTTATGCTATAGAATGCATTCAACGTAGATCACATTAATGAATATAATAAAAGCAACTGAATTGTTGATTATTTATTGAAAAGACTTATTACTTTCAACGCTTAAAATTTCCTCCTAAATCTGGTATCATCTATAATGAGAGTATGTCACAAATAGCGAGGATCGTCATTAGCCAAATTTCGCTTTCACTTGCCATCTCGGAATCTTTCTATCAACTTCGTTCAGCTTGGAGTACCATCCTGGAGTAAATTTCTAAGCAATCGATGATCAATGAATGGCCTCACAAAAGTTAATCCAACATTCGTTATTGCTTTCTGCAAGAGCGCATCGGGACGCTTTGTCGAGATGTACTTATGCGATTGTTTTCATGGATTTGTTTCTATAACTATAATTTGACGCTAGCGAGTGGAATTTGACCATAACGACCTCTCCTCCATTCATCCCATTAACCACCCATATTACTCCGCTAACTTCAAGAACAGTTATTGACATTTAGAAGCATTGAAAATGTTTGTGCATGCTTTGCACCAATCAGATTCTTACTTGGTACCAGTTGAAGCATAAATAACTGTACCTTATGTGAAGGATTTGGAGCGAGATCCAATCATGTAAATTTCGAAGACATTATCCTCTACATCGTATTTTTCATTAACAGCCCATCAAATGTGAACATTTTGTGGTGCATTTTGTCTCCAGTTTATCGTCACGCTGTTGAACTTACTTATAAGTAGCAATAGCTAAATTTCTGCCAATCTTTAATGTCTTAAATCTCAGTCAATACATGTCGCTTTCGAAATATTTCTTCACATGCATGCTAAGATGTGTACAATAGTGCGAAGTGTACTGCATTGCTGAAAGTATGTGGAGGAACGTGTATGAGCAAACCGGATAATAAATGTTTTCATGCGTCCACCATGGAGGAACCAATTTTTTGACGGGAAGCCATGGACTGAAATGTTCAGGATAGTGCATTCATTTAAATTCCAACAAATTCGGTTACCCCACATGAACTGGAATTCATCATCGCCACTTCGTACATCTAACCGTGAGATATGGAATGGTCACATGCATTGCACCCACCAAACTACGTAATTGCGCCTACTTTTGTTCATGATAGGGTGGAAATTAATTACACGTTGAGCATATTAGCCTATACATTCATGTGCGTCTGCATGGCGTCATCACAACGTACTTTAAATGCCCTTTGCAGATACAAAACCAAACTCTATAAAAGGCGATGAAAAATTGCGTGCTTTTTTTTCATGTGCTTATGCTTTTAACGACATTTATGAGAGGCTGTTGTTAGCCTTATTTGGTCCTGAAAGAATCCTGAGATATGGCAAATAAATTATTGGATAATTAGCAAACGACCTGAGACGGGACGGAGTAGAATCCCTCATATTTTTAGATAGAGCTATGACCTATTGAGTCACATCGACTACACATGTTAGCACGTTTTCATTATCATAGATCCATCAGATCCATTCTGCGCATAAGAAACGATCTCAGCCACCATTAGTAAGGGTTAACCGCATAAGGGAATTATTTCTTTCTTTTTTTTTTTCAGCATTATACGAGAAAGTTCTTATATCGCTGAAGTATGGGATACGACGATCAATTGAAGTTCACATATGCATTTAATTATAGTAAGTTGTTAACTGATGTAATAAAGTGGCGGTTTTGCGCTCAAATTTGTGATATGATAAATTTAAAAGCAAGGTAACGAAAAGTTGAATGGAAACAAATTCTAGTAAAATGGTACAGAAGCGGATGGAATGCTATAGTAGTGAAATGCGAGAGTCTCGTTTTTGAAGCCATTTACTCCATCTTTTTAAATAGCCTGTGTCTAACGCACTCTATGCCCAAGGAAATCTATGCTTTATAGCACAAAGTTTTTCAAGATGAAGCTGAGTTGGGTGGAGAGAAGTGGTATTTTTATTTAGATCAAATTCGTTCTCCTTTTCAAACTTTCAGCACAACCGATCCGAATGCAACGGATAGTAGTGACATGGAATCACGCTAACCTCTTATATGACCTAGAAGCTGAGTGATTTTGCGAGATATTGAGCAAACAGTTAAGCGACTCATGAAATCATCGGAAAAAGTGCACAACATTGAACGGCTTCGTTCTGCTAGACTCGATTTCTTCTCCAATTTGTTTGGCGCCACTCAGTGTCATGGACGGTCGGCCGAATCTCCAGCTGTCATACATATGCAGGTGTGTTGATGCTCCTAATGTGTGATCATGAAAAGTTGTGAAACAGCTGAGATGACAATATGTGGACGAGTTTCGATGACGACTAGCACATTTTAGGTGCAACCAGCTGTTATATGTTTTCGACTAAATTGCTAGAATTGCAAATGCCACCAAATTGGATTGCCGCGTTCGGAATCGACACAAAATTGCCGCTCGGCGAGGATGCGCTCATAAAAAAAAGACGGACGGAGTGTGCCCTGACGAGAGCGACGCTTAGACGAAAGGGAGGGGCCACCTGGAGGTCGCAGCTGGCATTCAGCACCACCCAGACCAGCAGCAACACCACCACCAGCAGCAGCGTAACTGATTGGTGACCTTCTTACGCTTCTACAGAAACGCCTTCCTTTCTCCGTCTAACCACCTGTTGCTGTTACTATTCCTGTTAGTTCGTCTATCCATTCATCCATCTGTCCATCAATTCGTCCACTCAGATATTGTGTGTGTGTGCGTGTGTGTGCGTATCGTCATTTGGTTCAGATACCTTAGCTGGTCTCGCTTCATTTATTTATCAATATCCTTCAAACCTGAGGGCATTCCATAGTGCCTACATATTGCTTACCTGCAGTCTACTATTGATCAACAAAACAACAATGGTGGATAAAACAGCAGCATGTGAAATTATTGACTCGCGTTTACCACTCAAGAAACGGCGTATCAATAGCACACTCAATGAAGCACCACTTGATTTCAGTCTACCTTCAAGAGAACGAGCAAAACATGAACTTAGGTATGCATTATATGACTATATTTTTTACTTCAGCAGTATCCCATATGTGAAATTTTTTTACGCCGTGTGATGACTTTTAAGCTGGTGACCTGCATAACGCAGTTTTCAAGGCAGTCGTTTATGTTTAACCGTTCATCAATTTCAAATGCATGATTGTGGTTTTTTACCGATCATTCCTGAATTATGATCTAAAATGTTGGCACGGTTTTCCTTGGGTTAATGATTGTTTCATGGGTGACTTTCCCATACTTTTTCATGCAATTCATAAGACGTGGAAAAGCTAGCAGTTGCTCGAGAAGCGCCTATTGAATTAAATCACACTCTAGAGCAGTCTTTTTTAGAGGTTATGAAAGCACCAATTATTTGTTTAATCATTTGTTCTTTCATTTTTATCTTCATTTAAATGACCATCCTCGGAATATTGTCAAATAAGGCATTTCCTCCTTGCCTACAAAATAATCCATTCTAATTTTTAGTATAATGTTGTGAGGAAGGCTTTTTATGTAAATAACTAATGGGTCTTCCATAGATCCCGTGCATGTTCATCATCGCCATGCAGCAGCAAGTCATCAATGGTCTCGGATGTCGAAATAGAAGAAGATCAACGAGTTCCATCGAACCCGAAGTGCAGCACGGATAGTTCTTTACAGACAATGCCTATCGATCTGTCCATCAGATCCCGACGTATTCAACAATCTTCGGAAGTTTGCAAAACTAAGCCTTTAAAAGTGATCTCTCGCCAAGAGCGGTTGGCATTATCACCATCAATTTTATTTGGCCACTTTGGCTTGCCAAATTCAATCGGCATTTTCGGTCAAAATTCGGCTAAGGCTTTATTATCACTATTCGAACAAAATTTATATTTCGCCTCTACATCAACGCCTTGTTCACCAGTAACAAAAGTGAACAGAACGTTCGACGAAACGATCAAACATGCAAGAGATGGAGATCAGAACGATGAAGGAGGTGGATACGTTATTAATCCGACAACTGGAAATAGATGTAAAAGAAATTACAAGAACGTTACCGTCGAGAAAAGGTGATTCCTTAATAGTGTTTCAATTTAATATGTTCAACATTTTAATTTCCGTTTACAGCTCTCATAACCAGTGAAAAATGTGTGCATAACATTTCTGATTTAAAAGGTAATCGAAACATTTATGTTTTCGCTCATTTACTGCTTCGAATTTGTAAGAAGTTTTGTATCGAACATACTACCTGCATTCTTCCCTATCACCTTATGTGTTCCTCCCTGTCCGATAGCTGCAACTCATCAATCACCGAAGAAAATCCCTCCATTAACCTTTCAACTAATCCAATCGTTTTGGTAAGCCACAAAAAATTTGCAACGCGCATAAGAATTTCATTTTTCAATAGCGATCTACTCCCATTATGATTAATCGGAATTAGAAAACGAATTCTTTTCTGGGCGAATCATCGGCTTCGCAAACAAGAAGGACGTCGATCCGAATATTTTATTGTTTTTCCCCATTTGGTGAAAATGGTTAACGCGATGATCGAGTCTATGGAAACCACACACCTCATCCACTTGAACATAACGCATTCTCCCATTTTTCCCTTTACACAATCGTTTTCAGCTTATGTGGGCAAAATGATTTCATAAGTAGCGCATAGCGAAATGTGTGCTTAGCTTTCTAATCTGCTATCAGTACAGAATGTTATATTTGCCTAGCACCAGCTGTGCTCATTGCTGACAAACGTCGCTGCCATTAGATGAACGCGACAAATATAACTATTTTATTCAACCAGGTTGTCAACGAGTCTGTTTCGAGAATGTCATGCACTTCCCATTCCTTTTAATTCCACGTTTCGCATCGATGATTTCTAAACCCGCATACTCTTCTGTATATTTATCGGGATTCTCGGATATATCCTCATGTTTCTTCAAACAAAAAAGAACCAGTTTAACCTCGAATGAATTTTGGAGAGGGGCTCATAGAGGAATCTCATAACCATCGTTTACTGATGCACACTATATAACAGTTATAGAAGACTTGCCAATCTTTCCTGTCGCATATTTCGACCACATTTGCTCAAATGATGCGGCAACAGTGCGATTTTATCAAAAAATGTGTTCTATTTTTTTTTTTTTTTGACTTGAAGAGATGCGCTGAAAATCATTGAAGGAGCTGCTGAGCAAGGAAATGAGTGGAATTTCTCACTCGTTTGCTCGTAGACTTGAGTCAGGATAATGCTAAATATTCTTCTATGATATTGTCGCCTGAAAAGTGACCTTAAATTAATGGTTAAATGCTCCATTTTGCTGAATATATTGAAGGTTCCTGAATGCATCAGTCCCGATTTCACAGGAAACGATTTATTTGATGCTTCCTAAACTTAGGTTGATTTAGGTTTCTCTACAAATCAAAATATTTTAACTATCTTTTGTTTTCTACACAATAAGGAATTTATGAACAACTGATAGTGAAAAGCGAAATGCTCTTCAGTCAAATCTGCAGAATGAAACGAAAACTTGCTATGTCTGCAAAAAAAAACCATTAAGAAGTGAGGAAACTTTCAAACGTTTTTTTATTCAGGAGTGAAGCAAATGCACGTGAACGTACTCGAGTGCAAACGATTGCTGCAACATTTGAAGAATTACGAGGCTTATTGCCTTGTGACGATGATGCAAAACTCTCAAAATTGTCTATATTACGCATCGCTAGCAAATATATTCAATATCTTGGCGCACTAATGGGTAAAGACTTCTCCGGTAAAGGTTTTAGCATCGAAGAATGCCTACAGATTCTCAACGAAACACTCGAATCTGAATCGCGCGTAAAACGATAACTAAGCCGCAGAAAACGTTTACGTTGATCGTCGGTTGAAGTTTTTGTTCAGAGGGTATCTGTGTATTGTCCTTAGTAGCTGTGTGCTTTTTGATAGAAATGTTACACGACTGAGGCAATTTTTCGAGGTGATTTTCTTTAGCTACAGCAAAAACCGGCAAATTGAAACTGCCGTCATATCAATAGCTTAATTTTGTTAAAGCCACTTGTTTTTGGATTTCTTCAGTGTTTCTGAAAGTATAATTTATAATCAGAATCCTTGATGGGACATTTTCATAGGAGAAATCTATGCAACAATCCGCGAATTTTCAATTTCCTTTTCACGCTTTTATGCGCATACAAATCATATCGCGTGTGTTTAATGTCTAAAATAATCTCGCCTTTATATTTGCCTTTCTTCAGATGCTTGTGATATTCACTACGTAGGGCATATTCTATGATCTTAATGTTGTAGATAGTCGAAATAAATGGTTCATCCCAATGCTCAGGCGCTTTTCCAGCATAATTTGTCATCAGAAAATACCAAAAAGAATGGATTCAAGAAGTGCACAAAGAAAAACACGTCAGTATTCACAGTAGAGCAGAAGAATGTCAATTCCCTTCGCTTCTAAGAGTGCATGTAAAGCTTCGAGATGGGAGTTTATGGAATAGGATTCTGAATTCTAGGTTGGGAGATTAAAATTTCTGAGACATCGCTTCCCGTCTGAGAAAATGTCTGGTCCGACGTAGTGCTCGCATTTCTTAAATAAAACCAAAGAATATGAAAACTTTAAATGATGTAAAAAGTGGTGATTCTAATGTAAATTTGCGTCTTATAGTTGCGAACAAATAAAGCATAAGTGAACACATTTAACTTCATTGTTTATGAAGTTGTTGAGAAAAATAGAAAAAAGTTTATAGGTGGGCGGAAAAAGGGGAGTCAAGCCGGCTGTGAATCGAATCAGCCTTTCCAGATGCGCCATATGGAGGTGCATCGGGCAACACATAATAAACTCAACGCACCACTACCCCGCTCATTTGCCACTTTTTCCAGATGAGATTGATACGTCCAGCGTTTGTCTCTCATTGAGCTGCGCCATCTAGGAAAAAAACGCCCTTTGATAAAAGCTTCGCTTCTTCATCTAATGCAAATATCGTTTCCAGCACTCAGCATTAGTGATTAATTGAAGAAATCTACTGGACCTACGGGTATCAAGTGTGCTTCTCTCGTTTGGTTGGAAAGTTACAATTATGTTCGAATAAACATTCAGAGCTAGGCTTCATAGCTCAAATTGTAAGTGGAAGAGTATAAAATCTGAACGAAGCTTATGAAATGTATGGGGTATATTATGTATCTACTACTGAGAATGAATGCAAGCATATCTCACTGCATAAATTAGCCACATAGGATTTGAGCCTTTTTTATTTTTCCACTGACGAGCCAGAAATACTTAAAAGAAAATCCACTGGCCACATTACCTAATGAATGTTTCGACTATGACGATATTGATATTTTGCATTTTTATCCATCAGAGTAAATCGTTCACATCGTTTCCTATCGAGCGATCTTTACCAGTAGGTATGCCGCCATCTTTGTCGCTCTCACACTCGTTAGTTTGTGGCAGAATTTTTGCGAATGCGCTTCACAAATCGGCTACTATGTCTAAGAATCTTATATGAGATGCACGAAGAAAAAATTCAACCACCGCATAAGGCGTTGTGACACTACGAGTAATGTCAGCCGCAATAGGCGATGCTGTGGAGAGTTCAGCTACGATTATTGGAAAAAACATATGAAGAGAGGAAAACTTAACAAGCTTAGAACAACTACTGAACGCAATGATGGCATAGCTTGACAAGGAACTCGAAACACTTTTATAGGCCATAGGTATCAACGAAAGACGAACAGTGATAATAAGCTCTAAATTTCGGCTACAGTGAAGCATCACCCCTTAAACGAAGTCCAATTAGCTTGCTTAAGAATGGCCATTCCTGTGCACAAATTACTACAACAACTTTTTTTATTGTAATTTAGGCCATCTGGGCGAATAGACATATCGAAAGGAAAATATACCAACATTCCTCCTCATGCTGGCATCATTCATTCACAAGCATGACGCATTTTAGCCCACCGGTGATCATCATATCGAGAAGATATTGCCTCATAGCTATGAGGCAAATTGTTTCGTATAGTTCGCTGAGATTTTTATGATACTATGTTCGCAACAAAATAAAGCTCACGTAATAGAAAAGCAGTAATTGATAAATGTATCTATCACTCGGGCCATTTTGAATAAACGATATTTAAATTTTACAGTTCTATAGCATTTTTGAAAGACTATTGCAGTATGGTACCCTTTTTTTCTTACTTACTGCAATCATGAGCGTGCCCACTAATTTCTTCGCTTTTTCGGCCAAACATTTATGCCATCCGTCATCATCTGCCAATATAATCATGCTATCACAAACTGATCTATGAAGGCGATCAAGTAGATCCGAATATTTATTTGGGATCAGCTTTGATGTGGAACTTGCATTCCTGAATAGTCAGCTTTAGTTTTCGTTAGCACCTTTCATATTTAGATTTGTCAATTTCTCGCACTCATGAATTAATGAGCGTTTGTTCTCACACCTGAGAGATTTAACTGGCAGCAAAGTGACGAATGCAACGCTTATTATAAAATGCAAAATCTACATTTATGAAGTATCCATAAGGTTGCAATTTTTGCAAAATTTCCGAAAAAGAACATAGAAGTATTCGGATATCCGAGTGAAACTTAACATATTTTAACTTTTCACGCTTCAATTGAGCGGTCAACTCAATTCAACGCGACAAGAGCAGAGACGATTAGTAATGAATGACGACAGCGATTTCCTTGGTTTGTTTACTTCTTAAAGGAAAACATTCACATACTGAAGAACATTTTCACTGCTTATGTAAGTACCATTGTCGCCTACTTTTTTTCATAAATTTTCATCACACTTAAGCAGTTAAATTTTCTTGCTCTGGAGCATTCGTTAAAAAGCGAACAAATGATTACAGGTGTTCGGTATCCAACCATTTTTTGACTTCAGTAGTGGCCTGCTACTTCAAATTCAACACTGTTCTGGTTACTTCTGAGGTGTTGTGAGAAGCTGTGACTAACAATTTAAGGATGAGTTGCCGAATATAGATGAAGGGAAGGAGAGTGGTTCATTCCTTATGACACAGTTGAGACATCTTCGCAAATCGTGAAAGAATCATAACAATGAAAGACAACGTAGAATTTTAGGCTTTCTCTTATATGAAATCTCCTGCGCTGGCAGTGTTCTTATTTCGCCTGAAATTAGTATCATCTCTTTCAAATAGTCACGCAACATGAGGCACAGAAAATTTCTGAAACGCGATATTTCTCGAAGCATATGAAAGAGTTTTTTCAAACAAAGGATGGGGTGATAATTAGCCAATAGCCACCAGCTGTTGAATGAAGTTCTCCCGCGAAGTGAGATCAGCGAGTAAGAATGAAATGGAAACTTCCCTCACGCACAAAGTGCTGTCATCCTAGCTCATCGTTGTCCAGCGGTTTGCCTCTAATATCTATGTTTCAGTCTAGGATCATTTTCATTCTGCGTATCCATGAATTCGCAACTGTGAAAATTCCTCATGTGATTTGATGTTAGGCAACCGGCTCAGAAGAGTTTCGAAGCACGGAAAAGTACTGTCAATTGCTATATAACCAAAGTGCGGTTTATAGTCTAACGTTTTCGCACTGTTGCATGACATTATTGAAATAATCCTGGAATACTTGTGCAAATTCAACATTTTAGTGCTCGAGGGTTGGCTCATACATACTCCATCGGAGACGAAATGATGCCGCTGTTCAGGCAACACTTCCCTCATGTATGATAAGTTCAAACAGTGTAATAAAGACTATCGAAAATGAGAGTTCAAAAGCGCATAGTGTTATAGCAATATGTGGAGAGTTCGTCTCACCGAGTACTCATTCTCTGATCGCTGTGTTCTTCGTTAGTGGTGGATTGTTTCTCCTATTCGTTATTCTTCCACTGTTTTACTTCTGGTTTCTCGATCCGTAAGCTGTTTTTTTTGGGCTCTTTCCTCTTTCGAGGCCTACGAGAAACGAGTTTTTAACCAGTCTTTGAAAGGAGATACTCTTAGGCAAAATTAAAGGATTCTTATATTTAAGGATAGCATAATCAGAAAGAACGAAAGGCAGCAAGAAAGCTTCTTAATAAAGAGTAATGTCTTGCCTTTCTTTTCACCTTGCCTCCTCGCTTCCTTTCACGTCGACATTTATTGGCGAGAAATTTCTCTACTTCTCCTTAGGCAGTTTTTTCAACAGAAATTGAGCAGCTTGTCTTTCTTGCGAGCCGAAGTCTACCGAAACAATTTTGCGTTGATAAACCATCCAATTTCTCCCGATTCGGAGATGCATTTTTCTCGAGCACATTTCATGGCCTTCTTATGTCTGCCGATATTTAAGTCAGTAACCAGTCAAAAGGTTTCTTACACTATGGGCCTAACGTTGAAGCAGCCATAATATATTAGTGTCTATTATGCTGAATTGAGAATACATAAGCTTTGAAATGTGGGAAAGAAATGTCACGCGATACACCGAAATTAAAATAGGAACAGATACCAAAGGGCGCTCACCCATTTTGACATAGCATTGTTTAAACATAGGTCATTGCATGAAATGCAGGTGAGCACACAGTAATACCTGCGTAATATACGTTGCAGCGCTATCTTCACGTTTCATTAGATAGCTGCTTCGACGATGATATTGAAGGAAACCCCAGTAAGAGGTCTCTCTAAATATTTCGTATTTGTACAGAGAACCGCATCGTCCATTACCCAAGGTTGGCTACAATATGAATTTAGACAAGGTGAGCGCCTAAGAGAAACTACCTGTCGTTCGATGATTTTGTACCCCTTCACGGTTTACAGCCACCCACACTTTCGTCACCTTCACCACTGTTGGAAAGTTAATCGTCTTCATGAAAGACATATAACAGCGCATAAATTTTCCCAATCTTTTCCCGATTCCTGATCTGGTACATTGGAAAGGCATCTCCGTTACGGATATATCCTATTGGCACAATTAGTGCAGCTGATAATTTAGCATTACAAACGCTTCGAATGTTTCTCTCGATAGAACCTAAAAATTTCTAGCTCATCAAATCCTAAGAGCAAAGTAAATCTCGTCGATTTTTTCACCGTTCAAACCCGCAATGTGTGACTTAATATAACACACACTTTCAAACGCTAATAATATCGGCGTATATTCTTCGTCTAGAACTAGTATTCAAAACGTTATTTTGGTAATTATGCACTTGTGCTTCGACGACCAAAGAACTTACATTTGCATCTGCTATAAGGAAAGTTTCATGATAGGAGAACAGTTTCGTGATAAAAGTGCTATAGGCCGGTCCCAAGCTGAAAACAGCATTTCATTATCCCAGTAATCTCAAATGTCTTTTCCCATTGGCACACCCATTCATTGTTTCGTTCGATAAACATCGGATTGAAATAAGTAAATTTTCGAGATGGGCCTACTCCAATGGATGCTCATCGACATAAACCCTGTGTCTTAGCTTGTTTCTTCCGAAGTTTTATGGGAATTTCTGCGCGGTACTGCCCAAGATTTATTCAACTTTACATCGGCGAACATAAAAGGAATATAACGCCCATCATATTTTTCTGCTTTGTGATCATAAGAATTGCGTAAACGTCGAACAATTAATGACTTATTTCCCGAGTTCTTGTGAAGGAGGCAGTAAGTAAATTGAAATGTAATTTCCAGATTTGTAATCAGAAAATTTTTATTGCCATGCAAACCTACAAGCTCAAGAGAGATAATGGAAGAAAATCATACAACTATCGAACATCCTGAATTCGAAGCCGACGAGGCTAAGGATAAGAAGGATATTCGTTTTGATCCGGTCCTCTACGAAAAGGTCATATCTTAGCTATCTCTTCCACCGATTAAGAATGTTCTAATTTCTCTTAATTCGTTTTTCCATGATTGCTTGTTAGTCGTTCCAGTGCGTGTGTCTCATCTCGATTTACATCTCCTTGCTAGTATTTTGATAAGTTTCTTGCCAACAGTATAGTTCGCAATATAAATGAAGAATAAACTCTCTTTACAATTATATGGATCTACAAGATTTTTCCACTCTAATTTAATAAGTATTTTCTCGATGCGTTTCTTAAAAATGCAGATATGCCTCAAATGAACTGGTGAATTTTTCGAAACCCTTCCCGATGGCATTCTTGATCACTTATCATTCATCGTCTTTGAAGATTTATGAACTAGGAACCATTTTATACTGAAAAGAGAGGTAATTTAAGAATCCTAACGATCAACAACGAGCAATAACACCCGAAAAAGGAAAGCTTACGACTATGAAAACGGCATTCAAAAGTAATCAGTCAGCGGAAAAAGAACAATCAACTCAACGAGAATATTCCCTCAAAACGGCTATATTGAAAGCATAGAAGCAGTCGTATTTATGTTATTAATATTTCATGACCCTTCGGCCTTGAACATGCTGAATTATGGGCGAATTTTTTTTCTCGTTATATATGCCAATTAAAAAGTTTTAAGAAATTACTGCATTTCAATTCATTGATTGTCGATTACTTCAGCATTTTCCGCCGATTTTCCGCGATTCATCGTTGGAACATCGAAAAACTCTCTGTTTGGGGAGAATTTTATCATTTAAGCTGATTATGAACGATATTAATGCATGAATTAAGCATAATATGTGAATTAAACACCCACTTCTATTTCAAACAAAGATGAATTTTCTCATGGAACACTATAATCTTGCGCGTCTATTTTCGAACATTTAAATTAGCGTTTGTCAATACGCATAAATTGAAAAAGGACGTTAAGAAATGAACGTCGAGGACGTGCTCATAAACGTGCATAAGTACCATCACTCATCATAGCCGAACTGCCCATATGTGCCTCAAGCGATTGCTGTACGAGTTGAATTATAACAGCCCTGTGAATCTGATGACTCAAGGGCGGAGAATTCTGTCAGAATGCTTAAGTCGACATATTTGTTAAGTCTTTACTTATTTTCTTCATTTCCTCGAATACAACATCTTCAAACGGGTGCTTAACATGTCACGCAGACGAGAATTACTCACAGGATGGTCATTCCGCTTTAGCACATTATAAGTACCATTTTTATTGCCTAATCGAAACATGCTTCAGAAGAGGAAAATACCTTTGCAGTTTCCAACTAGTACTTCGTAAAATCTCTATTTCCTGATTTGTGTCGATGTAAACTCCGACAATAATTACCTAATTTAAAAGGCTATCTATTCGAAATTTTGTCTTTGAATTAAATTCCGTAAATTTAGAGTCCTTAGAGAAGTTTCTCGTCCTAAACAAAGTCCCTCAACGTTTTCTTCCGACTGAAATGAAATACTTAGTGATGATTCGTTATCACGACCCCAAACCTCAGATTACAAACCATATTTCATCGACCACCATCTACCGCGAACATGTTGATCATTTCGTTGCTATCCTTGATTTCCGGTAACACTTTTGTCACTTTTGGATTTCCCTATGTACGATTTTTCATCAATGTTTAATGACTCAGATCTATAAATTGAATTATTAGTAACACACGTGAATGCGGCATCTATGAGCCTAGGCGGAAATGCTATATAACCCAAAAATAGCGAATCCGAAAACGGTTGGATTAAGGACGTGCTGATTAAATGCCGCCGCTCAGTTGGCTGCAATCTGAACGCCATTCTAAAACGAATACTGCTGAATCAGATGAGCCACAAAATTGACTGCTTTTTTAGGTCATATTTGCTAGATGATCCGTTCATTTTATGAATGATTTTTGCGTTTGTAAACGATCCATAAGCATGCAGAACAATCCGTTCATGGCCTGAATGATTCAAAACCTCAAGGAAGAGTTAGTTTTCTCAGACCGTCTTGGTTAGAAGAGCAGTCTCAGTGATGCAATGCGGCCAAATGCGGTTTGAATGTGCCAAATGTAACGCGACCAAATCAAGAAATGCGGTCAATTTCAGATCTAGAAGCTAAAATATGCGGTTGATCATGGTGAAGACAAGCTCGATAAAATTCTCTTAGACTGATTTCCGTAGCAGCTGGGGTGAAAGTAACGGCCGACAACGCAGACACATAGCTGGGGTGCTAATATTTACTGCACATCATTAATATAAAAAACATACAGTTATCATAGTTGCGACTTTATCTGCAAAAATGCACACGTTACTGGTGGCTTCCTTTGTTCGATCAATAGTGCCCATTCACAAAGCGGTAGCCAAAAAGTCCCATGCTCAAAGTCAAGTTGCTCACACAATCTTTCAACTTGGAAGTAGATATTTTAAGTGACACTGCACACAAGATAGCAGACAATAATGAAGCAGCAACTATACTGGAAAAACCGACCACAGTGACCACAGTGAAATGGCGGTAGCGTCGAAAAGCTGCTGCTACAGTAATGTGGAATACAGGAAGGGCAACAGTTACCATGTGACGCTTCAAACATGTTTGACCTTGATATTTAAACTTGAGGTCCTTAATAAAACGATCTAAACTTTGTACTTCCGCCACCATTCGGATCAATTCATTCTCACCACTGTCTTTTCCATATGTGAAGATCGAGATTTCGCTGCATATCACAACATCGGTCATGCTACAACAAGCCGTCCTTTACCTTACTATTTCATTATATGCTATATCGTTCTTGTTCTGAAGCTGAAGAGCGACAGAGAGTTACGAGATCTATTAGCTTTTTGACTTCGCATATTTCCTAAATGACATCAGTTAAACTTGTTTGCTTTTGAACTCCTTAGTATAGAATACGTAATCCAGAGGCGGCATCTTACTCATCCGGCACCTTGTGACTTCTTCTATCATTAGTAATTGCTGCTCGAAAATCTGAATTCAGCTTTAATATAATCGCACGTATTCTCGTTTTGGCGCATATATTGCCATCGAAAAGTATAATGCTTTAGACATTTTCTCAAGGAATCCTACACACGACTTCTACTATCGTAATGTGCAACGTACGCGCAAAATCGTCAGATTGCATAGGATGGAAATGAAGTTTTAAAGACTTGAGCATCCTCCTCAAACTATGTAAATTCAAGCGTGGTGGTCAAACATGTTTTGTCTATCAAGCAGTTATGATTGGAAGTATGCATCGTCTGTTATGCTCTTCAAGAGTAACAGTGGAAATGACTCATTTCGAATTAAGCCGTATATGAAAAATAGTTAATGCGCCTCATAATTTCATTAAGGTTTCGTTGAAAATGTTCATTTAAACCCACCTCTTCATATAAAATCGATAACCACCTTAAATGATCATCTTCCCATTATATTTCCTTCTTTAATGATGTGGTTTCAAATGTTTAGAAATGTTCCAACATATTCAATAGAACATTTATAAGCTAGATTCATCTAAAACAAATAAACACAATTTATCACAATATATAGTGTTTGGCATACCAGAATAGCGTCGACCACGTTTGGGATGAAAATATGAGCAATTTATAGTCAATAGCCGCTGGCTTCAACTTCGGCTGCCCCCTCTACTGCAGTCGGCTGCTCCACTGCGCTCGCTGCCTGCTCCTCGGGGTTGGGAAGTTCTGGGACTGATTCTTCCGCATAACGGTCTGCACCTTGTGCGAGTGGTTCGTCACCATATTCGTTGTTTCTCTTCTTGCGGTATCCACTAGCTTCAACCTCGGTTGGTCCTTCTAAAAGAGTGGGCTGTTCTATTGCTTTTGGAGCTTCCTCTTCGACCGCCTCAGCCCCTCTAAATGGTTCCCCACCATATCCGCCCGCTGGCTCAGATTCTGCAGATTGGACAACTGGTTCGTCACCGTATTCATTATTTCTCTTTTTGCGATATCCACTGACTTCAACTTCGGCTGGTCCCTCCGCTGGAGTGGGCTGCTCCACTGCATTTACTGCCTGCTCCTCAAGTTCAGGAACTTCTGGAAGTGATTCTTCCGCATAACCGTCTGCAGCCGGAGCAATTGGCTCATCACCATATTCATTATTTCGCTTCTTGCGGTATCCACTAGCTTCAACCTCGGCCGGTCCTTCTGCAGGAGTAGGCTGCTCTATTGCTTTTAGAGCTTCCTCTTCGACGGCCGGAGCCTTTAGAAGTGGTTCCCCACCGTATCCGCTCGCTGGCTGAGATTCTGCGGATTGGACAAGTGGTTCATCACCGTATTCATTATTTCTCTTTTTGCGATATCCACTGACTTCAACTTCGGCTGGTCCCTCTACTGGAGTGGGCTGCTCCACTGCATTTACTGCCTGCTCCTCAGGTTCAGGAACTTCTGGAAGTGATCCTTCCGCATAACCGTCTGCAGCTGGAGCAACTGGCTCATCACCATATTCATTATTTCGCTTCTTGCGGTACCCACTAGCTTCAACCTCCGCCGGTCCTTCAGCAGGAGCGGGCTGCTCTATTGCTTTAGGAGCTTCCTCTTCGACCGCCACAGCTCCCGGAACCGAGTTTTCACCATAACCGCCTTCTGATTGAGGTGGTTGAACGAGTTCGTCCCCATATTCGTTGTTCCTCTTATATACTAAAATGATCACTTCTTGGATTTAAATCCAGCAGAAGTAACATATTAGGAAATAGATTGCTGCGATCAAATTTCGCTGGCTCCATCGGTTGCATATTGAAATTCACGGAGGGATAGGCAGCAACGGGCTTCATGCGCCGAAACGCAAAAATATGTACTTTAAATGGTTTAAAAAGTGTTCAGATGCACTTCTGATGCCAAAGCCACCAACCATGATATTCCAGAGAACATTTTCCTCCATTCTTTTAACCATGACAAGCATTGGTTTCCACCTCAATTATCCCCATCAGGCAGACAGGATGATCGCATTTTAAAAACCAGCCGGTCCCGTACAGACAGGTTGATTCAGTTGACTAAGTTGTTAAATGAGCTTTCTTAAAGGAAATGTTCGAACATTGATCTTCTAGCTTTGGAAGTTCACAACATATAGCACTCTGCTGTAACATGTCATAAATGAAGAGTTCACAAAGGCGGAAGGTTTCCATATCTTGACGAATGAATTCTTAGTTCGAGCATCATTTACGCTAATGACAAGTTGTTATTGCTGCAAAATCTTGAGCATAACAGTTCACCTGATTTCTTAGCTAGCTTGCTGGGTTATCAGAGTACTTTGGTTGGACCATCTGCATTCACAGAGAATTCTGGACAGGGTGGAACAAATAATTTAAGGCACAAACGGAGGAGATTCATGAAAGTAATTCGTTGCAAGTATTTGTTCATTTAGTCGACTTATTCGTATTTCTTAGTGCGTCGAATATCACATTCTATCAACAACTCAAGTGGACTTCCTAGAACGAGGTAACCTTATGTGAATTTTGCACTTATGATTCTCACGTTTTAGACATATGAGAACACTTCATCGCCTATGAAAATTGGAAGTAAATAAACAGTTCCAATTATCAGAAGTATTCTATCACATCCTATGCTTTCATGTTGTTCAAGTTAAACGCTATAATTTTGGTTTTGCTTAAAAATACTCAGCTTGTTCTTGATATTGGCGTCTGGTGGATGCCAAATACGCATCCCTATTTGGGCAGAAATAATTAACAGCTTTAATCCGACTGAAGACTATTAGAAGCTTCGAAAGAGAATATTACCTGCCTTACCGCATATAACGGCAGTAAGAAGATAGAGGACCAGGATCTCTCTCATTGTCACGTAGGAAAATATTGCTTGTGAAGCAACATCGAATTCCATCGCTTTTATGCGTGTTTGCTTCATTAGCATCTAAAACTGGTTAGCAGTGGTTATCGTGCATTCCAGCTTCCTTTTCCGTTTTTTTTTTCGTTGCTCTCATATGAGTGCCCTTAATTCACCTGAACAACGTGTTGTCTCACTATGATTCCGCTTGTGATAATTATCATTGATGTGTGTATGTTATTACTGTAAGCGCACGTGCGTGTAAACAAAAACCGAATTTCATGCGTATATTTCTCCCTCATTCAACGATGCATCGATGTACGTATGGCAAAGATATGAACTCATTATAAGTGAATGAATATACAATACAATAATCGGCGGGCAATACAATCAGCGGGCATAGCTTACTTTGTGAAATTTTTTTTACTGCCATTAATAACAATGGCATTTACAGTATTTAGAAAAAATACATTTGTAGGTTTTAGAAAAATGAAGCTAAAGAAAGAAATTTTCGCCGATTTTATACTTCCATGTGCACATAATCACACATCACCTAGGAGTATGAAGGCCAACTTCAATGAACGTTAAAAGCGATATGCACTCTTCTAGGCGTATTTGTGAGAAATTTGAGCCATCTTCTTAGTAGCATTGTTGCTCGACATCTCGAATATGACTGGAAATAAAAATCCGGAAAAAAAGGAGAAAATCCGGAGAAACTTCAGTTATTTAGTGTGATAGGATGCAAATTCTATCACACTTGCTTCATTTGGCGTGCCTATTCCCAATAATATTTCGTTGAGGAGTTATTCACTGTCCTGTCCGGTCATATTGTCCTGTCGTGGATATATTCAACGGCTCAGTCAGCTTCCTCATTTCGCTCTTCCCATAAAACGGCGTTTCTGAGTTAGAGAACTAAGAAGGCCAATAAAAATTCGGCATTAAGATAGAAGCATCGAGTGTGCTTACTTTGCTTATAATTTTCTAACGGTCGCTGCTCTTTTTATGCTCATCAAGGTTTCTGCGAAACTCTCTATAATGCAGTAATATTATGATGTCACAGAAGCATCGTGCTTTCAACGGAACAAGCATTCCTCAGAGTTTCGCCTGATGACATCAGATTATTTTCCGGTTGTGGTATGAAGCAGCAGTATGAAATGTTTCTGGGTTCCAACCTCTTACGCATGCATTTTCGCTCAATGCACGAAAGAAAGCACTTTTCTGCAGATAAAAAAGTAATATCACTAGAATGGAATCATATGCATGAAAGCATAAGGACCGATGGCAGTGGCGGCCAAATTATGTTTCTGCTATATTTGTTGCATAAAAATTAACCACACGTTAGGAAATCGAGTCGCTGAAAAATGCATCTATCGACTCAAATTTCTTCGTTAATCGAATTAGCAACCGGATGGAGACTCTTACGGTTGAATGATGCAAAATATAGAATTATGGAATCGTTTTTAGATCTATGCCGGGATAATCGATATTAGAAATTGATTGGGATTTTCACTTAAATGCCTCTGCCTATATTCTACAGCCATCACCGTCTGAATAGATAATGATTTTTTTCTTCATCTGATTGCTTTAGTTTGTTCTTAAAATATCCTAAAAAGAATGTAGACAATATACTTATGCACTGGTTGAAATTAGGTTGTTAACGTTGCGTCCGCTTTGATCATCACATAATTGAACGCTGTCGAAAGTCCTAGTCACTTCAAAATTAGGTCAGCTCTGAGGCGACGCAATAATCAACTCGTCTTTTATATGAAGTGAGATTTGCAAAGGTAAATGATACGTCCAATATGACTAATGAGCAGTGCATTCCAGTAAAACATAGTATCATAGATTAGTTAATAGTATCTCTTCTCTTTATTTAATTTTTATGCCCTTTATGAGATTGCATGTGAAAAGAAATTTTGCATCCTTACGTGTTATATGAGCTTATTTTCGTCTTCGTGTTTAGTTGTTTAATCTGTTGTAATTCGATGGTCTATGTTTTGTTAAGATTATCACATCAAACGGTAAGTTGATGAGGGTATATTTCAAGCTTTTCACGCTTGTGTTTACCTAACCGGAGCCACGAAGGTTGATGGGCATCACGTACTATCCACATGGGCTAATTTACCGTGTCTTTATTGGAATCTTATGTGTTTATTACTAATTCTCATTAGGAACAATTGACGAAAACTGCGTAAACCATGATCCACTTATCGTCATGTTGGCGGCCCTGATATTCAAGATTAAGAGGATGAATTACCAACTAGCTTATATTGACATTCCTCTCCAATCACCATCAATCAATATTAAACGGCATCATTAAATTCTCAAAAATACGCCATTATAGCAGCAAGCCGTCTGTGTGGTGCTTATGAAGGGCGCAGATACGCTAATTTCAGTTTTTGTAGTGCACAGTATATGAAAAATTGAAATGCGCACTTTTCGTTCTTCTCTAAACGAACATGACATATTTGGCATATTGTGTCATTAACTCTAGCTGCACTTCCGAGGGAGTTTTCTTCGGAGAAAAGGCGAAAAACGCAATCAGTGATCGATGAGGATAATTCATTGAAGCTTAGAAAATTCAACAGAAATTAGTTGGAGTGTTATGAAGATTTAGCATCGAAAACATCCGATCGGTAACTTTCATAATCTTTCATCATAGAATGAGGCATTTCGCCCTTGCATTTATGAAGAATACCTTAGGAAATATCTATTATCTCATTCGACTAATTGTCAAATGCGTGCTATTTTAATAGCATTTCTATGAACCCCTTTAATTTATGGACTATCCTAAGTGTACACACATGGCGTCGTGCAGTACACATATGAAATTCCGATTCCTCCGGTAGCATTTTGAGAGGTGAGAGTGCCAGACACATATCTAAACAGGTTGAAATATAAATAAGGATGCATTCGCCATAACAGGCTTTGTAGATGGAAATTTTCTCAGTCATCTTTCAAGAAAGCGATGATTTCATGTCGAGAGATCACTTGGAGATATTCCTATTAGTGCATTCAATCTATGCTGGTCTGTGCACGGCGGCGTTGCTCGGTAAAAACGTTGTAGTTGCGTTGTATTATTAGAGATCTCAAAGCTATAGAATATAAAAAATTTCCCTGTAAACGATTACCTCCGTTCAGTTTTGATAGAAAATTATCTCGATAAACAGTATCCTCGTTCTCATCTTAGATATTGAACACTATTGATCATTCTACTCAGTAAAGCTTGTCAGAACTCTAGTTACTGATGCCATCTTTGTTGCTTTTCAAGCTTGTACCTCCAAGACAATTTATAGCTGACGTGGTGAACTTATCGGATAGGATACTCTATATGCATAAGTTGATATGAAGCATATTTCCAAGTCATGAGAAGTATGGATTTCCAAGTAGTAATGCTGTGTTTAGGAATCGACTTGAAAATTTCAAAAATTGCACCATCATGAACCGTTCCAACACTGATCACATATGTTCCTAAAGTAGCGAAATAAAGCGGAAATTATGATAATCTTTGAATATTGATTAAAATGAGTGAAATTTTAGGCATTAAATTCCGAAAAACTTTCATTTTTGTTTCGGTGCTTCAAAGAGGTACCATCGATATTTTCGATTGATAAATCGATTATGACATTTTGCTTAAATGCTTTCGATATTCATTTTTGCCAAGAATATTTCCACATTCATTTTCTATTCTAACAAGTTTTCTTTTGGCGTCATTTACGAAGAGATCGAGTCGAACATTCCCCTAACCCTCTCACTCTCAATATGTGATGTCGTTTTCGTCATCCTTATGAA